>SADC01001227.1:0-478875 GCA_004194705.1 Ditylenchus dipsaci | reverse complement strand
TAAAAATTACACCCACTTTAAATGGTATGTAATCTTTATTGTATTTTAAGCATCTTTTTCTAAAAGAATACAAAGAATGACCGTCATACCAAAAGTCAATTGTAATTGATTACCAGAGTGATAAGTCCTAATTTTAATGCTTTTACAGTGAAGTGATGTATTTGTATTTATATAATTGCAGTAAGGAAGTTGAAGTCTGAAATATTGCAATGTGATTTTTAATTAAATAATGGTTAGAAATCAAAAGAATGTTAAAATTTGTTTTTTTTGTAGAAATTCAATATATAATCTATTTTAAAAAAAAATACGAAATGACCGTCGTAACTATCTTATTTACATGTGGTACTGAAAAGAGCATTTTTAAAAAATTATTACTGTCAAAAAATCTGGACCAAAATCAAAATAGCCTTTAATGCTGGCGCGTCGTATAACGTTTTACCTCAAAAGTCGTTCCATCAGCAAATGGTTTCCTTAATATTTTCATTCATACCACTTTTCCTGATAATTAGAAATTTGAGTTTAGAACAGTGTCTAAGCACCAAATCATATTGAATTTCATCCAATGGGTCTTCAGAATAACCAGCGGGCAATTTGCAAATACTTCAAATTAGGTGTGATATGGGTATCAGTTGGCTTTGTTTGTCATGCTCAAAAAGTTGAGACACATCATCCACTCGAAGGCATTTCAATTTGGAACAGTTGCGATAATCTCTTAAATAAATGCTGGTGCTTTCTTTTCTAAAATTCGTAGAGATTGTATATATATTTTTACTTCTATGCAGAAATTAATTGTCAACTTTTAAAAGCTGTATGTTTAAGGACACAGAGTAGCACGAAAAGTTTGTGAAAAGTTTTACCCTAGTACAGTCAACTCTCGATATAGTGTAGCCCCAAAAGTTCGTTCCCGCCTTGGGTCCGACACTTTTTTTACCTCGATTTTTGAAGTCTTTTGCAAATATGATTCGTCAGTCTAGTGCGAAATATCGCAGGGATTCCGATTTTGCCAGTCGTTTTGTAAAGGGCAAAGTTTTGCCGAAAAGACCCGCGCCTCTCGATATAGTGTAGTGGTTTTTTCAAAATAAGGCTACACTATAATCGAGAGGCGCGGGTCTTTTCGGCAAAACTTTTGCCTTTACAAAAACGACTGGCAAAATCGGAATCCCTGCGATATTTCGCACTAGACTGACGAATCATATTGGCAAAAGACTTCAAAAATCGAGGTAAAAAAGTGTCGGACCCAAGGCGGGAACGAACTTTTAGGGGCTACACTATATCGAGAGTTGACTGTAACGATAAACACGCCTCCTTTTTTTCCCGTCCATAAACTTTTAGGTATTAATTTTTCTGGAAATTTTGTGATACAAAGTTTCTTTGTAAAAAATAAATTAAAAAAATTATTTGCTCAATAGCAATTATCTGTATAAACGCACTGAAAATGTAGGATTTTTAAATTATTTAAAAAAAACTAACATTGTATGAAATAAACAAAGAAATGAGCTGAGATGAGTAATATTTGTCAATCTGTTCCAAATGCCATTTATCCAAAGGCGTATCAATTCTCAGATGCTCCAGATAAGGCATAAAGCGAAAGTAACGTCCAAATCTAGTGTCCACACCAATGCCTTGTAATGCAGCTCTGTGAGATAAGGACCACAACGTTGGATTGTGGCTGAGAAGGCACCGAGCTAAATTTCGGTTTTCACAATATTAAAATTCTTATTTTCTATTTCAGTTTTAATCTCTGCAAAAATTAAATTCTGGTTTTGGTTTTAACATAATTAATATTCCAATTCAGGTTCCGATTCTAATCCAAAAAACGATTCCCAGCCAACTCTACCACAAAACAATTTTAGAAACAGTTTTTGAACACCGTTTTTTCTCTAATATGAGCTCTTCAAGAAGTCGTAACATTTTTTGACTTTTACTTAAACTTTCTTGTACTTATCGGTTTGTAACCTCGCTGGAGGCCATTTTTCAAATTTTCGACATACATCTTATTTAACATAAACTTGAGTACGATAACATGCATTTATAAACACAGATTTGGTGTTGGGTTCGAATGGAATCAACAAACTGAACCTCGATTTAACATACAGCTGGCATCGGTGCCAAGGTTATGTTTAGTCTAGACTCTAGAGCCAACTGTACAAGAGTGTTGAGATACAGTTGAGTCTTAATTTCACATACAGCGTGAAGACTGTTTGTTATATCAAAGTGTATGTTATATCCAGGTTGAATTTTTTGTAGTTTCATCGATATTGAACATGACTCCTAGGTTGAGACTTCGATGCTCTTTAACTTGTGCTTTTGACGTTAAAAAAATCAAGGTGCGGAGTAGAAATTGTCATAAGATTGATGTACACTATACACTTACAGTCCGTGATGGTCTTGGTGCTTGTAGATATCTGCATTTTTAAGCATTTGCTTGTAAGCACTCCAAGTATGGTCTAAACTGTAATCATTTTCACATCCATAAATACTGTACTTTATTTTGTTTTCTTCTTTTATATTCTGGAATTAAAATTATATTAGGTCGTGTCAAAAGTTCGCACCGTTTTTTTCAAAAGCAATATTTGTGGCATTGCGTTTTACCATATATTTTTCATCAATTTTTCAAAAGTTTACCACTCATTTTGTAGCTGAGAATCTTAGCTACAAAATGAGTGGTAAACTTTTGAAAATTTGATGAAAATCTATGGTAAAAACGCAATGCCAAAATATTGTTTTGAAAAAAAACGGTGCGACTTTTGACACGACCTAATAGAAAACACCAATGAGCAAAATTTAAGAGCTACCTTCTTTCTTTATTTCTCAACAAAGCTGTCTATTTCCAGTGCTTTCGAAGTCACTCCAAGGCTTTTTTTAAGCAAAGCATTTTTCGGGTGAACTTTAGCCTTTTGACTCTTTTCCAGGCATGTAGTTTGCCTGCAAGTTTCCAATAACTGCACACTCCTTCTACTTGGACACGTTTGGCGGTAGTTCAGGTACTCGAATATGTAGCCTGGAAAGATGATGTTTTATCTTGTAAAGTCAAATCTCGTTATATTGACACTCACATATAGTGAGACTCTCATTATGGTGACATCCCTCATCCTGGTCACGACAAATAATAAACTTGATAATTAAGAGTCACTCACAGAAATGTCACTTAAAATGAGCTATGACCATACTTGGACGGGCGCTGGCGTCGGTGCCGGCGCCGGGGTGCGCTTGGAAAATTTTGGGAAAAATCGGGGCGCTTTGAAATTTGTGTAGTAAGGCGACGGCGCCCCTTTTTTCAGTGTTTTTTGATATCTTTTCTTAAATAGATTCCTAAAGGTATTCTACACAACAGTGATCGACTACATTGACAAGTGGTTCCGTCTCGAAGTATCTCTCTGTTTTGTTCCTTTTTTTTCAGCTCTCGTTTAAAAAGCAAAAAAAGCAAAAAAAAAGTAAAAGAAATAGCCTTTTTAGTTGTTTCTAAACTGTGTTTTGTACCGACTCTTCCAGCTTCTTTAGCTTTATGACTCATACAGCTGCAGTTTCTTTTAAATTATGTATTATAAGTTGGAATAGCGATTAAATTGTAACATAAAAAAATTAAAGGAATAATAGTTACTTTTGGATAGTTATTTTCTATACGTAAGTTACTCAGCGCCCGAGGCCCATCTCTAAAGATCTGATAGGTCATTTTGGAAAATCGACATTCATTTTAACTGAGTCTAAGTTGTGTTGAGGGTTAAGCGTTGCATATATTTCTTAGTATCAAGTTGAAGAGCAGTTTAAGATTTGACCATCAAAAAAAATAAGCAAAATCTGAAATTTTCCAACTTTTCGCATTTCGGTCATTTTTTTTGTTTTTAGAGGTCATATCTTAACACTTAAATTTTCAAAAATCTTTGTTTAAAATGAGTTTTGTAGCTCTTGAACTGCGCTATAACTAAGTGCTACCAATTATTACAACTCTCAATACTACTTGACCCACTTGAAATGACAAAAACGACTTAGAGTTGTTCTAGTTTTTAAAAATGTTTGGAGCCATATGATGGCTCTTTTCAACTACCGTATTCATAAAATAAACTACCCACACGTCGCTTTTTTTACTAGGATTTCAGAGTTACGGCCCTTTTAAATAGCAATTTCAAGATTTTTAGGGGTTGAAAAATAAATCTCCGTATGAAGTTAATATAGTAAATACGGTATACTTAATAAACTTTATATACTATTTGAAAGAGGAGATTAAGGGCTACAAAATCTGTGTCTCAAATATTTTTTTTGCAAACATTTTGCTTTTAAAAAGTTCGAAAGTCCAACAAAAAATATTCCAACTTATGACACGACCTAATATGTTTTTAATTTGTATCAATCTTTCAAGTTCAAGTGAAAATGAAAAATAAAACAATTACCATGATTTCCATCGGAAGGACATTATGCTCATTGGATTCATTCACAATATTTTTTTTAAAAATATGCGATAACAGTAAGAGTTAGTAGAGAGGGAAAACTTACTGTTAGGAGACTAAATTAGAATTTCTGAAGCTTTTTTTTTATCAATTTTTTTATTAATCAAAATTAAAAAAATTAAGCAAATTGTAATAAAATGTTTCTGTGATTATTTTATTGTGAAATATAGAACAAGGAGTGACAGAAGAACGCAGAGACTAGAAAATCGATATATAGCAGGACAGAAAAGTTAAAAGCAATATGTTTGTCTGGCTCTCTGCATTTTTACCACTGCTACCCTCGTAAGTGCGCTCAAAAAAACTTCAAAAAACAGTTAAAAGAGGTTTCCGGTAATATTGAGGAAACCTTGTTACCTAATTTTTCAGCCCAGTTTGTTGTTTTCCCTGACGAGTTCTGAACAATTTTAAATTTTGGTCGACATAACAGCACTTATATAGTTCCCCCCATACTCGGTTCTTTAGAAAAGTGACCCAAAATACCTCCCTAACTCATTTTTTTCTGCTCAACACGATAAGAAAAGACATATCTAACACCATAAATTCAGGCAAAATAGTCCTTTTAGGATATTTTTGGCCTAATTAAAGCCTCTTTCAAGCAAAATCTAAGTAAAATGATGAATTTTGAAAAGGTTTTCACTTTTTTGGGCCTACCGCATATAGAAACTCTGGTATGCATATGCTTTAATGCATCCACAGTCATTTTCGAGTGATTTGTGTCTAAGGTATGTGGGTGTGCGCATCTCGACTCCAAGCCTTCCACGTCTCTGCAGGAGCTTGGAGTCTTTGAGCTTGAGAGTTAGAGATGCGCGCACTCACTTACCTTAAACATAATTCCGAGCAAACTCTTGATCATAAATACAATAGAGAGTCTTTTTGCCCAGCTTCAGCAAGAAAAATGTGGTAATCACCCAAAAATAACCCTAACTACCTTCAAATGACCATCTACTCCTGAGTGGTGGGTGGCAATTTTTTTGGCAAAGTTCAAAGTGCTTCTCTTATAGTGTTAAGCAGAAAAACGAGGGTTGCAGTGACGAATCTGCATCGAATTCTGCAGTTCGAGAAATATTTTTGCTGTAATGTTTATGGAAAAAATATAATCATTTTGGTATGTATACAGATAATCGGCAGAATAGACAGTATTTTGGCTTATTTGCTTACAGAAGAAGATTACGTTTTGTAACTTTGGTGCGTGAATTTCACGCTGGGTAGATCATTTTTTGTAGTTAAAAACTGAGAAATCGTAGGAAAACTTCTGAAAAAGTCCTTTTCAGGGGTGGAAAAGTGTTGACTTTTATGTAGGCTATCGACTAATTAATGCGTGTTGACAATTTGTGGAAGGTTGTTAGGGCCTGCTATATGTACTCTCTTTTCTTCTGTTGCTATTCGATGCTCATTAGTAGTTTTTTATGTGTGTAAACTTGTATATCGACTTAGACAAAATATACTAAAATTATGCAGACATCTATAAAGAAACGAATTTTCAGGAAGGCGAAAAAGTAAAAGCATGAACCAAGTTATCTTTCTGCCTTGGTTCATACTTTCACAGATTATCTTTCTGACTTAGTTCATACTTTTACTTTTTTGGTTACATTTCACGAAGATAATTCAATAACTGATACTTATTAGAAACTAGAATTGCACTGCTACATAATGTGTTATCACGTTTAAAAAAAGATCAAATTTTAAAGTAATCAATCAAATAAATTTGCCCCAAGAAAAAGTAAAAATTTACCCCCGAAAAAAGAAATAACCCGTTATTTTTACGCTCTAACACATGGCTGCTAATTTAGATCTGATAATACTATAATTCAACTAATTTTAAAAAATTAATAAATAGAAAAAAAACGATCAAAAGATAGTCAAAAAAAAGTATGCATGCAGGTAGTGGTATTCGACCATTCGGACTATAAAATCTACCCCCCCCCCCTTTAAGAAAGGTGTTACTCCATAAGCTTGATTTCTTTAATTTTTATTTAAGTTTTATAGACAAATCGAAACATACAAAAACAATTATTAATGAATAAATAAAGCAAATATAAATACACATGATATGTAAGAAGATAAAACCGGATAGCATGGCCAAAACGACATCTTGAAAGTAGAATCACTAAAGCTTTACACAATTGTTGGTTCAAAAAGCACAAAATGCAGGACTAGAGTAAATATATTCTTTTGTATACAATAATAATGTGCAATAAAATCTTCTATTTAGTATTTGTTATTTCTTAATTTTAAGAAGAAATATTTGGTTCAAAGGCAAACTTTCAATTTAACAAAAAAATCGATAAAAAATAAATTAATATATAACAGAACATAAAGGTAGGTAGCTAAAAATTATATAGACCAATAAAAAATCAACAAAATGTATAGATTAACATAAAAGTGGTATGTATCTATAATTTTGCGTTTCGAGAGCCAGCTAGCTTTAACCAATAAAATAATCGGTTTACTGTAGCTAAAAGGTAGTCACTGAGCTTGTGTTCTTAAGGTCATCTGATGACTGGCAATCATGCTTATGTGGGAATAGAGGCAGGAACTGCAGCTGGAATGGGCACTAACATGTCTGAATCACTGCTATCTGCTGCATTCACATTTGCCTGAAACTTCAATTTTGACGCTACTAGAAAATGCAGAGCTGATTTTTAGATAAACAATTGTGGATTTGCTAAAATTTTCAAAAACATATGAATGATTATTACCTGTACAACAGGGATGCAAGCCAACGCAATTGTTTCAGTGTGCTCTGCGAAGGTTAGACATTGCTCGTCGAAGAGCAGCACTCTGACCTGGTAACGCAAAGGCTCGCATTCAAACATGCGCTTGCCTACTAGCCTGTCTGAAGGGCGAGGACAGGAACACTTGACTTCTGTGAGGTGGAAGGTATCCTCTGAAAAATTTCAAACAAATTTAAGATACTTTCGTTCGTTAGAAAACCATTTTATAATTTACATTTGGATGTAGTTTAGGATGTATTCAAACTGGCATAAGGCTCTTTCCCTCAAAGGTGTTGTCGAGCTGACCACCTTCATTTTCCTTGTATTGCAAGTGGATGCACCAGAAGTTACCTGCAGTCCATGGGCTAGCTCTTGTGTCTGGAAAAGTATTTATTTAAAAAAAGGGTTTTGAAATTTTCGATTGTTGTTTTTTAAACAATTTTGATTCTCAAACTTTACAAAAAAATTTAAAAATTTTTTTTTATTTTTGATAAAACACAAATATCTAAGCTCTACTAAAGTTTTTGCAAATCACATCTCAAATAGGGCAATAGAAGCCGTGTATTCCTTGTACCTTGTATTAAATTTTTAATTCTGTTCCACAAAATTAAAACAAAACAAACTTTATATTAAAGTAAGTTTTAAAAGAGAAACCCTAGTTATTTTCTTGAACAAAACAATTTACCAAGAAATTAGATTTCGAAAATATTGCTCTTGTAGTTAAATAGGAAATAAAATTTTATCAAAAAGAGAAAAGCCACCTCTAAGCTTGAGCAGAGCTTGTTGATACGAAGGCGAATAGGTGAGTAGTGAGAGGCGTTCTTGCGGTGAAGCCAGTCTACAAAGTGGAGTGATGATCTGAAAATTTATTTTTAAAAAATGAATAAAAGGACTTGGAAATTTTACCTTTATTTGCATATCGATGATAGCACTCCTGTGGCATTGTAAAGCTTTCCTGCCATCTGCACCACCATTACCGCGCTTATAGCGCCTATGCTACCTCGTTTGTGTCGACAGCTGAAATAAACAAAATAGATCTTTGAAATATCAATTTCATAAAATTAAATTTAAGCATTATGATGATTTTTAAGCCAGTTAAATAGCTAAGAATCTAGCTCACCTCACAGGTGTAAATAACATGATGCTGCAGAGGAGAATAACACAGATACAGCACCTAGGAGAAGAACAGAAACAGTGTGTGGAAAGAAGCCAGATTCTAAAAAGCACGAAATTAGTATATTTGAACAACTAAACATGAATTTCGGGAATTTTAGTGATACAGTCAACTCTCGATACAGTGTACCCTCGATATAGTGTATATCTCGATATAGTGTATATTTTTTCAACCTCATTTAGTCAGCTCTAAGCCAAACTGGCTTATAGTGTACCCTCGATATAGTGTAACCCTCGATATAGTGTATATTTTTCCGATCCCCGCGAGCTACACTGTATCGAGAGTGGACTGTACTTATATGGTTGGGGTCATAACCTTTTTACTTGAATAGTCTTGTAAGATTATTCCATTTTATAGCTATAAGTTGTCTTGCGCGCCCACTGCTCATTTTCACTTATTTTTTCCTTTTTAGAATACAAATGAAAGAATTGCGTAATTTATATTGACGAATCTCTATGAAAGACTTCTGAATTGGGATGATGATATTTTATCAATGGCTGCAAAATCTGAAGCTGCTTCCAACTAAGAAAATCTGTGAATCTGGCCAAGAAATGAAATTAAGAAGCGTGAAAGAAACTAGCACATACCCGTTGTGGTCGTATGGTCGTCCTTGTCGAAAAAAATGTTGTTTTTTTTTCGATTTTACACCATATTATTGTGTGTGCGCTACTTCCACATATAAATTTTTTTGTGATTTGTGTATTTGATGGAAGTCAGCAGTGTAGTCGCCAAAGACAAGTTATAGCTATAAAAATGGAATAGTCTTTACAAGACTACTTAAGTAAAAAGGGACCACCCCAACCACATAAGTAGCATTTTTAGTTAACTCTAAAGAAATTAATCTTTAAAATTAGAAAGATGCTTACCGTCAATTTTTTTATCATCCAAAGGCCAGTAGAAAAAAGATTACTAATTAATGCTGGTCCGAAGAAGTAGTATTGTTTAGTATTTTGGTGTCTCTTCCATCTAATCCAAAGAGCAACAGTAGAAATGTATGGAGCCAAATAAGTCTCAATAGGGTAGACTCCAGCTCAATCAACCAGTTAAAGATGAAAGTGGGCATGTATAGCTCATTTCTTTCAAGCACAAATATAAGTTGATTTATGTTTTAGCAGGCTAAATGGATTCTGAAATTAAGAGACTTAAAACTTTAAAAAGAAGGTACTGTCGGAAATGCGTCTTTGGATACCACTCTTCAACACAAACATTTCTTGCTATGCAAACCACGAAATATTGCAAATAGATGGTCAAAAAACTTTTATTATAAAAACGAACGCCTCTTTTATTAAGCCAAAAAACAAAATTAATTTTGTGAATTGATAATCCTTTTTGTCCAACAAGCAGACAACAAACAAAGAGAAAGTAATCTCCAGGAAGTTTCGGGTTATATTAGAAGCACAAATAATAGTGTAAAAAGTTTGGGTTAAAGGAACAAGGAACATTTTTAAGACAACAAGCTAAGAAAATTAATGTTTTCTGCTCAACCGCGTAAATTGGCAACGTGTGAGACCAGCCTCCCCTATTAATTGGATTAACAGCTCAACAAAAGATCCATTCATCGGTGAACCTGTGCCAACACACAAATTGTTGTTTTTACACCAGCTTGATGTCATTTTCTCGGGATCGAACTGTGTGAAGAAGCCCTGAGGCGAGGGTCAAAGCTTTTTTTAAAGGCCCTCTTTGTGAAATTTAGCAAATTTGCAAAGCCTTGCGGAATAGTGTCTAGACTTCAAACAAACTGATTCTAATTAAATTCACCTCTTCAAAAGGTCAATAAACAAAGAACGGGATGAAAAGAAAACATAATATTTTCCATTTTTGGAGAGATATTAAGTGCTGTAATTCTCTATAATATTTTTCAAGATTATAGGGTTAAGCATTTATCATTCAACTGGCTGGATTGGTCAATCTATCCATTTGGATCGATTCGACTGTCTGAATTGAATCTAAGTGAAGTTTATACATCCAATCGACTTCATGACTCAACAATCTGATATTCAATTTCTTTCTGACGTTTATTCAATTAAACATTAAACCACTTTTTACTTTCACCATTCCATCATCAACTATTGATGCAATTCCTATCATCCACAGTCCTACAACCCTTTTCAGTTGAACAGTCAATAACCCCTACGTTACAACTTTCCATATCCAATCATCATTAAGCATGTCCAATCTGAATTCATACAATTATAAGGCCTCTCCAACAAAAAGTTTGAGATGGTGGGGGTAGAAGTTTGGAAAGCTCGAATAAGAAAAGAGGGGAATTAGAGAGAACGGGCTGGCCCCTCGGTAGCGGAGCCCTAGACTAGTTTCCTAGTCTAGTTTCCTAGTTCTTAGTCAAGCATTTATCATTTATCTCTGATTGATCAGTATGAACTATATTTTAATAGTTTCGGTGGTGTAAACTTTAAAAAACTAAACTCCTCATAAACTGAGATTCAATTTTACACTTCAAGTATTTGAAAGGAGGCATGACTGATAAAGTAAATAACACAATGAAAACAGAATGATTTTCAAAAAAAAAATTTCAATAAATTTCTGTAAACATCAGACGAACAAAATACTTTTTTAAAAGCTAAAATTTGGCTTTTCAGAGTCTAAGCATGTACAAGCGTATCTAAGCATATCTAAGCATACAATAATCATGGGTTCAAAATTAAATTTTTTTGTGGAATTTAAAATATTCTAAAAATTTTAAAGACCTATAAATACATTGTTAAATGCTCAAAGCTTTTGAATATTAATCTAAAATAAGATTATAAGCAAAATAATGCTTAAGCATTCACGAAACAAACAGCAAACAACGTGTTCTTACGAAACATTTTTATTTTTAAAAATGCAAAACTAGAGTAATAATTTAAGGATCAATCATCTAGCAAACATTCAATAGCAACTATAAACAAGTTCCGCATAATGCGCAAGGCCTAATACAGGGAGTGGGTAGAGGCATGACTGCTTGAAACAGGTGCTTTTACGGCTTTTTACATTAAAGGACATCTATAAGGTTTTGCTGAGCCAAGAATAACCTTAATAGCCACCTTTTTGCTGACAGTTCAAACCGTCAATACTTTTTTCACAGTAATCGAAAAATTGTGATAAATAAAGTATGAGTAAAAATGTGATGATTATTTTAAAAGTTTTGTAGAAGCTAAATAGTATTCATGTAATGGTATTAGGTCAAACCGCCTCTCTCAGTAGTCGCTCTATATATACACTGCATTTTTTGGGTCGCTTCGACTACACTATGAAGAGAGTCAACTATACATCACGTTTTGATCCTATTTTTTTAATATATACTATGATCGCATATTTTTGCGTCTGAGCAAAAGAAAATGACATCGTTCTTTGGGGCATCACAAGACTTTATGAAAGAAATAAGAATTATGTCGTCAAAATACAAGAATAGAATGTTAAAGCACTGACATGAAAGGTGAAAAATGTTGACCTTTTTAGTCCTTGCCTGTTATATCCTCTACTGATAATCTTAAGCTTTAGCACTATATTTAAAAAAAAATCAAGGAAAAATACGTAAAAAGTTGGTCTGTAAAAATATTTAAAATTAAAGAGAGATTTTCGGAAAAAAATTATTTAAAAATATCTGAAAAATTAACCAAATTATTTAAATATTAAAAAAACTTTTAATGAGCTTGGGACAATAAAATTTAACATATTGAAAAAGTGGTGTTATACAAAAAGCTGTAAGTTAAAACACTTAACAAACTAACACTTAAAGGGCCTGACCTCTTCCTACTCGGTGGTCCCCCGCCAATTCAAAAATTTCCCTCGATCATTGGACTTCTGTACGGATTTTTCCGCCACGTTTCTAACAAACTAGGCCTGAAATCACATTTTAGGCTTAGTTTTGTTAGAAACCTAGCGGAAAAATCCGTACAGAAGTCCAATGATCAAGAGAAAATTTTTGAATTGGCGGGGACCACCGAGTAGGAAGAGGTCAGGCCTTTAAATAAGTTAACCATTTTTTATCGGTCTTCTCGGTGATAATAAGATATTTTGTGATAATAAGATAAAATTTTGGTTTACCACCAACTTATCCTGACTCTTAACACTAGAAGCGGGATGGATAAAGTAAATGGCTAAATGGCATGGAGTAAAAAAATGGTAGTTCAATGAGCATATATTTTGTTTTAGCTTAAGGGCGATAGCACACTTACGGCTACCTTCCGACATTGGTTTCTACTTTTATTTGATACCTCTATAAGACAGTATGAAATATATATTACTACCGATATTTCTGCTTATATGCCTTTAACCTGAACGTTTCAACGACTTTTGTAGGCAGCAAAACAGTCGTGGTAGAAATCAATGCCGAAAGATGGCTTGAATCAGGAATGGGATCCATCCTTATTACAGTCAAACTTCGATATAACGTACACCCCCAATATAACGTAAACCTGGCCAGGTCCCTTTAATAATAAACTCTGTCAAAATTCCCCCGATATAACGTACACCTGACCTGGTCCGCAGGGCGTACGTTATATCGAAGTTTGACTGTAATAAGATTTGTCCTTATTTGTGGGACTCCAAATCATTTTTTTAAGACTTTACATCAAAAAGTTATTTTTTAACCGAAAAATCACTGGATAAAAAAGCATATTTTGTTAGAACACCCTAAATTTCCTTATTTTCAAAATTTTGAGATCTCAACCCCGCCTCAAGTGCTGCTTTACGTCTTTGCAAACTATTTTTCAAAACATTACAAACTATTCACAAAAATGCGCTTTCTAAAAATCTTAAATTTTTTATCTTGCGAGAGATATACAAAACTAATAAAATGATTGATAAAAACTTGAGGTTACTTTTAAAAATGCTATCATAAGGCTATCTAGCTTGTCTAAAGCCCCACTCAATTTTTAGAACACACCTCCGCAAACTAAAAGGGAGCTAAGTAGCAGTGGGACTTGTGCTGCGCACCTTATTGCGTCACTTGCCTAATTAAAGGCGGATTACAAAATTAGGCAAATTATTAGGAAAGGTATGGTAATAGGCGATTTCAATACTTTTATATAGACGTGTAAAAGTATTTAGGTAGCTTTTAAAATCTAATTCATTAGCCATTACTCAGCAGCATCAGCAATAACAACACATTCTCAGGGTATTAAACTTTGAAAGGATAACCCTAAAAGGATTGCAAATAAAACAATAAACTGCTCAATGCATGGACACAAAGCAGATTGTAGCCCGACTGCAAAGCAGATTACGCGAAAGTGAATTGGATAGATGACACCCTGACTTTGCAGCTCTTTAATAATCCTTGAGTTTTCAGTATTTTTTGCAAGCAAAATAGTCACCTTTTTTGTGTAGGCACTTGTTTTTAGCAATAATAGCTACTTAACAATATTGTACACACATTTTTGTCGCTACATACTTACCCACTCTAATACTACATTGTCAATAGGTTATTTTTGGAATTAAAAAAAATTAGAGTTTGAAAATAGTAGCGCGATACTTTTAAAACTTAAATAAAGTTTGGCGGAAGCTTATTATGAAGAGAAAGTACTTGGAATGTGAATGGACTTGCATATAACCCAAACCCCCCCCCCCCCCCAAATCAACTTTTTTCGAAGTGTTCCCAAACACCTTATATCGACCTGAAATCACTCTGGAGCTCGAATTAGACATTATTTTTGGGTTCTGGTCAATAAAAATTAAGTTTTAGCTCCACCTTAAGTACCCTTTTTGACCTGCTTTAAAAGAATTTAAGCCTGTATTAGAGTGGAAATGAACCGAAAAGAGACCAATTTTGAACAAAAAAGAAGATGTTGAACATAGTTCTGTTATCTGGGGCCTACCACGTAAGAAAACTCTTGTATGCATGCTTTTTTATGCATCTGTCTAAGGTATGTGGGTGTGCGCATCTCAACTCCTGGGGGCGCAGGGGGCTTGAGAGTTAGAGATGCGCGCACTCACTTATCTTAGACATGATTCCGAGAAGTACTCTTGATCATAAATAGATATAGAGGCTCTTTTTGCCAAACTCCAGTGACCGAAGCGTAGTAGAATACCATAAAACTAACCATTTTCTGGTTATCCACATACCTTCTGGTGTGAATTACCTTGGGGACCAAGGCGAAAAGTCAATTTTGGTCAAAAAATTTTCAAAAATGGTCGGCCGCGCCCTAAAACATGTTTTCTACCCAAATAAAGACCCAAGAAGCTCAAAAATGCGATATAAATAACTTTAGCCATGGTTTTCCGCCCTTGGTAATCCATAGACCTTATTTTAAAACAAGCGTATTGCTAGGTTAAAATAACTTGAAATTCGTTTTATTTGTCACAGGCGGTGGGAAAAAAATTCTATGCAAAACAAATAAAAAGGTTTTCGTAAAAATTTAAAAGATCTGGATTGTCATAAATGGCCGGCCATTTAAGCAGCAACCAAAAACAAGGCAATAAAGTTTCCGAATAAACAATCAAAATGAAATTTTCTAACAATTTAACATGAGTTCAAAACCACTACAACTAATTAATGAATAATAGGAAATAAGAAACAACTCCTTTACACCAACCTTTGGCAAAATTCGAACACATGTAGAGGCAGTGAAAATGAACAAATAGAAAACAGGAAAACATCTACAAAACGTAGGCAAAATAAAAGGATTTATATAGGAGTAGCAAGAACAGGAAGACTTCAACCCGAATCTCTGTAAACAGATAGGCGTTCCTTGGTAGAAACGTAAGCATTTAATTGAAAAGTGATTATAGCTCTGCTATATTAGCCAATTGACTCAATCCGAGAACTTACAACCGCTAAATAGGCTGAAGAAGCCTGAAATGTCTCAAAGAAAATGCGTGGCTGGAAACCCGGAAGTACGGCCTAACTTATTTAAAGCAGTAGCAGCACTCCCTAAATCTTCTTTAAGTTTGGAGAGAGTCATACAATTAAGTGTAAGCAAAAACAATGCGAAACAGGAAGTTATTCATATTGTTAAATATGCAAAATAAAATGACGAGTTTTAAAATTTATACTATTGTAGAGCTTCTTGAACTAAAAAGAACTGCAAACACATCACATTTATAAATAATCATCTAAGTTTTCAATAAACAAAATATTTTTATTCACCTTGATAAATATTAAAATTATTTTTTCTTAGACAAACTATTATCAGAAAAAAAGTTATTAGAGAAAAATTCAATAACTGGATTAATAAGTAAAAAACACTGCATAACGCAGGAATAATAACTTGCTAAAATTAGGACTACTCAGGTAAGAAAAGGTTGCACACATGAAATTAGAATTTTCTAAGTCTTTCAGGCAGGCAATTTTTCTATTCTTGATCCTACCCGTCGTCTTTGCCGTTGAATTTATTGATGTTCACTTACAGGCTGTGAAAAAATCTAATTTTTTTATCCAAATAACGTATATTCTCTAATAATACAAGCTCAGTGACTATATTTTAGCTCCTCGAAAATCCTGAAAATTTTAGAAAATATACGGCTTGTTGTCTTATAATACTCAATGAAAAACTGATAGTAAAAATGTTTTGCACATATTCTTATTGTTTTCTACTGAAACACATGAAAAAAAATTCATGTCTTCTAAAAATGGAAAAAAATTTCGTCACTTGAAAAAGCACTACAGCGGCATTCTACTGTTCTAACAATCTGGCTTAGTCCTGCTTTACTATTTTTATATCCATTGGAAATACAGGACATCATGATGTCATGCAGAGAGACCTGATCTCCTTCAAATCAAGAACTTGTTTTAGAACTAAGGCAGAGTACTCAAGTTTTTATTTTAAACTGCCTTTTAGACGAAGTTTGTGGTCCGCAATTCTTAGAAGGTATAAGCTGGATGTGGTCTAGATACTTGTTCGAAATCCATTAAATAGCCCAAAAATAGCCAGTTCGCTATTTTTTCTAATAATCCGTTCCAGTCTTCTCCACTACCATAAAAACTCTAGCTATGTTTTACTAACACAAAATTGTTTCTTAAGTGTCCTATACAGGTATCATACACTAGTATTCGATTAATATCAGACTTTAATATTCACGAAAAATTTAAAAAGCCGAGAAATCTGAGAATTTTTTTCATTCGTGTCTAACAGAAATGGTTAAATTAGTCAAAACAAGTGATTGAAAACTGATTTACGGCTAGTGTTTCAATCAAAATTAATTGCTCAGTTCACCTGAGTGTATTTGCGTCAGCCAGTGTAGGCTACACATTAGAAGTTAGGGCACGAAACCGTTGTTATTAGAATAATAAATTTGTAAAAATGTGAAGTATAGCAGAGGGTCCATTAGGGCACACACGTCAATACGGGGACAGACATCTGCTTGCTCTGCTGATTTATAAAAATTCAAGTGCTAGTAAATAGAAAACTGCAAAGAATGCTGGGCCAAGGTTCAAATACTTGGGAGTGTGAAGAACATTGAAACTAGATGCGTGATGAATTTTTGTTATTGCTTTAACTGCTTAATTGAACAAAAATAGCTACAGTAGTTTTAAAATTCGGCTTTATTATTAATAAATGCAAAGAGCTTTTTGTGAGTAACAAATATCAGCCTTAATATTACAAACTATTTTTTGTCAGCTATTGAAAGAGTTTTCAAAACTGTTCTAACCAGCTATTCTGTAATTAGACAGCCTAATGGCAGAAACGAAAGTAATTTTGGGGGACTGTCCTTTGACTTCACTGGTAAAATTACTATAGATCTGCTAGTTATACTTTATTTAGCCATAATAAAAAACACATTTTAGTAGCGAATACCCACCCCGGGGTAGGGTGGTGATATTCGCTACTAGCGACGAAAATGTGTTTTTTTCTCACGACATATCGTTGAATAGTTTACGATATTTAGAAACCACTTTTTGAGCTCAAATAAGCAATTGTTCATTTGATTTCGTTTCTGCGATTGTCTGCAAATTATACTAAAAATCCGTAGTAAAAGTTGCAGTTAGGCATAATACATCTTTAAAAAGTGACTTGTTTAAATTTGCAATTTCAAATACCAAGTAATTTAAAAGAGAATTAGTCAGAAGTATGGTTGGCAGTTTCCCGATTAAAATCCCCGGCAAAATTCACGAAGTCGGAAAAAATCGGAAAATTTGAAAAGTCAAAGAATTTGACGACAACTTAATCGAAATCATGCATAAATACATCAAAGTCTTGGAAAAGGGCACTGCACTAGAATGTCAGCTATATTTTGGTATATGATGTGAAATTAAAAATTTGTTATGAAAAATGTTACTTTTGTGACATTGAAGCAAATTGTTCGAAAATTGGACCCCAAAAGTTAGGGGGATTTTCGAAAAACTTCAGGCGATTTTCAATACATGAAGCCGGATTCATAAAGCCGAACCAAACGAATTCAAGGACTCCAAAACAAAAAAAAACTCGGAAATCGAGGTGTCGTAAAAACGGGGCACAGCACCGGTTTCGGTTTGAAGTCACGGTTTTAAGTCGAATTTGCAATGTGAATTGAGTTTGAAATGATCGTGGTTGTCTTGCACAGATTCAAAAAAATATTGTTGTCTTAATAAACAAAAAGTGCTATTCTATGTAAAAATCGTGCAGGAAATCAGGTTTTTTAAGACCGAAATTGCGACTTCAGCCACCGCCACCAATCCGGAAATCCGACGTAGGTTTCACCGACCAGGTGATATCAGTAGTACTGAGGCAAGTTTTCGCACTTGAAAGGATGCCGCCTTTGTGCCCCATACCTATGGGCACTTTCAAAGAGAAGCCCATAGGTGTAGGAGGCTGTTAGCTCCGCCCCTTTTGGACCCTACCTATTCAAAATATAGGTCAACAACAGCTAATATCGCAATGCTATGTAACAGCTGTTGTTGACCTATATTTTGATGCCCATAGGTATGGTCAAAAAGGGGCGGAGCTTAACATCCTCCTATACTATGGGCTTCTCTTTGAAAGTGCCAATAGGTATGGGGCACAAAGGCGGCATCCTTTCAAGTGCGAAAACTTGGCCTCAGTACTACTGATATCCACCTGATCATTTCGATATACAGCTTTTGTTTTCCCGCGAAATTTTCCCGGAATTTTCCCGCTTCAAACATTCCCGGGAATTTTCCTATCCACCAACCCTAGTCAGAAGTCTTTGAATACCGCTAAAATTTCGAAGTGCTAACTTTTGAGATAATTTTTAAATTAAAAGTGATTAAAAGCAAGCCTTTTAACGTTTTTTAATTTTTTTTCTTAACAAATCTTTTTATTTTTTCAATAATCGTTTTGCACAAGTGGTATTTTTCATAGCTTACAAAGTAAGCGCCTAGCCATAAAATTGAATTCGAAATTCCTTTATAGCATATTGTTGAGCTTATAAAAAATTCCGAGTTCTGGCGTGAAGAAAGCCCGGAAAACCCTGAAAAGTGCTAATTTTGGATATTCAGTGGCCGATTTTTGTTTTTCAATTGCCAAATGTGACTGTTATGACCCATCATTAGATAAGATGTATAGATAAGATCCTTAAACATAAATTTTTGGACTTGATTCTCCTGTTGAGAAGTCCTAACAAAAATAGTGCCCACAAAAATTTTAATGAAAATTCGCCTTGGTCCTCCGCTGCCCTTTTCAAAGTTTGGATCTCAAAATGATTTTTCTGAAATAAAAATTTCTCTAGACCGATGAACAAGGTTTAATGAACCAGGTTTATATACTTCAATTTCTGTATACATTTTGCGATTGTATAGATCTGTAAGTGTAATACTCGAAAATCAGAGTAAAAGGTCATAAACTAGTTGTTATTATTTTTTTTTTCTTTAAATAATACAGCTCACCACCCACTACAGCTCAAACTTTTAAGTATTTAAGGATGATACAAAAGCATCTTTATAAATCAACAAGCCTCTTTAACTTAATAGATTATAATCGTAAACATAATCTGATTTAAAAAACTACTTGACTTGATGAAGATCTTTCGAAAAAATACATGACTTTACTCTAAAAATAAAGCTAAATAACTTAATAACAAAAATGCGTCAAAATATGCGACCAAATGGGATACACATTTATAAAAGGTCATATAAAACATAGAATATCCCATTTGCCTAAAATCGTCATTTTTAGAATTTTAATATGAAACAAATAATTAAATCTAATTATTAAATTACTAATCAAGCTTGTTAAGGCAGTTTTAGACACTTTACATGAATAAAAAGATAAAAATAATAAAAAGTTAAAAAAGACTGTTTTTAGAATTCGCGCTAAACTGTTCTTTGTCCTTGTCTATTTTTCACCTGCTTAAGTTTGTTTAATTCAAATATTCCTACACATGTATGTACATGTATGTTTGTACATGTATGTTTTCTTTAAAATGCAAAATTTCTAGGGATGATTGTGGCTAGCGGTTAGCCGCAGCAATTTTCAGAAAATAGCCGCAACCGCATAGCCGCAGCAACATTTTTCAAATAGCCGCAAGCCGCAGCCGCAATTTTTCCTTAGCCACACTTAATAATTTGAGAATGACACTCCTTTATATGAACCCTTATTTGAGTGAACTTCTCGTTAAATGGGCGATCCCACGCTATCACAGGTGGTGCCCGCCAATTCGATTTTTTTCGTAATCATTGAACTTCTGTTCGGATTTTTCAAACTAGTTTCTAGCAAAACAATATTAAAATTAAATTTCAGTATTTGTTTTATTAGAAACCAAGGATAAATAGCCGCAGCCGCACTTTATTTTGTGTAAAAAGCCGCAGCCGCACAGCCGCAAATACCAAAACCATCATGCCTAAAAATTTCCTCACAAAAATTCAGTTAAGCAAAAGACATATTTAAAAAAAATGTATTTTATTAAAGAACATTTGAAAAATTACATTAACTTCGGTTTATTTTTGTTTAAATCAACTTCGATGTGGTATCTACAGCTAAATTTCAATAAAGAGAGCTAATTTTAGAGTCATGACATTTTTCTTGCTTGAGCTGAGAAAAAATAATCTGTACATGCGTTTCTGATGAAAAAAAAATCTTAGATTTATTCAGGCGGCTTTCAATCAGGGTGGTATATTTGACGATTACCTCAGCCATCAGGCTCAGCCGGCTGAGTTGGGAAAATCGTCCTCAGCCGTCAGCCAGGTCAAAATTTTACCTCAGACACAGCCTCAGCGGCTGAGGCTGATGGCTGAGTGAGCCTGGAAGAGCCTGGAAGGAAATTTCATCACTGAACTTTTTTTTATCAGCTAATCACTTCAAAATCATCAGAAAAAACAGTTAAAAATAAACAAAATGCCAAAACTTTAATACGAAATTTTCTTCAGCCAACTGAGTTGGAAAAATTCCACCTCAGCCTCAGCCATCAGCCAGGTCAAAATTTTAACTGAGCTATCAGCCTCAGCCGGCTGAGGTCTAAAAATTTTCCTCAGCCGGGCCAAAAATTTTAACTCAGCCGTCATCCTCAGCCGCTGGCGGCTGAGTTAAGACTCAGCCGGCTGAGGACACCACCCTGGTTTCAAGGCTTCAAGGGAAATGATGCGCACGCTCACACATTTGAGACACAAATCACTAGTATATTACAATATTTTTTTTTACTAAATTAATCAAGCTAAAATAGGGGTGTGAAAATGCTTGAGCAGATTGATTAGGAGCATATGCTCGAGCATTTGCCTTTTTTTTTCGAGCATATTCGCGCATGTGCTTGACATATTTTAACCCTTAACTGTGGCCGTACAGTTAACTGTACAGTTGCACTGGTTTCTATTTGGAGGGTTGACTGTAGGCCAAGCATATGCTTGAAATTCACCAATCTGCTCGAGCATATGCTCCTTTCACAACCCTAGGCTAAAATATCCGAAACACAAAATACATCGCCTATCAAACTTTTTTCTTAAAAAAATCATAAAAAACCTATTCAAGAATTAAAACAAAAAATATCTCTGCCCAGAACAAAGCTATACTCAAAACAAAACAATAATTTCAATTGCCTTTTCCATCAAAAAAATGAGAAAATGCAACAGCTTTCGAGAAGCTCATCTATATAGATTATCTAGCCTAAAAAATATTTTAAAATACTCACTTATGGCAAGAACATTAATTAATGAAGAGATTCTTATAACTAGCTGCTCAAAGTGCCAACGTAGGTCAAAATACCAGTCGACTACAAACCACTTGGTCATACAAAAAGTTTTTATTAACCACTAAGCATATTATCTACGCCATAATACAATTAGTGCAACACATTAATAGGGGGGGGGCTAAACAGATGACGGCATACTCTTATTGTTTTCCCACCGCAACTTCTGCATAAAAGCATAGTTAATGGATTCACAGAACGCTTCTATTGTTAGACCAGTCCCAAGTTTTGTTTTGACGCAAAAAGGTTTGAGCTTAAGCCAATAAGATGTTTTGCAGATGATAGAATCACTGGATTTGGAGAGTGGCAGAAAGCCAATTAAATATTTATTTGGATATCCGCCCGTAAGTGGATAGCCCTTGGTCGTTAGACTACTATTGCTGCTACTCTTTATAAATAAAACTACCAAAATATTTAATTTTTTTTCTTTTTTGTTTTATTGCATAAAATATTTTTGCTTTGATACATTTTTCGCTGGATAGGTTTGCAGTAATTTCAAAGATTAAATGGATAAAGTTGATGTTTGTTTTAAAAAATTTGGATTTGCAGATAGATTAAGCGAGCAGAAGGTCTCTCTTTGCTTAGAAACCATTAATGACTAATTGGTTTAGTTAGTAAGATTTGTGAAAAAATTAATTAGTGTCTTATTAAATTTTTTATGTTCAATTTTAGAAAAAGGGCTATTACTATTTTTTAATTGTTCATCGTGTACTTTTGTAACTTGACTTAGTTTTGTGAAGAAAACTCAAACTCGTGTACGAGATAAGTTCTCCAATCACTAATATGAGTACATTTACCGATACTACGGAATATTAATTATCAACATAAGTTAACATAAGTTCCAGAAACGCTCGTGTGACTTTTTTGGCGAAAAATTAAAAACATGATCTTTTCGTCTATTATTATTCTGTTTATAAATTGTTGTTTCCCACTATCAGAATGAAGAAAATGGAGAAAATTTTTCTTGAACTTTTTTGACTTGGTTTCCCCATGGTCATTTTCTACCATTAAAATCAAATTTTTAGTTTTGAATCAAAAAGAGCAAATCAATAATTTTGACACCAGATTTGTGATAAGCGTACCTGACCTTTTCATGAAATTAGTTTCGTTCAAGAAGAAAACGTTCGAATTGCTACGAATTGCCTTTTTGTATAAATGACTATAGGGAGACGGCCGGACTCTCTTATTCGATGACCTCCCAAAAGCACCCAAAAACATGTTTTTTCGACTTTTTAGCACTTGTAACGTGTAGAAAACATGTTTTAAGGGCGCGGACGACCGTTTTTAGTAAAAATTTTTTTGACCAAAAGTTGACTTTTTGCTTTGGAGACCAAGGTAAAAGGTACTGGAGGGTACCTGAATTGCATATTTATTAAAAGTATTACTTGTTTTTTCTCACTAGAACTTGGCAAAAAGAGTCTGTATATGAATTTTGATCAAGAATCTTGCTCGAAATCATGTCTAAGGTAAGTGAGTGCGCGCATCTCTAACCCACCAAGCCCTCTGCGCCCCCGAAGGGTATGCATAACCAGGATGCATAACCAGGGTTTCTTTACGCGGCAGGTCCCAGTCATCAAAACTATGTTCAAAATCCATCTTTTTAGGAAATCCAGGTACCTTCCAGCACCGCTTACCTTGGTCCCCCAAGGCGAAAAAATGGATAAGCAGGAATTGGCAAAAAAATCAGTACGTAGGCGGTGATATCCGGTTTTAAAAATATGCATTCAATTCACGGAGTTTAAAAAACAAAAACAACAAGAGTGCAAACAATTGCGGAGAAAAAGTGTTTGACAGAGGTTGCAGTAGAGACTCATCCTCAAGCATATAAATTATTTAGCCTTTCAATTAAATTTGAGCAAAAAAATATTTTAAGAAAAGTGGCAATTACGTTGACTCTAACGCAAAAGGTTAACACCATTTAAATATGTCAAGCGTTTTTTTTTTCTTAAATTCACTGCACTGATTTTAAAGCTGAATTTTTTTTTGAAATAGTACCATGGTCAAATTTAATGAATCACGTTATGGAAAAGTGCTTAGCCAATTTGGGTGAAAAAAATCAGTTTCAAAATAATCTTTCGAATAATTAATATTTAAATTTGGCCGATGTCTCTGAAAAGTGCCCGCTAATTTTAAATTGTCATTTTTTCAATGATGGCTGGCTCTGCTGTGGCTCCGAGCAGGAGCCAGAGCTAGAGCGATTTTTTTAAATAAACAGCTCCGAGACAGATTTAGACCGAATTCAAATTATATATTTATATTTTATGTGCGAATAACGACTATATACGTATAATTTTCTGGCTCTGGCTCTCGTTCGGAGCCACAGCCGGAGCTGATTTTTCATAGTTGAGAGCCCGGAGCGAAAGATGCAGCAAATTTTTCAAACTAAGATTTTAGAGCAGGAGCGAAAAATTGCAAAAACACATCACTGGTCGCATGTTACCCTAGTATAAAATCAGGATCATGCATGAAAAGATGAAAATTGTAACAAAGAAAGTGAGAGCCAAAAATCAAGAAGGCCAAGTGTTCACTAACATGTAAATGTCACAGCATGTCCGCAAAATTAATTAATAAGCCAGTTAATCGAATCACTTTAGGCGTAGTAGTGTAGTGTTGTTTTTGTTTTTCCTTTCTGGAAGACATCTTTATGCATTGCTTGCTCTAATTATTATTATGGCCTAAAATCCTTGGTGAATTCGAAGAAATGGATGAGTGTGTTATTGCTCCAAAGCTATTTATAACATACTGAAACTGCTGTGTCGAATGCTATTTGCGATTTACTAATGTAAATTATTTTGAAAAAATGTGTAGTTTATAATACGGACTAACTAGTCATAAATACAATTTGTTAGTACATTTTACTCATAACCTTTTGTTGACAATATCAATGAGGCAAAACCAATCAAAACAGCAAGTTGAAACTTTAGAAGTAAAAGGCTATAATTGCGTAAAAACCCAAGTGTTTTTTTGAGCTGCAGAATATTCAATATTGCAGAATATATATTTATATCATTTTTTGACTTTTGGTTTTTTCAGGCGCAGGCTAGGTCAGAGTAAGTTAGGACGGACTAAAACCTATTTTCTTCCTTTTTTGTAGCTTGGGAAGAAGGTTTGAGTCTGTCTTAACATACGTCGGTCCGCCCTGCCCCACAAGCTGAAAAAATTCCGCTCAAAACTACCATCATTTTATTTCATAAAACATGCTTGTGAACAGTTAAAAGGCGCTTTTAAAAAACTGGAGTGTTAGTTAGTAACTGGCTGACTAAGTGTGTAGCTTAAAGGGGCATGCCCGTCGCCGATGAGAATATTTTGAACGGCGGATAACAGGTCAATTCGAAAAAGAATTTGTTATTTTTGTTGAGTACGCTACGGATGATAAGTAATCAAAAACACTTCCTATAGCATCGGTGGCCGAGTGGTAAAGCAGCGACGTAGTTTGAAATTTGGTGGTTTGTTCGATTCCTTTTTTCGTCAAATTTACAATTTCGTCAAATTTATTCTCGTTTAAATTAACTGATACCCGCCTTTCAAAATATTCCCATCAACGACGGCATGCTCGTCAAAGATGAGAATATTTCGAAAGGAGGGTACCAGCAAAATTCAAACGAGAATTAATTTGACGAAGTTTTGGGAAAATCGAGGAAAAATAGTACCTCCAGTGGGAACCGAACCGACGACCAACTTGCGCAGTCTGCCGCCGCTATCCCACTAGGCCACCGATGCTATTAAGAGAACAAAGTGTTTTTGATTACTTATTAGGTATTTCTTCGGCTGACATCACACCGTCAATTTTTGCATTTTGTTGGTTTTTAACACAAATTAAAAAACGAAAATTAAAATATATTGCAAGAAAAATTAGAGTCATTTACAAGTACGCTGGCTATTTTTCGGGGAAACATGCCTTTTTAGAAGTGCGTACAAAAAATAATTTTCATATGGCAGTCAAACCGTGTATACAAGATTGTCATTGCCTTCATCCCAATTTATTTTATCTCTAACGCACACTCTAAAAAGGCATGTTTCCCCGAAAAATAGCCAGCGTACTTGTAAATGACTCTAATTTTTCTTACAACGCAATATATTTTAATTTGCGTTTTTTTAATTTGTGTTAAAAACCAACAAAGTGCAAAAATTGAAGGTGTGATGTCAGCCGAAAAAGTGCCACTTATTACTTATTGCCCGCAAGATATTCAACTATAATTTCCTTTTGAAATAATTCTCGTTTGAATTGACCTGGTACTCGCTTTTCAAAATATTTCCATCGGCGGCGAGAATCCCCTTTAATTAATTAACGGGCATTAAATTGAAAGAAGAAAGTTGCATCTTCGATTTCAAAACTTTTCAACACATTAAAAATGACAAATTGCTAGACCTGATTTTCAGATTTATCACTCTCAACATTTTTCAGCAAATTTTCTTCCTAAATACAAATTTGCCTCTGTACAAACATCACAACTGGATATTCACAGTCACAGGAAAATAACATCTTAAACGCCTAGTTTACAGAAAATGTTGACAATAATTTATAATAACTCAATATTTATCTGCTCTACAACTACCATTCATCTGACCTCCAGGTTAGTGGGTTGGATTTCGCCTCTTTGTCCATGACCAGCCATTTGTTCATGGCCCGTTTAGTGTTGCCAGTGTCGGCCAGTTGTACTCTTTGCTCGCACTTCTGCTTGTTTTCCATCTCTGTGGCTAGGTCTTCATCGTCTTTGCAGCCCATGATTCTTTGTTGCAACTTTTGCGCAGCAAACTGAAGTCAAAGGCATCTTCATTGGGTTCAATAATTTCTTCGGACTGCAAAGACTCCAAAAATTTGACTTTTGGTTTTCTGAGCTCGCCTGAAATATTGACCGTAGAATATAATCACCGGTCATATTACATTTTCAAAATAATCTCGATAAATATAAAGCTAGGAAAAGTTTTAGGGTTAATAATAAAGTTAGTACTGAAAACTATTATTTTTAATATAAATTTTAAGGCCCTATTTGACAATTGCGGCGAGAGGGCGTTTGCCTTGGTCCCAGGGTTGCCATCGCTAAATGCAAAAAAGCCGGCGCCGAGCCCGAAAAACCCGGAAAAACCCGGCATTTTAAAACAAAATACCCGGCAAAAACCTGGCTTATAAAATATTGTTTCAGAAGCAAAAGTCCAAGCAAAATTCTTTATTTTACATATTTTTCGCCAAGCTTAACTTTTTCTAACAAATCAGATCGCAACAAAAACAACTCATGAGCCTTAACACAATCAAAATCGACGTTGAATTTGATCGACAGCAGAGAATTTAGCAATTTCACTTCCATGCGATTTCTTTAGTACGACTACACATTTTTAACGACCTAGAAAACCGACTTTTCTTAAACATGTGCATAGAAATCTCGTAACCAATGAATGTGAAACAAAGAAACTCTGTTTAAGCAAGTAAAATAATTTGTTTTTAGCCACCACGATTGATTCCACCAAAGTTGGCATTCGTGTTGTCAGCAGTCAAAGCAACCATTTTTTCAGATAAAGACCGTTCAGACTGAAAGCTTCTCTGATCAGTTCAGCCATGTCACTGGACTTCTCGCTTGCTTGTTCCAATAGGCGAATAACCCTTGTTTTTGTTCCACCACAAACTACCTACAGCATTGAATTAAACAGAATCTTTTCGAAAAAGATTGCATAAAATTACCGAATGACTAAAGCATAGTATCGCTGCTTATTCATGGACGTCGAATCAAAGCCATTTGAAAAATACCCACCAGACAAATTCAGTTTGCTCAGGATCTTTTCCTTCAGAAACGGCTCAAGCACTCCTGTAAAGAGCTTTGAGTAAAAAGGAAAAAAGAAACTATAAAACATTAGCAAATAAAAAAACCATTCATTATCGCTGTAGTTTTAGTCCTAGCAGAGGCGAAATTATCAGCAGAAGAACATCCTTCGAAAACTACCGGAAATAATTCAGAAGAGCAATCTGCTGAACTCATCGAGAAATTGTGTCGACTACTATGAAACGCCATCACCAACTCCGCAGCTAACGCACGTTTTTCCTCAGTGACCTAAATACCATAATAACAGCACCATTTATCCTAAAATTACCGCTAAATTAGCGTTTTACGCTTCACAAAAGACAGAATCGGCTGATTCTTGTTCACGACTGCAACCTTTTCCTTGTGCTTCTTGCCTTCGATGTGGTCCTTAATTGCTTTCTCACCGCATTTCTGGAATACCAAATTCTTGTCACAGTCTCTGCAGTAGAATTGATCATTGCCCTTCTTGCTTGCTTCGATAAATTGCTCCTTGTATTTCTCCGTGTACTGCGCCAGAAACTTGGAGGGCCCCCGACCGGATTTTTGTGCGTAACCTTGCTGCGTTTTTTTTGAGGAGAGTTACCATCAGCATCCATTTCGATAGCCTGCATAAACGCATCTTCTTCGAAAGCTGTACACATCTAAAATTAACAATACAATGATTTGACACAAAAATAATTGGCCCATAATGGATAGCCTGTTGGCAAAAATTTATAGAGACAACATTGAAGAAACCAGGCAAAAACCCGACAAAGTTTAAAACAGCCGGTAAAGCACGGTAGATTTCGAAACCCCGGCAAAAACCCGACAAAAAGTCAAAAAACCCGGCAAATGCCGGGTTTTCCAGGTAAAATGGCAACCCTGCTTGGTCCGCCTGTTGTTTTTTATTGTGACTTTTAGGTTTAAGATTTGGCAAGGGTAGGCTAGCATATGTTAGAACAGACTCAAACATGAGTCTAAAAAT
The DNA here is from genome assembly GCA_004194705.1 of Ditylenchus dipsaci. Lineage (NCBI taxonomy): Eukaryota > Metazoa > Nematoda > Chromadorea > Rhabditida > Anguinidae > Ditylenchus > Ditylenchus dipsaci. The sequence continues at coordinate 450,733 of SADC01001227.1, read as the reverse complement.
ACGTTTGAGTCTGCCCTAACATACACTAGCCTACCCTTGCCTAAGCCTAATGACTAAAACATCTTGAAAAGCAACAGGGGACCAAGGCAAACCCCCATTATCATGTAGGGTCAATTTAAAAACTTAAACTAGAAGGATGTTAAGCAAATAGAGCTATTTCTTTACAATTTTTATAAATACTAGAGCTTTCATGCAAAATTTCGGTGCTACTCGGTTTTGACCCTTCCCCTCCCCCCCCCTCCCAATAATTTTTAGGATTAGCAACTCGACTTAGCCTTTCGGCTTAGGCTTTGGGCCTTAGGTTGAGGGACGAAACGTACTAATTTCAGCATTTTTGAAAAAAAAACTATGGTTTTAGGGGTACCTGAAAAATTATGGGAGGGGCGGTATTCCCGAGTAGCTTTGGGGGGTTATTAACGAGGAGCGTCAAAATTTCAGTACACCTGATTTTCATTTTGGTTTGAAAATTTAAGAGGGGACCATAGAAATCAGATCTATTACTTAGAGTAGACTCAATCGCATACTGAGACTAAAACACTTTTTTAACATTTTTAATGTTTGTAATATTTCTGTATTTGACTAAAATAGCTATAGTTAGTGTCACGTTTCACTGTTTTATTTATAAATTCGTAGGTTGACGCATTACAGCCAGAAACTAAATATTTTGTTAGTAAGTTTTCATATTGTTAGTATGTTGTGTTGTCAGTTTAATAACAAAATTTATGGCAGAATAAACAGGGACAGTAATTTATAAACACATATCTAAAAAATCTTACATCACATCAAAGTTGTTAGCAAAAAATTAAAAAATAAGTATTGTTAAATTTCACTCCAAAACAAATGGCTTACAGATTTTTTTGGGTCGCTGACCAAATTATTCTCTGACTTTAGTTTTCTATCTAAGGAAACTTCTTCAGTCTTTGGTTTGACTTTCTTCTTGTTTGTGTCTTTGGAGCTGTCTGCAAGAAGGGTGTCATGTGAAAAGGTGACATCCTTCTTGTTGATATCTGAATCAGACGTCAAAAGGTTGCCCAAAGATCGATGAACGGTTTGCTTTGTCACTTTCTGAAATTAAAAGATTGATAAAAACAAATTGAAATGTAATGTAGTACGTCTCAAAACAAACTTTTTATTTTTTATCTGACTTTAAGGGGGGGGTAGGCACTATTTTGCAGCATCTTAAGATGTGTAGCCTTAAAAACGCCGAAATTTACAGCGCTACAGAATCTGAGTCAGATTTTGCAGCGTTTTGCAAAATCTCAGTCAAAATTTGCACGATCTCTTTAAGATTTTCTCAAATCGCCTAAATGCGCACGACGCCGATCGACGCCGGCGGCGTCGATTTCGTCGATTTTGGGTTTTCCACTTGACGCTGCAAAATAGTGCCTAACCCCCTGAAGTCAGACAAAAAATAAAAAGTTCATTTTGAGGCGTGTTATGTGATGTATTTTTAATCGGTAGGCTTAAGGCCAGTTATCCCCCCTGGATACTTAAATGATGACTACTCAAAATATTATTAAGAATCTCTAAGTTTTGAAAGCATGGCCTTCTAACAATTTAAAATAACACTTCCAAAAAGTTTTTGGATAATAAATTTTAAATTTACCAAAAACCTTTCTCCCATATTTAGATTACCGAAAATTTACCCTCAAGGACGTTAAAGACTATATTAAAAGAGACTTTCTGAGAAAATGAGAAAGTCACAAATAATATTCTACCACGGTTTTATATATTCCGCTCCATATGCATGTTTCACATGGACTGTCTATTTCAAAGTTGCTCAGAAAGAGTAGCAGAACACGATGGACATCACAAAAAAATTGAAAAAAAATCGTAGTAAGTCGGTTTATCATACTCTCAGAAAATGTCTTTTAAGATGTGGAAGGCAAAATTTTTGATAAAGCTCAAAGTTTTTAATTTAGCAAAGCTCTGGTAACGTTTTGTTTATCTTTTTGAGCAGAAAAAATTAGTTCAGAGATGACTTTGGCTCATCTTTAAAAAATAGGAAGGGGAGATCAACCATAGAAGTACCAAAAATCCTAGTTTTTATAAGGGCTTTCTCTTGAAGAGATTTTTAATTAATATAGCTACTACGGTTCACTTTGTTTACACCTACTTACGTTCTTGGCATCACCATCTGTAACTTCTGTTTGTGTTCATATTTCAAAGCACCATTAGGAGTAGTTAACACCAGCTTCTTAGACACCTCTGTAGATGCTGCCTCCAATTCTCCATTCAAGTCTACTTTTGCCTTTAGCTTCTTTTTCTTCTCAGCCACCAAAGCGCCCTCGGTCTTCTCTCCATAGACTTTTGTGGATATCACTAGTTTGTCTTTTTCCAAGTCATCCAAAGCCTGAAAACCTCCAATTAAGTAAAATTAGGTAAAAACATTTGCAGTTCGTTTCTGAAACTTGAAAATTAAATTGGCGTAAACTAACTGACCACTTGTCCTGCAGTAGTCTGACTCCATTTTCAGTCTTTCTTAACTTGACCTCAAACATTTCCCTGCTTTCTTTTTCCTGTTCCTTGACCACATTCTCAACTTGCTTGGCCGACTTCACCTTGCTGACTTGTTTCTCCTTCTCCGTGACACTCTTAATGTAGCTTCCGCTAGCTGTCTCCTTAGCTTTCTCTCTTTTTCCTCAGTTGTCGTGGAAGAGCTGACCCTAACTTCAGTGCTAGAGGTGTTACTGCTCACTTTCTGGTGTTCATTAGCCCCTCCACTGCTTACCTCCTTTTTAGCGCTGACCTTCTTTACACTTGTTTTTTCCTCTTTCACTACTTTTCTTTCCAAACTTAATGGATCGGTGTGGACTTGCCGTCATCCGCATTTAGTTGCAGTAATACTGTTGTGGTTTTCCTAGTTTTGGCTTTCTTCTTCTTTTTCTCCTCTTCTGTTTTAGCCTTTAATTTGCCGGCAGCAGACAAATCTTCTGTGCTTCCTGCCTTTTTCTTTAATTGCTCCTTGTGGGTGCTCGGCATGAAGCCACTGACTGCGAGAGGCATGGCTGGGCTTCATTTTCTCAAGTCTTTTTAACAAAGATCCAACCAAGCTGCTTGACATTGGGTCTGATTTCAGCTTCAAGGGTGCTTCTACAGGCTTTACTTCAGGCGTTTTGGGTCTAAGTGCCACTTTTTCTCTTCTGCAAGCTTTAGTTCTGGATTTTTGGGTCTGAGAACTACTTTTTTGTCTTCTGCGGGTTTTAGTTCTGGGTTTTAGGTCTGAGAAGCAATTTATTCTCTTCTATTGACTTTATATCAGCAGTTTTGGGTTTCAACACTGCTAGTTTCTTGTCTTCAGCAGGTTTAAGTTCAGGTGTTATGGGCCTAAGCACCACCTTTTTATCTTCTACGTGGTTTATCTCAGGCGTTTTAGGCCTTAAAGCCACTTTATTTTCTTCAGCGGCCTTCGAAGAACCAACAGAAAGCATGTACTTAGCCTCAGCAACATGAGAACTGTCAACCTTCCTGAGCGCTTCAGGCATATGTCTAGCCTTAATTACCGCAGCCAAAGGGGTATGAGTAGTTGAAGAGAATACTTTGGTGTCAACACTTCTTGATTTGCGTCTTCTTTTTTAGCAATTTTCTTAGTAGGATTTTCTGCCACTGCCTTTTTTACCAAAGGCACCGCACAGGCCACGGGTAACTGAAATGAATTGCCTCCCTCTTTTTCTCCTCTCCCAATTTGACCAGTTTCTTGACTATAGAATAAGTTTTCGGGCAGTCTCTTCAGCTGGCACTACGTTGACCTCTGGAATCAGCATCCCGCCAGTTTTGAGCTTCTTAGCTGCCTGTTCGGTGGAAGATGCCTTCCTTGTAGTCGACTTGACCCGTTTGACTTTGTCTTCTTTGGAATGACTAGAAGAGGATCCCTCCTCTCCACCACTCGTCTCAGTTGAGGACTGGGGCAGACTAAGGGCTACTGGAGTGGAACTGTTTGTACTGCTGTTGCTGGTGTCTTCTTTGATTGTATTATTACTGCCTGCCTTCTTTGGCTCTTTGTTGACCCTTTTCGGCTTGGTGTGCAGTTCTTCACCTGAAGAGGTTTGGTGGGAGGTTGACGGTCTCTCCATGGAGTTGGTAACATTGCGCCGTCGTTTGGAAAACATAGCTTTTAAAAGACCGGCTTGTGATTCAGAAGGTTTGGAAGAGTCGTTGTGCGCAGACAACATGTCCTGCAAAAAAAATAAATTAATAGTGAGATTGGAACACGTTGGAATACTTTGACATATCTAATGCCGTGCTCACTCTTCTTTTCTTGGAGCGTGCTAACCATACGGACGACAGTGTTGATGAAGAGAACACCAAAAACAAGTCTCTAAAGTGGAACGAGCATATAATTTTTTTGAAACAGTTAGAATTGGAGTCCAAGAGAAAGGGTTTAAAAAATAATAGCAAAACGGGGCAGAAACGTGACTCAGTTTAGAGATTACATAGCTTTGGGTATTCATGAACAGAAACGCTAGTCATTTTTCTGCTCCTTTGTTTTTTTCATTTTGACGCTAACTTTCGGACACCCCATATTCGCTGTTTCAAGAAAATTAAAGTCAGTGTTTAATTAAGATTTATATTGATTTTTTGACATTTTTATTTTAACGAAAAAATGATTTATTTGTAAAACTAAAATCACCTAAATTTTTTTAAATTTTATGTAATTACCCTGAATCTTTTATTGCGGACATAAGACCGCAGTTTGCCTACATCCAGCTGTTTGCCTTCAGTGATTTGACTATTAAAAGCACCATTTTTGGCACTTTCCTTGCATTTCAATATCCAGGGGTGTTCGAGGCAGTCTTTTGGCAACATTCTCTTGCTAAATCTTTTTTAATTAAATAAATCTACAGCAAAGCCTTACTTTTTATCAAGCACCAATAACTTTCTAATGAAGTCTTTTGCTTCTTCTGATATGCAATTATCTGTGAACTGCAAACACAATTTGAAAATATGCTTTTTGTAGTTCAAACCTACTGACCTCTTCCGAGAATTCCCACTTGCCTCGCTCCACATTGCAATAAGTTATTGCTATGTTGTCGCCCAGCAATGGCGACTGACCCGACAGTCTACAAATAGCTACTTCAAAAAGAAAATGAAAAAAATATATAACTTACAAAATATAAGTGATTACACCCAGACTCCTAAACACGATGATAATTTTTGGATGAAAGTAATGCTCTGACAAAAACACATCATTATCTCATTGTTCCTCAAACAAATTTTCAATAGAAAATTTGACCCTAGTAGCGAATCACCCCTCCCCAAAAAATTTTCCTTCTAAAACTTAGGTAAAGACTACCAAATACACGTCCCAGACCCCACAAAAAGTGCGCAAACTATTTATTAGTCACAACTTCCTTACGCTGGCCTACCCCCGAGCCTAAGGGCTAAGCCTACATTTATGTTCCAAAGGTAGTTACAGCGATTTTTGAAAGGTCAGATGTAGGGGGGGGGTGGCATTCGCTACTAGCGCCGAAAATTTTATTATTTTTGGTTTTTGAAAATATTTTTCATTTTAATATAAAATACTAAATTTATTTAAAATCTAATGAAGGATGCAGAGAGTCTACTCACCACATATCTGTATGGAAATCCAGAGGCTCATACTTAATGACCTCCGGAGCCGCGAATTCAGGAGTGCCAGCCATGAATAGTAGGTCACTCTGACCATCAAAATACTGGGCTAGTCCGAAGTCAATTAACTGAAGCAACGAATCTGTATTTAAAACGTCCAAGATTATCTCACCTGACTTGGTTCCAGTCTGTGAAGTGCACATAATGTTTTCTGGCTAAAATTTAGGTAATTAAAAAAACCACATTGGGTGAATTTCTTCAACCATTCAATTTTACCTTTAAATCCAAGTGAATAATGTTCTGAGAGTGGATGTAGCGAATCGCCTCACATATTTGGTAGACTATCATGCCTACGGCCTTCTCAGTGAGGATGTAGGTGTCATCCACCACTCGGTCAAATAGCTCACCTCCATTTACACTAAAAAAATAATTATATTTTACGTTTTAAAAAGAGTTGTTTATATTTTGAAAAGAGCAATAGGCAAAATTAAACATAGAATTCAAAATTATGAAACTTAGTGTATTTCGTGAAAAGCTTATGCTTATGCTTAATATACGCTGATGAACTGATTAAGTGCTGACCCTGTCACAAGAAATTGTCCATTTTGCCTTAGTACTTCCTACTTTTTCTTTTGACTTGTGCTTAGGCCAGCTCATGTCAAGACGAACTCAATCCTGTTTCCCTAATTATAAAAAGTGAGAAAAACTTGATTGAGTCTGCCTTAACGAACGCTGTCTTATACTGCGCCTAATACTAAGCCAAATATAAGGTACTTGTTTAATTGAGGTGAGCATTTCATAGTTTCCACGATAGACCAAGGTGAATATGGCCCTATCCCTCAATGGGGGGGGGTTTGCCTTGATCCCCCTGTCGTTTTTTTTGTGATTTTTTAGGCTTTAGGTTTAGGCAAGGGTTGGCCAGCGTATGTTAGGACGGACTCAAACGTATTTTAGACTCATGATAAAGTTCGTCCTAACATACGATGGCCTTATTTTGCCTAAACCTTAGCCTAACATACTCACGAAAAAACCACAACAGGGGAACCAAGGCAAAAAACCCCCCGTTGAGGGATAGGGCCGTGAATTTACTCACTAAAGACGAAATAGACACGCAGTTTAACCCTCAAATTTAAGTCTATCCCAAAATCTACTCTGCGTGTAGGGCCTCGTCTAAGCGAAAAACAAAATAAACCCATTAATGCAAATTTTGTAAAAGGGAACGGAAAAAATGTCCCCCGTACCCATTTTTAAAGTTGAAAAAACATACATTTCCATAATAAGTATGATTTCATTGGTCGAAGTAGCGAAAGCATCATAGATTTGAGCAATACATTTATGCCTAAATTTAATAATTGTATAAAAACAGAACTTTTTTTGAAAAAAACCTCATGTGTGTCATTATGTTGACCTAAATTTTTTGAATTTTTTTTGTAATATTTAATAAAACAATTAATACCTCCTTCTCCACTTTTTGCAGGTCGGCATCTCTTTTTAGACGGATACATTTGGCTAAAAGTTTGGAGTTAAATAATTATTGAAGTCACATGGTAGTGTATGTCTCACCTGCAAGTGTCAGTTTGGTGGACTTTTCCACACACCTAAACACTTTTCCAAACTTTCCTTCGCCAATCTCCTCGTACAGCTCGTAGTAATCGGCAAATTTTTGATTGGTTTTGATACGTACACCATCACGGAATTCAAATGGAAGTACCCATTCTTCTAAAAAATAATCACTGAATTACCGTTTTACAACACGGCGCTAGTATCGAATACACCACAACCCATAACCAACCCCCCCCCCCCACATGTACACCCAAGCTCTGAAAAGCGGAATCAGTAGGGCCAATGAGAGTTTAAAAAATGCAATAAAGACGTTTGCAAATTTTGCTCTAAACTGATATATAAGTGCTCAGAATGAGGAAGCCGGATTATTAGAGGGTGCCGGATTAATAGAAATTTGTCTAAAATAAAAAGAATCGATTGCTGTTAAATTTTTATAAAAAAATATCGGAAAATTTCTGCTCTGATGTGAACTTGAAAAAATTAAAATTTGTATTTTTAAGCAATCCTACCATGATAATGATCCTGTTCATCCACTTTTATTGCATTGGGCGATTGATCGGCAGCACTCATGGCGGCAACATTGCCCAACACTACCATGTTAGCTTGCTTGACTTTGTTTCTCTAGACTCTCTAGCAGCTAGGCTGTTTAAGCAAGAGAATGCACACTACCGAAATGACTGTGCTTCTTTTGTGTTGCCTTCTGGCTGTAGAAGAGAAGAAAGAAAATAAGAAATGTCCACAAAATTGGTAGAACACAGGCAGCTTACTCACACCAACAACAAGAACAACAACCAAAACTACGCCAGTAGCAGCAATTGGAGCCAAGCAAACTATGAAATAACATAAGCAATAATCTCTGAAACAAAAAAAGTTTTACCATCACCAATAATGCATGGCCTTAGGAGAATCAAACAAAACTCATTTCAACATTTGGTGTTTAAATGCACAGTGGAGTGACAAGAAATTTCCCATTTTTTAAATGGTCAAAAAAATTTTCTGCCCCGTTTTTCGGGATTCTGTTTTGACAAATTGCCTTTTTCCACGACAATATCATTTTAGTGTATAATGTCAAAACTTTATTTTTGCTTGGTCCCACTGGGGTTTGAATTTTGGTCATTCACAGTCCAGGACCCAAACAAAGAAGGATACCAACTGAAAATCGAGTTTTGGACACTATTTGACATTAAAACATCTAATAAAAAATAGATCCCATTTTCGCCTTGCTTCTACTGTTGATTTTATGAAAAAAATTATAGGTGCCAAAACACTTTTAAGATATTTACAGTCGAACCTCGATAGTAGATACCCCCGATAATAGATACCATTCGATAGTAGATACCCTTAGCGCATATTTGGTTGGTTTTACTTAAAATAAGGCAAATCATACCCCCAATAGTAGATACCCCTTATAATAGATACCCCTCGATAATAGATACCCTCTGACTCTTACACTGACCTTTATTTTGCCCTCGATAATAGATACCTCTAACACTCAAGTCTAAATGGAAAGCCATCTCTTTTTCAAAGTGTAATTTTGGAAATTGTTTGTTCAGATGTGCCTATTTTTTAATTGGCGCTTATTTTTGGCTCGAAATCTCGCGATATTATTTAAATTCGTTAGTTCATTCAGGTACCCGATTGATACTTCGCAAAGAAAAGAAAGATAGATTTGACGACGAAAAGGGCAATTATCGAAGGATCAGCAATGGCAAAGGCTACAAAGTGCTGTCAGAAGAATTCGGGATAAAGAAAGCATCAGTGCAAAGTATCATCCAAACAAGACAGCAATTCTCGGAGCAATTGACGGTGGGACAGAAGCAAAGAGGGCTCGGCTAAAAGCAGGTCGGCACGAAAATTTGGACGACGAAAAATAGCAAGCACTCGTTCAATGGCTGAAGCAAACCCGAGCTCAGAATGTTCCTGTTGGAGGTGATATTTTGATGGTGAGAATTATTGGTTTTTGCGTTGTCAGTCTTTGGATGAACTCGCTGTAGACGTTTCAACGACTGAAGGAAATCAATCCGCTGCGGATATTGATGTGGACAGCGACGTTAAATGGAAGAAGCGCCCATCACTCGTCTAGAGGCTCAGCGTGCATTGCGATTGGTCCGTCAATACGGGGAAAAGAATTTTGCGAATCCCCAGCTCCTCCGTCAGAGCGACGCCTTGGATGAAGCTTTCTGGCAGGATGGTCAAAAGAAAAGGAAGCAGAGCTCTCTCAGTGATTTCTTCAAGCCGCTAACCTAATTCTTGTTTAATCGCAGTTGTTATTCTTCGTTAGTTGAATAAAGTATCACTGTTGGGTTAGCATTTAAACCGATTCCACTTTACCCTCGATAATGGATACTTCTGACCCAAAATTTGATTGTCTGCCTCTCGATAGTAGATACCCCGATAATAGATACCCTCGATAGTAGATACCCCTAGCCCGGTCCCGAGGGGGTATCTACTATCGAGGTTCGACTGTATTGTTAATTTTCAAAATTCTTCCTACCCAAAAAAACTAATAACCCATGGTTTTTTCTCTCTCGCAAAAAGCAAAGAAGAAAATATTATGACATTATTGGGAAAAAGTTTTAAAATCTGTTCCTTGTGTTTTGACTTTTTTAACTTGGTTTGCCTAAGTGCTTAATAGCTCTTCTTTAATTAGTTTAATCTGCGACCATATGTTTTCAAGAGTTTTACTTTATCAAGCTGTGTTTACAGAAACATCATCATTCACACGAGTTGTACACCTAATCCTTATCGATTAGTGTGAGCTGAATCGATTGCGAGCACCTTAGTTCTTTTGAAAACACTCGCGCATAACAAAACAACAAAGTCAGGCTCTCCTACTCAAAATTGAAAACGACACCATCTGGTACCCAGACTTTTGACCCAAATCTGATTTTTCACAACAATTTTCAGTCTAGAAAAAATAAAGTCTTGAGAATTGACTATATAAACGTCCCATATGCGAAAAATTGATATCAATCATTTTGAGGTTTCGTAATTTTAGAGTTTTTGCATAGAATGTAGCATCCTTTTTAAAATTGACCACCTGTGGTGACCCGATGTGGTCAGGTATACGATATTTACAGGCAAAAACACCCCTTAAACTGCCAACCTGAGGTTGGACTCTTGAGTTTTTCACTGTAGTGTTGTTTAAAATGATGAACTAGCCCGTAAAATTCAGCTAAATAGAATTTTCCGCTCCTTTCCTAAAATTCTAGCGCTGAAAGCAGGGAACAGGATTTTTAAGTAATATCTAAAAATTCTAAAAACTCATACCTTTTCAATGAAATTTTCTAAAAGAAAACGACAAATTTTATATTGAAAAACCCGATTTACTTTTTAAGTTTAGTTATAGTCAATGCTATGAGTTTCGATTTTTAAATAACTAATATATTATGAAACCTCTTCGAGGAATACTTTGGCTAAAGTGCACTATTGGGGCAGCCCGAAATGTTTTTTTTTCAAGCTGTAATATTTTTGAGGCCTTAAAGCAAGAAAAAAGGCGAAAAAGTGTATGAAGGACATTTTTCGAAAAAAAACTTTCGTATGCCTTGTCCCTTGTGGTATTTCGGTCATTTTTGACTTTGTCACCTCTGTTAGACATAAAAACATGAGATTTGAATATAGTTTTGAATGCTGGGGTCTATCACATTAAAAAACTCTGGTATGCATGCTTTTCTATGCATCCAGAGTCACTTCCAAGTAATTTGTGTCTAAGGTATGTGGGTGTGCGCATCTCAACCCCAAACCTCCTTCATGCACCCAGAGTCACTTTACTAAAAAAATGATGATAATAAATAATTACTAAAAATGACCAAAAACCCATAGGGAGACCAAGGCAAACTAAAATTTTTTTCGAAAAACGTCATTCACACATTCTTTCGCTTTTTCTATTGTTTTCAGGACCTAAAAATGCTTAGACTATGAATAAAATCATTTTCATTTTCACCGCAAATAGTGTACTCCTGCCAATACTTTTGAAACTCTTGAAAATCGGCGCAAAAATTTGAAATGCGAAGTTGGTAGGGCTAGGGTAGTTAAAAAAATGCGATGTAGAGAAATTTAATATAGCTTAGCCGCTATAAAACTCACACTATATCAAGAATCACACAAAAAAGAGAATAAATAAAGTGAAGAATAAAAAAAAAAACTTATCCAAAATTTAGACTCATGAATGATCTACTGTCACTATTCTCGTGATAAACAATCTAAGTAAAACCCAAATAGATAAATATAGCCTTTGCTGCGAAGCGGCTTAAACGCAAGTAAAGACGAGTGGATTGCCAAAACCCAAGACATCTCTACTAGTCCGACCAGATCAATTGCACCTCCAATGACAAGCACACATAGCAAAAGACTAGCTAACTAACATCAAGTAGCTTCCCACGATTTGGTTATTGTCAAAATACTGCTTTTCTGCATTGATCCTGCATCCTCTCTTTTTCTGATATTATCTCCTGAGCCCCTGGTTAGACACTCGAAAAGTTTTAGAAAAGAGCGAGAGATCTGCCTTAAATTAAGTATTAGCAACAAGTTTAGGGAAAAAAGATATTTTTTATCGATCGGCTGGCACTCAGCCCTTTTGGATTTATTACGCAATGATATTTTTGCTTTTTAGACGAGAACATTTCCTTGGTATTTGGCTATTGACGCCTGGAAACAGGGGGCACACCTGTTGTCATGTCTTTTTAATTCTTCTTATTCTTATTATTCCTCTTCCACTTTAACAATTTATTTGTTTGGATGTTGAGGTTTTTTTGGTAAGAAACAAATATGTGTGTGTGTCCAAATGGCGTCAGATGGTGGTGCTTTGCTTCAGGTTTATGTCCAGAAATTTTATAGTTAATGAAGCTGGAAAATGATACAAGTTTGTTTTCGAAGAAAACATGTGCTGTTTGTTGACATGAAGCCAAAGTTAATTCTGATTAGCTAAACAACAGTGTTTTTATTCGAATTGGAATTAATAAAAAGGCAGATCATTTACAAACACGTCGGCAAACGTTAAAAAAATCCATATCCTTAAAAAAATCTGTTATTTTGAAGAAGTAAATAAGCAACCTTGCAACCAACGATACAAGAAACATTTATAACAGTTTCCGATTTAAAAATTCCTATTTTTTCCAAAAATTTTGACTTCATCTCATGAAGGCCAAAAGGTCTTTTAGAGTATTTTAGGGTTATTTTTCGATTATTTTTACATTTTTAGCTTAGGCTCAGGCAAGGATAGGCCAGCGTATGTTAGGACGGACTCAAAAGTGTTTCTTGAAGTTGAAAAACTAAGAAAAACAGGTTTGAGTCCGTCCTAACATACGCTCGCCTACCCTTACCTAAGCCTAAAAAACACACCAGGATGACCAAGTCAAATGGTGTTAATAAGCCAAACCGCACAATTATTCACGTATACATGTGCATATCATAGTTTCTATATACAGTAGGCCCTCAAAAGTAAAACACATTCGAACTTCATTACTTTTTCCATATTTGACCGAAATTTAGTCAAAAATGAACTTAAAATACCCTAACAAGAGCATCTGGCCTTCATGAGTTGAAGTCAAAATTTTATGAAAAAATTTATTTTTGAATCAGAAACTGTTTAGAAATGTTTCTTGTATAGTATTAAGCAGCAAAAGGTGGCTTAGAACATCTTTTTGGGTCATTTTTCAAAAATTTGAAAGGGGGGGGGGCGAAAGTCGTATGACATACGGATATATCAAGGATAATAAAAACTGCTAAAAAGCGTCAAAGTCACATTAAAATTAGTTGTTTCTTTGTCACATCTTCCAAGATAAACACACAGAGAACCCAAATATAATTGGGCATCAAAATACACCTGGAATTTGTTGTCTTTAGCCCATGAATTTCCTGTTTCAATCCCCTCCATGGTCATATTTTTATCATTAAAAATAGCTGAGCCAACTTGATTGTTTCCAAGCTTAGGCTGCTTATCTCCACACTTCATAACTGTTTCTGTACAAAAGAAGTTTTTTTTGTGGCACAATTTAAATTTAGGGTGTTCCATACTGGAAGGATTAAGCTGACTTCTTATTTCTTGACTGCCTCTGAAAAGTTCTTTAGTAAATTTTGAACGCATTAGTTCCTCGGAGGATCTGAAGCATACTGGTTTCGCATCCCTGCTTTTTGTTTCCTCTGTCAGTTGTATAATTGAAGCTGGATGTGTATATGAAAATGCAACAAACTCAACTTTTGTTTTGATTCCATCAAATGCAACCACCCAAAGATCACCTTGAAACTGTTTCAGTTTGCTAACTATACAAGCTCTGTCAGTAATCACATGTTGGTTGGTCACAAAAGTAGCACTGCACAGCACATTGGATTGATTGTTCACTATGAATGCTGACCAAAATGGTTCTGTGTCACAAGAATGTTTTTCTGGGCGATTTCTTATTGTTTTTATTTCTTTGCAAAAATCAACTATCTTTTATGTGCTCTTTTTAACCAAACGAAATGGTGGAAAATCTTTTTTGTAGTCTTGCCTTACCAAAGACTGCAAATGAATACTTTGAAATTCAAGATAAGGAAAAGCTCCTTTGCGTCAGTAGCTGGGCATAAGTCCAAATAGTAGCAAATATCTTCTAAGTGATCTGTTACTTTAGTGAAAAACGATAATCTTCCAAACAAATCACTGTTAGCTACCATTGTTGTAATGCCATAGACTATAAACACCTGTTTTGTTCCGAGTAATAAACTGCTCCACCACCACTATCTCCTCCGTGCACAGAAGATCCTTGGGGGTCTTGATAACTCCGACGATCTTTTTCATAAGCACAGAACTGGGTAGGAGCCCCTCCTACGCACTTTTCTAGAGTATGATTAAGTTGAGTGTATTTAAGATGAGTAGTAGTACTACCAGAGTTGTCCCTGCCCCATCCAGCTGCTATGATTTTAGGTGGAAGCTCTTCTTTTTTAGACTCTGGTAGACAAGCAATCCTGACTTTTCCACTTTCAAAAATTTCATCAGGGATAGGAATATGAAGCTGAATGATCGTAAAGTCAGAAAAGTCAACTTCTTTGAAGCCGTCAAACATAGCGAAGTCAAAACTGACAGTGTGCATGTCTGAAGATTCACAGCCTTTGCCTTGACTATGGCCACACCCCCTACTTTGATCGTCTTGAAGACCGGCGAATACCCGAAAAGCAATGCTTTGCACTAAGCAAATGCCGTTTAGTGATGATCACAGCGCCACAATTAGTTTTTTTTTCGTTGAAAGGGAGTATAGCTGCAGCAAATGGAAATTGGGTTTGTTCAGCATAACTGCCATCAATAATGCGATTTTTTGGTTCAGAAGCAGGTTTGGAGGAGCAATATTGGTTTATGTATTGCTTTTCTGACTCACTCAGCTTGATGATCCAGTTTTTTGGACCTACTACTATGGCGGAAACTTTATTACTAAAAGAATAAAAGTTTGAAAAAATAATATAATATAAGGGCTGGACTTAAACTTCATGCTAAATAAATAAAAATAGATGAAAAAATTTATGCACAATGTGAAGCGAAAATACAGGAAAAGCTGGTTTTACACACATACAATTAATATTTATAAGTCGAATGAATACTACACATTGAAGTAAAAGAGCAAATATTTTGGATAAGCTAACATTTTTAGTAGATCAAGAAAAGCTATGTGTAATCAACTATGCGTTTGTGCAAACATCAACGCCTATTGCCACATTCCTTTCAGTTTACGGAATTAAAAAAAACACTAATATACTGTTATTTTTCAACCTGGAATGGTTGAGCAATATTATATGCTTTACATGACATCGTCTTCAAGCTATATAGTCATTCATCAAACTAAGTTGTACAGATAAATCCAACGCATCATATAATTTATTATAGCCATTGTTTATAAATACCGTATTCTCTCTGATAGACGGGCTCTCTCAGAAGGGGGTTGAAAAAAAAGACGGGTCGACCGTTCTGTCAAAGAGAATACTGCACCGTATTTTCTTTTAATAAGGCGGTCGGTTGCCTTATTTTTTGGATGCGCAAAAATCGAAAAATTTGAGGTCGATCTCAAGATTTTTGTGTGAAGATCCAAAATCGTAAAAGTGGTATCGGTAGAGCTTGTGGGAGTTAATAAAATGCAATAAAGAGCCTTGCAAAAAAAATTCTGGGCTGAAATATAGGCCCTTAAAGTAGAGGGAGCCATCTAATTAGAGGAAATACGGTACATATTTAAACCAATTACTGAAATATACGCCATTAATTTTTTCAAACACATTAAAAATCAAATCGTAATAGATTTCACAACAGGAAGACCATTCTGGATCATCGAGCAGGCCAGTTCAAAAAGGTATTCATAACACTCCAACCTACATTTTTGAGTTTTCAAGCTTTTCAAAAACTTTTTTAAAAATAACTCTACATAATTTTTGTTCTTTGCCAGCTGGTCGCCCAGCAAAAAAAGCCGTGGTTTCTAACTAAAACACCACAAGTTTCAGGAAACTCTCGCAAAACATCTTTAAGAGCAGGCTAAAGACTGTTTTTGAAGAATAAAAAATTATTATGAAAATACATACAAGAAGCATGTATTCTTGTGGAGAATTTTCTATGATCGGCACAACAAGGCGATCGAAGTTAGAGTAGGCTTTGTTAGTTTGTCTGTTGAGCACTCCCTTGATCATCTCTTGGTCAGATATTTCAAAGTATTGCCTGGAGAAAGCTGAGTTAAAAGATTAGCGTATTTGGAGTGGGTGTGAATTACACATTGAGCATCTAAAAACTAGCCATACAGTTGTGAGAATTCTAAAAAATAGATAGGTAGGTAAACACAGAAATAAGCTTACCTGTCAAGTTTATAAAGAGGTTAAAAACTGGAGTACAAGCACTTTCCTTTATTTTATCGTTCGGCGGTCTTTTCAAAAGGGTTCCATCTGTAGCACTCAGCACAAACAGGTCAGATCTGCAAATGAGTTTGGACTAGCTTGGTACAATCTGTTACCAAATATTGTAATATTAACTACCGTATAGCCTCCATTAATCTCCCACCCCTTAATGATCTTCCACCCCTCATTTTTGACTAGGATTGCAGAGTTAAGTTAACAACTATTTATAGGTAAAAACACGATGAAAGCGACTATTGGCTCTTTTTCTCCTCGGAATTTTTTTTACAGTTTTTTAAAATTTTAGAGAACGAAATGGTTACTTTCATACTTTTAAAAAAACTCTCAATTATTCAAACAAGGCACCATAAAAATGATAAAATTTTCAAGACAAAATAATTTTACAATAAATACTAACTCTTTCATGCGCTCTTTTTGAACAGAGGAAGGCGAATAAAAGACTTGGTTTTCGGCTGTGCAAATCGCAGCCATTCCACCTCCACTTCCTGCAAATATTTTATAAAAATAACACAGAAGCTAGCATCTTAAATTTACCCATCATCCAATTAAGGTGATAGAACTAAACAAATCATAACAAATTCTTTTTTACAAGTGTTAATTTACATTCAAATAACAACTGACTTGGTTCATCAATTCGACAAAAATTCCTGGTGTCATTTCTTCCTCAAATGATATTTTACATAAAAATTCAAAATTGCAAAATTTACCTCATCCATATTTTTTGTGCAATATAATCGATTGGAAAACGGTGATAAAATCACAGAATAATAATTATCTTTCTGTTTCAAAAATTTCATAACAACGACTGAACACAACGCCATATGAAAGAACTGATAAAATATGCATTTATACTTGACTATAGATTTTCAATGCCCTCATTGTCCAAGTTTTTGTCTGATTTTTAAAACACTTTTGTATGTGCAGGATGACAAAAGTTATGAAGATTTTTCATGTTTTCTTATTACAGTGAAACTACGATAACTAAGCACCCTCAATAATAAAGAACCCCGGGGCAGGTCCCAGCTCTGCTTAACTCGGGGATTCCTGACTGTAACGACGGCTTACTCTAGTCCAGTTTTTTATGATGAACACGAATATCACAAAATTCAACAAACTGCAGTGTTTATTGGATACCCTGTGTAAGAGAAAATACGGTATAAAAAAAGTTTAAAAACCGCCGTATAAACAGCATGTTGCTGATTGAATAATTAAAAAAGCTAATCCCTATCCAGTTGAGGCTCAAAATGATACTATCATCTATTAGGCTTATCCAAGATGGTCTTTATTTTGCCCAACCAAACAATATTCACGTGGTCTTATAACAAATGTAAAACAAAATATATTTATATAGCTATGATATTTCATTCCAAGTTCTACCTCATATAAATAATTTAATAGCAGAAAAAGTGAATATAAGAGACTCGTGTTTTTGCAAAAATAATGAAAAATAAATGTCAGTTAAATTTACTACAGAATCGAACATGTAAGTGAACTTAGAATCAGTTTGCGTCTCCACGTCGATATTATTTACACATTTATCAAGTGAAAAGCAGTAGAAAGAGGCTTTTAAGTGTGCTCTAGTTGGCACAAATTGACCGTAGAATTAGGGACTTTAATTGAGTAGAGCACTTCCACACCTAAAATATAAAATATTTAGCTCTATAATTTTTCAAGCTAAACCGTGGACTATTTCACATATCTTAGTTCCCCTGCTTAAAAAGGCTATTTGTCCTCTTTCTCTTCTCCTATTTTGAGGCTCCTATTTGAGGCTCTGAGGCTCCTATTTTTTAAATGCTGGTTAAAAATACACCTTGTAATCGACCTTAAACAATTTAGCTGCTTTTAGCTGCTTAAAAAACACCAAAAACTTTTTTAAGCACCCGGTAAGTTGTTCAAAATCACGATATCGAGACAGATTGCCCTAACGAGGGTGTGAGAGTTTCTTGTGATAAATTATTTCTTGACCTACTTTATCAGCATTTGAAGCATCAAAAATATTAGAATTACCTTTTATTTTCACTCCTTTTGTGTAAGACAGCTTTAACCATAAGTTTTTTTGACTAGAGGCATTGTAGGTATGCAAAGGTTTTGAGGTGTTGTAAAGCTCTTCCTTTCCTTGACCTACATTGCCTGTTAATACAACTGGCCAGGGGTGCCAGTTTTTTGCAATTGAATAGCTGATTTTAAGGAGAAGGCATGATCAGTCAAAGTTTGCATTTTGCCAGGCAAAGAAGAGTGCTTCCCCTTATGCTGAAACAAAGCTGGTTTGCGCTTTATCCTGATTTTGCCATTAATCTGTTTAAGATCACAGTTGTAGGAATTTATTCTAGGACAATATTTGGATACAAACAGCTGATCGAGGATCCATCAACTGGCAGTTCTCGGTGAAGCAGCAAAATAAATTGGGTAACAAAAAACAGGTCAGACTGCTTGAACAACTTGCCAATAAAGCCTAGATTGCAGAACTCTAGCATAACCCAGTTTTCACGGCTCTCAGCAAATGTCTTCATACCAGTTATGTAGTTAGAAACATATTTTTTGCAATTATTTGAGTTACTCACTTATACTTACTAGGCACTGTTATAATGTCATCTTCAAGCTGTACAAAGTAGGTAGTTTGAGGGTAGAATTTTTTGAGTATAACATAAGGAAGGCATAATCAAGGCTTTGCTTAGCTCGCCAAGTAGTTCTTAACTGAGAATCATTGAATGTGGGAATTATAGCGTCGATATCTGGGTACCATTCTGTTGCAGGACTAATTATCTAAAAGCTGAAATTCAAATCATTCGCAAAAGTTAGTTAATATCGTACAGGGTCATTCATTCAACGGATAAATAAAAATTAATCTAAATATTTTTGCATTCCGGCCTTGACGATTTCTTTTCCTCGAACTAGAAGGCTCTAGGCGAAAGAGATACAGTCAAACCTCTATACAACGGCCCCCTAGGGACCGGCCTTGGGGGGCCGTTATATAGAGGGGCCGTTATATAGAGGGCCGTTATATAGAGGGTATGTTACTAACGTTTGTAAAGGGGGCCGTTGTATAGAGGTTTTGCAAACTAGCTCATTATTGAAGTGGCAGACTTAGAAACAACCATTTATTTAAACACCAGCAATAATAACTACATTCAAACAACGCGCAATCAACGGTTAAACGAGAAAAAATGGGTTAATGTGCTTTGCTTTTGTTTCTTCCTGCGCTCCTCATCCAGAAATTCA
Organism: Ditylenchus dipsaci; assembly: GCA_004194705.1. Classification (NCBI taxonomy): domain Eukaryota; kingdom Metazoa; phylum Nematoda; class Chromadorea; order Rhabditida; family Anguinidae; genus Ditylenchus; species Ditylenchus dipsaci. Next base: position 431,524 of record SADC01001227.1, on the reverse strand, counting down.
TCGAGACCATCGCTGAGGCGAAGCATGGCCGGATTGCCAGAATTCTTCTCCACATACTGTTGGACAATTCGAAAAGCTCGCTGAGCGTCCAAGATAGAGATCGGTGGCTCTTCAATTTCGACTTCTTCCGCTTCATCGACATCGCTAAGCTGGTCGCCTTTGTTCGCCGTGACGTTTTCAACAATCTCAGCGAGAGTAAAGACCCCATCTACAACAAAGGCAATGTACAAATGTGTCCCACAACGCCCAAAAGAATGAATTAAAAGAATGAGTGCAAACCTGTCACAACTCCATTGTCTACGTTCAAGTAAGTGTCATAGCAAGGCCACCAGGAATTTCGTCGCGCAATTCCAACTCAGTCCATGCTTCAAGAAGCGCTTCAAGTGAGCGGGCTGCTTTGTTCTCTTCTTCTTGCACGCGAGGTTCCACATGGATCTTAAAAATAATGGAATATTTTCTGTTTTATAATGACCACGTCCATAAATAACCTCATCACTGATAATAAAATAAGCATGCCGGAAACAGTTTTGTATGGTTTCCGCTTTCACATCATCCCAGGCTCTTCTAAGTTGATGCAGCGAGTTGAGTAGGTTGAAACGGTAATCCCTCTTTTCGTCGATGGCTTTGATCCGATATCGCAGTAGAAAACGTCTGTAGTGTACCTTGAGGTTATTGATGATTCCCTGATCCATCGGCTAGAATGGAATCATTTCATAAAATAACCAGCCCAAAAATTGACAACTAACTTGAGACATTGCTGTTGTATTTGGAGGGAAAAAATTTTATGACGATGTTTTGCAAGACAACTTTTGGTGGGTGTGACGAGCAGTTGTCCAAATAAAGAAGCACCTTTCTGCCATCCTTATTCAACTTCTTATCCCAAGTCTTGAGCCAGTCTTCGAAAATTGCACCTGCAAAAAAATATGTCGGCAATTAACAAAATCATGCATCCTAAAAATACCTGTCATCCAGGCCTTTTTATTCGCCTCATACTGAACCGGGACATTGGCATTCTTGAAGCAGCGTGGCTTTGCCGACTTCCCAATCACAAGCAAAGGCAATTTGTGCGACCCGGAAATATTGGCGCCGACAAGAACAGTCACTCTTTCCTTGCTTTTCTTTCCACCTGCACATCGGTCATCTAAAACAAAGCACTGACACGAAAAGCCGGGAGAACATGAAAAACGCTAACCTTTAAAAGCCATGGTTTTATCCGGGAGTAACTGCCAAAAGAGTCCTGTTTCATCCGCATTGTATATGTCATCAGGAGAAATTGTGCCAACGAATCGCGAAGAATTTTAAGCTGCCATTCACGGAGTAAACCAACGTCGATCGCACCTGCTTCTCCTTGCTCTTCTCTGAATCTAATTCCATGACGAGCCTGAAACTTTTGTAGCCATCCATTGCTAGCTTCGAAGCCGACAATCCCAAGCTCTGTCCCAATCTCTTTTGCTTTTTCCTAAAAAGCTAAAGCTTTCAACGTGGAACTTTGATTAAAATCATACCTTGAGAAGGTCCCCGGTGACTGGAATGTTTTGAGAGCGAATTTGCTTGATCCAGTGAATAAGTGCTAAGTCGAGGTGCTCATTCCTGCCAGATGTGAGACGCGCCCGCTTCGATTTGCTCCCATTAGCTGCTGCTTCCAAGATTGAGTCCTTGCTTTTCAGAATTCCCTGAATTGTTCCCTTGCAATGCCGAACTCCTTTGCTAGCTCATAGTTGCTTTTCTTCTCAGAAGCTTCCACAATGGCTTTCTTTTCTTCCAATGTTAGAACACGACGCTTTGCTGGTTTACCCCGAGTGCTCATTGTACAATCTAAAAAGAAAAGAGATAAAATGCAACAAAACACTTTAGATCTAAATGAGAACAAATGATTGCAAATAATAGAGCAAAATGGCAACTGGAAAAGGCCGTGTTCGAGTTAGGGGCCGTTTATATAGAGGGTTCTTTCATTGCTAGGGACCGGACTTGGGGCCGTTATATAGAGGGGCCGTTATATATAGGGGCCGTTATATAGAGGGTCTAACTCCTTATGTTTTAGTCAAATCCAACCAAACTGGTCCCAGGGGGCCGTTATATAGAGGAGGCCGTTATATAGAGAGGCCGTTATATAGAGGTTTGACTGTATTTTGTAAAATCGAAATTAATATCAGTGCAACAATGGAAACAATCCAATATGGTTTATTTTTTCGCTTAAAGTCTCTTCTTTGAAGTACCGAAAAAGGGTTGCAAAAGGCTCGAATTTAAATAGTGATGACCAATTTTTACTGAGCTGTTTTCAACCGAAAACCGGGTTTGAAAAAAAAATCGGTTTTAAAACCGACCGATCTCAAAAACCGATCAAATCCAACCCTATTTAAAACGCTAAAAAAGTTATTTTGTAACAATTAAAAGCTGATTTTTCGACATTAAATGCATATACGGAAACAAATGCCACTGCTTTTTCTATGATGTGCTTTAGAGTGCGGATGCGGACGAAAATGGATCATTATATACGTAGCGTAACTATCAACCCTCCTGCGCCACTGAAGCGGATTGAGGAGATATTCACAAATCAGAAAATACCGCCCGAACACAATAAGGGCGAAAACCAACCTCAATAATACCTTCCTCAAAATACCGGGCAAATCTAGTCTTAATTTCATTTGCAGTTTCAGCGATAAACTTGATAGCTAGAGGGTCTGAAATATTTCTCTCGGCTATCATTATTACAAACTGAACTAAATGGAGCTCTTCATCTGCCAAATTTGTTAGTAAACTTGTCAACGTCTCTGATAAATAATTGGCCTGAACTTATAGAGATTTTTGGCCGAGTTTTCATAACTTACCTACTTGCTGTCTATGAGTAGTAGGAATTCCTAATACAAACTGAGGCGGAGATCGAAACACATTCTCAGCTCTCAGCCAAACAACTGGGTCAATAAATTTTTTGTCAATAAGTTTTAAGTGAGGCAATAAGTCTTGGTATTGGGCAGCAAGTATTCCAGAATTTTTTGATCCGAAGGCTTTCTATGAATATAAAATTATCAAGTTTTTACAGAAACATATTAATTGAATTTCTATTCCAAGGTGCGGAACATTTTAAGTTTTCGATCATGCGGCTTTGCTGATTTTTATCTGGAAAAATGGAAAAACCTAGCTCATGTAGTCGACTCTTGATATAGGATTGCCCCCAAAAAGGGTCTAGGCTCCGACATTTTTTTACTTCAATTTTCTAAATTTATTGGTAAAATTATTTTAGCAGTCAAGATCTGCGCCTGATGGTTTTCACGCCAAAATATGCGCCACAAAATTTGTGCCGCAAGATTAACGATTCCTAGGCAAGAGACTGTGAGATTTGCTTCCAAGATTGCGCACGAAAATTTGCGCTGGATTTTTCGCACTGCAAGATTTACGACTCAACATTTTTAGTGTTGCATGGTTTTTTTAAACGACCTCCAAGTCTGTCAAAGAAAAATGGCAAAAGCCTTCAAAAGCATCCATCATCAAGGAAATCAAAGATAAAGGGCAAATCTCGCGTCGCAAATGTTTGCGTCGCAAATCTTGCAGTGCAAATATCTGGTCTCAAACCTTGCAGTTGAAATATCACAATTCTTTAAACTGTGTTATAAAATCATATGATCTCAATTCTTATTGCTGAAATCTTGCCACGCCGCGGTAACCACGAAAAGAAAATGATAAGGACGTTGTTTTGAGGCTAGAACTCAATTCAAGTTCTAGCCATTTTGTAAATTCGGTTAGCTAGGGTTGTAAATGAGGTGTGCACCCAGGCGGATTCGAACCAGCAACCTCGCGAAAGCGTATATGAATTTCTCAGAATCGCTGAGAACCAAATCCAGAGCTGCCAAAGCCAGAAATAACTGGTTTTTGGGGTTTACTACAGGGGGGGTGAACTTTTTTGCGAAAAATCGATTGAGCGGATCAGAATCCCAGTCCGATAACCTTAATCTATCAGAATTACATACTAGTCTACTATAAACCACCTCAAACTACACAAACGACACGATTTTGAGCGACTAAGCCTATCGGACTGGAATTCTGATGCGCTGAATCGATTTTTCGCGGAAAGCTTACCCCCTTTAGTAAACCCAAAAAATCAATTATTTTCGGCTTTTGGCCACTGTGGATGTTGTTCTGCGCAATTCTTATACTCATCGCTGAGGTTGCTGGTTCGAATCGGCTTGGGTGCTAACCTTACTATTACGATAATTTTCTCAATCGATTTAGGGTGATTCGATACTGCTTTGGGCGGTTTAGATTGGTTTCGGTGTTTGGTAGTGGGATTTATTGAGCCCATCACAGTAAAACTCTGATTCGCTCAATCGATTTTTCGAAAAAAAAAATACTCTCCTTGAGCAAACCCTGATAATCATTTTTCATTGGCTTCGGGCCCCTCTCGCACAGGTAAATGAACGATTAAAGTTATTTTTTGACTGTAAAAAAAGTTTTCACGCAAAATTTTGAGCTTAAATGCAAAATTCGGAGAATTTGAATAATTTGGGTGTCTATACTTGTGGGCAATAGTATATACCGGGTATATACCCGAGGGTAAAAGGGTAACTTTTTACCCACCCACAATAAATACCGGGTATGAGTATATACCCCTGAGTATGGGTAGGGTATGGGAGTATGGGTATGTACCCTCATTCATTTGATACGGCCCATTAAGGGTATTTTAAAAGTTTAAAATACAAAATATTTTTCTGCACAGTACATAAAAGAATAATTTTTAATGAGCATCATATATTCTAAAACTTTTATTGTTAACTTCTTCTTTATATTTCTAAAAAAGAAGTTTAAAAAAATTCGAATTTTTGTCAGATTTGTGTGCACAACATAACACTTGCCTTAAATTCGCTGTCCTCTAATTCTTTGTTAATCCTGAGACACCGTTTTGCAGGCTGAGAACAGCCTTTTTTGCACGAATAATATAGCAGTAATAAACCACTAAAAGTGGCTAAAACACAAATAATAGTGAATTTTCGATAAAACAATGATGCCCTCTTCATTAGGCCCAAATAGCAAGAGTACCTAGTCTATCGGTCACATGTCTTAGGCAGGAATGCTTTGAAATTCCATGATAAATAATCGGTCAGTCGATGCCCAAAATTAGTATTTATTATTTATGAATGGACGAAATATAGAAAAAGTTGTTAAAAGTAAGTGCTGAAAATAGACTGCTCAACTTTTTAAATATTCTTTAGAAGTAAGAGGCAATGTCGATTTCTTTGTACTTCTAAGCATCTACACATATCCATGGTACCCTTTCTTTTCTCTTACTCACATTTTTTTTGTTTTTTAATAATGAGGAAAATTGGCTACAAGTTTAAGGAATTAGGAAACCTTGTGGTTTAATATTATTAAAAAATGTGAAGGCTAATAAAAGCTATAAAAGTTTTGTTGAGAAAAAACTCGAAAACACACTCGAAGACCAGGCTGATTTTCCGCAAAATTATGAAGAATAAACAAAAGTGTATGAAATAGAGGGTGGTTACTACAGCCAGGGTAGATTATGTAAACAAATAAAGGCGTAAACAAGAAACTGCTTGTTATTGTTTGTTGCAAGCTTGGCAATCGTTATATTATTGAAAGCGCAGAGTTGTGAACACATTAAGAACTAAAGTAAGTTTTTGGATAAATAGATTTGCCTAAGGTGACTTGGGAGATACTGAAACAAACCAACCTGAAAGGGTATCAGATCTGCTAAAAAGATGGGATTTGAACATACGTATGATGACAGCTAACTCATCAGAGTAAAGATTGCAAAAACTTAAGAGACATAATCTGTAATTTTCAAGGTTTTTTATATAGAAGTTGGCACCGCCATTTTTTCGACTTTTTTTCTACGCGCATGTTGTATACCAATCGACTTCAAATTTAACGCTGAGCAATATGTTCTCGAATGTCAACGCCGATTTATGCTGAAAATTCCAAGTTATGGCCTTTTATAGTGAGGTGATAATTTTTAACAGCTAAAAATGACCCCTTTTCTTGAAATGGATAGAGGTTGGCTGTTTCGATCACACTTTATACACATTTGGGCTTATTATACTCGGCTTGAGCAGCTTTACAAGATGCCTGCAAAAAATTACCAAATTATTTTTGTACTTTTGGCCAATTACAAGCAAAATCACAAATTTTGCACTGTTATTTTTTTCTTAAAATTTGCCATTTTACCCGAGGAGCTACTGTTCGGAAAGAAACTGGATAGCATTTTTAGAATCTACACGAAAAACTGCATCTGATAGCATCAAATGGGTACCCAATATCGAACGCAGCTCGGGGTATCTGGACCTCTGAAGTTGGTAACTCGGATGAATTCGGAGTCAAAACCACAGTGGGACCAAGGTAAATTTTTTCAAAAAAACTTCACGATCACAACCTGGAATTCTGTCACCAGATTCGTGTTTAGCGTAGTCAATTTGCATGTGAAACTGCTCATAATATTGAAAACTGAGTGTCGATCCGAAATTCCTCTCAAGACAAAAAACATTTGATTCAGCGAAAAAAGCATCATTTTGTCTTGAGAGGAATTTGAAATTTGACACTCAGTTTTCAATTTCATGAGCAGTTTCACATGCAAACTGACCGTGCTGAACACAAATGTGGTGTCAGAATTTTAGGTTGTGATCGTGAATTTTTTTTTGAAAAAATTCATCTTGCCCCCCCCTTGTTGTTTTGACTCCAAATTCACCTGAGTTGCCAACTTCAGAGGTCCAGATGCCCGAGCTGCATATTGGTGCCCATTTGATGCTATTAGATGCAGTTTTTTGTGTAGATTCTAAAAATACTATCCAGTTTCTTTCGAACGGTAGCTCCTCGGGTAAAATGGCAAATTTTAAGAAAAAAGGGACAGTGCAAAATTTGTGATTTTGCTTATGCTTGAGCAAAGGTACAAAATGTTTGCAATAATTTGGTAATTTTTTGCAGCCATCTCGTAGAGCTGCTCAAGCCAAGTAGAATGAGCCCAGATGTGTAGATAAGTGTGATCAAAACAGCCAACCTCTATCTCTTTTGAGAAAGAAGGTCATTTTAGAAGCTAAAAATAATACCTAACTGATACCTAATAATACCTTTATTAATATAAAAAATAATTCAGGATAAATTGATCTTGACACCTGAGAACATATTGCTCAAAGTTGAATTTGGAGTCGATTGGTGTATAACATGTACGGTAGAAGAAAAAATCGAAAAAATCGCGGTGCCACGAAAACTCCAAAATTACAGATTATGTCTCTTAAAGGACCATGGTTTTGCGCGCAGTGGCATGTGCAAAATTTGAAATGGCGGGGGACACTTCTCTTTGGTCTCTCACTGTAATCTTTGGTGTCGTTCGCCATAACTCCAAAGAGTAAAATTTGAGACGAAAGAGAAGTGTCCCCGCAAATTCAAATTTTGCACTTGCCGCTGCGCGCAAAAACCATGGTCCTTTAAGTATTAAACATAAATTTTTAAAATATTTTCAACTCGAATATTTGATATTCAATCAAACATAGATAAACTGCCACACTCTGGTCACCCGATTTGGTCAGGTGAAAGACATTTATAGGAAAAGGGCGCTCCCAAAAAACTGCCACCAAAAGGGATGTGGAGTTAGAGGCATGCACGCGAATTTTCTTTTCGACGGGGGGCGACGTGAAAGTCGATTTTGACGTCGCCATACGTCGAAAAGAATGGCCACGTTCATGAAATATACTATTTTCTTGGAAATATCGTCGAATTTTAAAAAAGGTATCACCGAGCAAGAATACAGATGGCCTTTGAAACTAAAAATACAAAAATTGACAAAAAGTGACAAATTCCACGTCGACAACCGCCACGAGCCTTCAGTAATAGGGTGATAATGGTGGGTGTAAATAATTGTCGGTGTAAATAAAAATTTAGGATCTATAATGCCCACTTCAAAGCGCTTTTTGAAGACAAATTAGACCGTCGTTATGAAGTATCTAGCGTAAAATATCCTAACCCAAATTTTATCACCAGTAACTCGAGCTTTACAAAAGCAAACAGTGAAAGAACAATTGAAATTTTCTGAATAGTGTTTTAGGGATCGATTTGTCAGACAGCGGATGTATTCATGAATAATGTATTTAATTTAACTGGTTATATTTTAGTATTTTTGTAAAAACAAAAGCTTAACTTCTTTGCATTCTATTATTCATTGAAAAGTTTTTGTTTTATTATTTTATTGATGATACTAGATATTAAAAAAAACCCTTGACAAAGTCAATAAACAAACAACGTTAAAAAGTGTCAAACAGACCAATCAATCCACCAGACACTTTACAAAAGAAACAAGCTACTGTGGCGGCGCAAGCTGATCTTAACTATAGAGCAAATAAAGCTGGAGATCGGAGATATTATTTTAATTTATGATATTGATTAATCATTTTAGCTAAGAGTATATTACAGTTTTTTTCCGAAACAAGTGAGTTGTGGTGATGTCTGTGTTGCAATAAAAAAACTTTACAATAAATATTGGATGTCTAATAAATATTTACCGATTCGTTTGCTCACTTTATGGTTTACAAAACCTCTTACAAGTGTTAATTGACTAACACGGCAAGTGCAGAGGCGAAGTGGAAGTGATTCCTCTAATTAAACGGCAGTCTCCAATATAACCGGCACCCCCTACTTTGACGGTCTGTATCTTTGGGTAAAGTTAATATTTTCTAAAGCTGTTTTTTGCGTTTTCCTAACTCCCACGAGCTCCATCGAATCCGCTTTTTTGCTTTTAAATTTTCACCAAAAAAAAATCTTGAGATCGACCACAAATTTCCCGAATTTGGAGGGATTAAAAAAAAACCGGCATACCGTTTAATTAGAGGAAATACGGTAGCTCATGTATTTGAATGTTGCAGGTTCGATCTTATATGGCATATTTTCACTTTGAATAATTTTCACTTTTCACTCAGCGGTTGTTTATTTTCGGTCCTCTACATATTCATATATATTTTCAGTTTTTAAAGTAATATGTGGGTTCTTTTCGGTTATCGGGACTTCATCTCAGGAGCCTTTCAGCAATATATGCCCCAAAACTTCAAGGCCCATAAATGTTCTGAAAGAATATTTTTTGGGTGCTGTTATGGTGGGGATATGTTCGTGGTTAACATGATCACCTTAATCACCATGACCAGTATATAAAAAAGTTTCAAAAAGTTTCGAAAATAGTAGAGGTCTCGATAACCGAAAAGAACCCCAGCTTTTAAAGTAAGATGTGTTTCCTCAAGGTCTTGTGCGAGACTGTGCAGTGAATGCTTGCAATTACTTCTCGTTCTTTTTGTTTTTTTTTCAAGCTCAATTTTCTCATAATAGTTTTTTTGGGCAGCAGCAGGCATCATATAAGCTTTCGATCGGTTTTTCAATTGTGTCTAAAGGGCACCTTAAGAATGTGCATAGATAAGGTGCATAGATAAAGACTGCAAAAAATTAAGTTTAATGGTGGTTTTTACAAAGTTCACCATCAAAACAAGTTTACAGAGTTAAACACATACACGCATTGCCAAAAAAATTACTTCATACCTTGGTGTTTTTTTTAACTAAAAGTGAGTAAAATTTAACGTTGAATTTTTTGTTTAGCTTTTCCTTTTGTTTATTAACTGGTTTTTTACTAAAAAAATAATAATCATACTTCTTCTCTAAACTGTTTTCAGACTATCAATACCAAAACCTTCAAAGCGATTCTTTTGTAAATATCAGACTGCCGTGTTTCACACCATAAAATCAAATAATGTAGTCATTCAAACTGCTAGTTCACACCTATATTGCTGATAACAGACTGTTTTGACAATAAGCTAATAATAGTCCAAGAATCTGCTTTTTAGCACAAACATCAATTTATGCACTAACTATTTAGTTCAGCCTTCATATGACCCTCAACTATTTATAAAAAACATGTCCTCAGAGATTGGAAGTACCAGCAGAGATATGTTTTACTCAGCTTCACCCTCGCCACCCTCAGGCAATGGCCGTCTACCGAGTCCCCTTCCGGTTTCGAAATTTGGTTCGACAACTCCACCCAAAAATCAATGTGGTGGACGAGAACGGAGATAGTATCGGCAGACAGCACAAGTCTAACAGTGTCGAAGATCTCGCTGCATTAGATTCACCGGGCAGCGGAACTTCAAGGTTTTTTGCAAAAATATGTATCTGGTTTAAGCGTCACTCAAATTAAGCCAAATGAGAATGTCCTTGTCAAATGAAGCTAAGAAACTGACAACCAGAGCATCAGAGCTAATTGTGCACGTGCCTGCAAAGCATTTTAGGAGAATAGTCGAGACGAGAGGCATGAGCTCAGTAACTCGAGAAACTCAGCACTTTGTTGGTCATTATTACAGTCTTTATACTTAAATTGTTTTAGAAATTTTCGCATGAGGGAAAAAAATCGAAATTTCTTTGCCACGTTTTCAGTTCGAAAAATAAAAAATTGGCGCTAGTAGCGAATACTACCCCCTATTTTTTTAAAGATTTTTTTTAACCCCCGTAAATCTGACCTTTGAAAATCGCTGTAACTACCATTTAAAACAACAAGATTAAGCTTAGCCCTTAGGCTCGGGGTGGGTCAGCGTACGAAAGTTGCGACTAATAACTGTGTTACGCATTTTTTATAAGCCTAGAACATCAATCGGGTACTTTTTACTCAATTTGAAAAAGTAAAAATCGCTGGGGAAGGGCTGGGCGGTTCGCTTCTAGGGTCGAAAAATCTTTGAAAGCCACAAAGTTATAGTGCCGCCTCCGAGGTGCCTCCGAAAAAAGCGCCTTAGTCCCTCCTGTTGATTTTTTAATTCCTCAATACCCTAAAAATATATACAGTCAAACCTCTATATAACGGCCCCCAAGGCGGTCCCTAGCAATGAAAGAGCCCTCTATATAACAGCCCCTAACCCGAACACGACCTTTTTCCAGTTGCCATTTGCAAAAGGAGGAGAACAAAGCAGCACGCTCACTTGACGCGCTTCTTTAAGCATGGACCGTGAATCCGTGGCCTTGTTATGGACGACTACTTGAACGTAGACAATGAGTTGTGACAGGTTTGCACTCATTCTTTTGGTTTATTCTTGTGGACGTTAGGGGCACATTTGTACATTGCCATTGTTGTAGATGGGGTCTTTACTCTCGCTCAGATTGTAGAAAACGTCACGGCGAACAATGGTGACCAGCTTATCGATGTCGATGAAGTGGAGGAAGTCAAAACTGAGGAGCCACCGATTTTTATATTGGATGTTCAGTGGGCCTTTCGAATTATCCAACAGTATGTGGAGAAGAATTCTGGCAACCCGGCCATGCTTCGCCTCAGCGATGGTCTAGATGAATTTTTGGATGAGGATCGCAGGAAAAAACAAAAGCAAAGCACATTAACCCATTTCTTCTCGTTTAACCATTTATTGCGCGTTGTTTGAATGCAGCTGTTATTGCTAGTGTTTAAATAAATGGTTGTTTCTGAGTTTGCCACTTCAATAATGAACTCGTTTTGCAAAACCTCTATACAACGGCCCCCCCTTTACAAACGTTAGTAACACACCCTCTATATAACCCCCCCCCCCCCCCCTCCGCCCCAACGCCGGTCCCTAGGGGGCCGTTGTATAGAGGTTTGACTGTATTCCTAACACAAAAACTAATGCTTTTTAAGAAATTTAGGAAAAAGATAATTATTCGAAAAAATCGCTTGGGGATCAAGGCGAACAAATTAAAAAAATTTTACCGAAAAACTTTCTTTTGTAAAAAATGATTTAAAATGAAAGCAAACACTTTTGAAACTTTTAAGTACGATTTTTGGTACTTTTCAGTTATCGGCATCCCCGCTATTTTTTATTCTTTTTGGATACTGAACGCATATGAATATTCGTAAAGATATGTTTTTAAAATGCAGATTATGGCAATTAAAGTGATTGTGGTTAGCATTATCACCATGATCAGCGTACATTTTTTTAAAATATTAGGATTGCTGATAACCGAAAAGAACCCATTTTTTGCAAAAAATCAACAGGCGGGACCAAGGCAGTTTTTTTAGGCGGCAACCCAACACATATTGAGCCAAAAATTTCATTGCAGGAGTAACAACAGTGAATGGATTGCTGAGGATATACAGAAGCAAGGGCAAATATCGCTTCTTTTGGGTATGTGCACCTTTTTTTGCGGGTTTATGTTGATGTGGCAGGTTGGCTCGTTGATCCAGTTGTATACTAAAAAACCTACTGTCTCTCAGGTTTTGTGGTAAGATTAAAATCTAATAAATCAAAAGTAAATTAAGGTCTCATTTTTGCTGCCTGAACAAGGTCTAATATTTCCTGCTGTAACCATATGCAGTTACAATCCGATCAAAAAGAATTATATAGAAGGTAGATTCATCCTGTTTTGTTCAACTAATTAATTTAGCACTATAAAGACGGTGACCCTACCGGAGTATACCCCCCCCCCCCCAAATGAAATTTTTTTTAAAATGTTTTTAAACACCTTATATCGACCTAAAATGGCCTCAGGAGTTCAAAAAAGACATTATTTTTAACTTCTCGTCAATGAAAAATCGAGTTTTGGACACTTTTAAATTTCGACTTTTTACCTGTTTTACCATGTTTTGGTCACTGGAGCTGGGCAAAAATAGTCTCTTAATGCATTTTTGATCAAAAGTCTTGCTCGGAATTATGTCTAAGGTAAGTGAGTGCGCGCATCTCTAACCAACCAAGCCCCCTGCGCCCCCTTCGGGGGCGCAGGGGGCTTGGTTGCTGGGGTGGAGATGCGCACACCCACATACCTTAGACGCAAATCACTCGAAAGTGACTCTGGATGCATAAAAAATGTATGCATACCAGAGTTTATTTATGCGGTAGGCCCCAGTCAACAGAACTATGTTCAACATCTTCCTTTTCACACTAAATTGGCCCTTTTTGGTCCTTTCCCACCCTAATATGGCCCTAAATCCCTTCAAAAATGGTCAAAATAGGTATATTTGGGTGGTCCCAAAACTCAATATTTATTGACTAGAACACAAAAATAATGTCTTTTTTGAACTCCCGAGGCAATTTTGGGTCGATATAGGGTGTTTAAAAACATTTTTAAAAAAATTTCATTGGGGGGGGGGGGGTTATATTTATACTCCGGTAGCGCCAAGACGGTCTACAACTTCAGTGCGTGTTTGTGCAGAATTTCACGCTGAACATGATGGCTGAAGAAAATTTGGAAACAAGAGGGATTCGGACGAGTAAAACAATTTGTATCCAGAACTTCTTCAAATCTGTTCGCCGTTCAGCAAATATTCAGTTCTGACACTAGCTTCGTATTTAGAATATTTTCAATTAATTATAAAAATGCTTTTAAATTATTGAAGTCATTGTCAAATTTCAAATCCCATTCAAGACAATATACATTCAAATCGTTACTTTCGAGTTTAAAAAAGAAACGAATCTTTATTGTCTTGAAAGGAATTTGAAATTTGACAGTCACTTCAATACTTTAAAAACAATTTTACAGGAGAATCGACCCCGCTGAACACGAATTTATTATCAGTATGCAGCATTTGATAAAAGGTGACGAGATTCAAAGAAGTTCTTGTTACAAATTCGGGAGCTGTTTTACCGTCCAAATCACTCCTGTTTCCTATTTTTTTCAGCTATAATTCTCAGTGTGAAATTCTGCACAGTTAAAAACCGTCTTTCTAACGCTAAAATGTATTCTTAAGGTGTAAACAAAACAGGGTCGTTCTCTAGAAGGTTACTTGACTACCTCAACTTAGCCTTTATGGAAGTTCAGTTCCTGCTATCAATCAACAACCCTCAAGAGTTAGAATTGGCTAACCAAGAGTATGAGTATTACTCCACTCGTACAAATCCACAGTTCTCACTTGGTGGATTCTTCTGGAATGCTTCGTTGGTGCTTCGGTTACAGATTTTAGTAATAGTAAGGATTTTAGATTGAGCTGTACGGAAATGTTAAAAATATGCTCTTTTGGAGGCAGAGAGTTTGATTGTTGCCAGTACGCTAGAGGCATTCTTACAGACATTGGCAAGTGTTACCAGCTGGACCTGGCACAAACAGATGAGCTGTGGTTGAAACAGCAAATACAGGCTGGAGTTAACAATGGGTAATATTGATATTAGAAATTAGTCAGATAATTTTGTGTTTGTTTTAAGTCTTCAAATAATTGCTGATTTTCATACAGAGCAACAAATCGGAGTATTTGGTTAGTTAAAAATTTGAAAAGTGACGTTCATATAGTCAAAAACATGACTAAATGAGACTTTAAAAAATTATGGCTACTTTAGACATGGATGCTGGACCTCCGCTTGCCAATGAGTTCGAAACTGGTTTTCGCTACTATGTTCATGGCTCGAAGGCTGGAGTGCACTTGTCTACAGAGGGCATAAGTGTTTCGCCTGGTACAAAAGTCTATTCCGCTATTAGTCCAACAACTGTTGTTGACTATGCTAATTTTTTAAACGAAAAATTGTTATTTAGTACATCTTGTTGCCTACTGAGAAATGGGGCAATTGCACACCTAAATGGCCTACAGAATATGCAGCTCAACCGAGACAGATGAGGCATACAGTTCAATGAAGTGCAAAACACTTTGCAGGGCTAACTACTTTAATGAATTGTGTGGTTGCAGTCTTTTATATTCAATGTGGAAGGGTGTGAGTCTATTTCACGTGTAATTTTATGAAGATAATTGAGAAAAATCAAGCCAAAAGTTGTTTTTGTTCTCTGTGAATTTTTGAAGCATAATAATAAGAATACAGATAAGAATACAACTGCATAATGAAATATATGTAAATATAGCGACACTCGCAAAAGTTCGATTTCAGCTGGATTCAAATCTTTTTTAACCCATACCGTATATCCACTATTAACTCTCCAAGGGGAGTTATTTCTCAACTCTTTGGATTTTCGGGTGCTCAACTAAAACCTGAAAAGTGTAATCAGGTAACTCGTGGTAAGGAAACGCAAAAAAAATTTGCAAAATGCTTTGCTCTAGGCTGAGATATGAAGTCCGTATGATGGGGAGTTATTAGAGCTGGGAGCTAAAGAGGAAATACAGTATGTAGGAAAATCGTCGAACTCAGTTGTGGAATAGCATCTAGGGAGTAATTGAAGATTAAATGTTTGAAAAAAAATATAATAGCCACAAAAATTCTTATCATAATAATCTGAACTGTTAAAGATAGACTTTGGTTACAAACTTGATGCTAAAAATATTTCGTTAAAAAATTTAGCTTTTCGAGTTTGTGCACCTACGAAATATATGAATGTCTCAACAATACCATTTTGTCGGGAAGTGTTGAGATCCAGGTAAATCATTAGATAATTTGACCTTATTCAAAAATGTATAGAAGACATCTACAAGTGCTACCCACCTGCACAGCATGTAAAATAGAGTGTCAGAGAACCGTGTACCACACTTTTAACTCTTATGCTCAGGGCTTTTCTAGAGGCTCACTAGCTTGTTGAGAAGAAAGAACAGTGAATGGACTCCTGGACATGTTAGGTAATTAAAGAATAAGACTGTTTTATGAGGTAACTTAACTTGAACTTAAGGTCAAACTTTGTAGCCATCAACATATTCTACCGAGACATGATAGAGACACAATACAAGCAGATTCAGAGCATCTCTTTACCGAAATTCTCAGTGACATAGGCGGCAATATGGGGTTGTCATGGGGATGAGTCTGATCTCACTTACTGAGCTATTCATATTTTTGGCCAAAATCTCGTGGATTTTCATCTCTAAAACAGAGAAGGAGCATATGTTGGCAAAAAGAGGGAGGACGAGGTTCATTTAAATACCAAATATACTTTTCCTGAAAACAGCCTTTTAGGAGAGAGAAAAACGTCTTCAAGACAGCCTGGAAATGGCTGCTAATAGAAACTTGCGCTCGCCTAGTTCTCCACAAATAGAAATAGATGAGTCAGAAACAGCACTAGGCTTCACTACTAGGTTTAGAAAATTTGCTGGAAGTATAGAAAGAAGGCTCAAATTTGGCCTACTACTCAGTATATAATGACCCACCAGATGTAGGGTTAAAAGTGCCTGATTGGCAGGTTCTAATTTTTTTCATAGTTTACGACTAGCGAACAGTATTGTGTTTGTAGGATTCTTCTCGTCGTGCAAGCACTACCTCAACAAATCGCTTGATTTGGAGTCCATGATAAGCACTGGCAAAAAAGCACCATGTTGACTTTGTTGACACTGTGCTACGCAGCAAACTTTTTGGGGAGAAGGAAGAGCAGTAGATAATTATTCGAGCAGTGATGAAGATGCCGAAGAATTGGTAAGTGAACAATTTCGGCTATGTCATCAAGTACAGTTGAAAGTACGGTCGGAGACCGTTTTTAGAAAAAGGTCGTTAGGCGTTCGAATATTTTATTTCACTTATACTTATTGATTTTTTTTACTTTCTTTTTCCAAGACTTCTCTTCGTCAAGTTTGACTTACGCTGACTTAAACAAAAAATTGTAAAAGTCTACAGGGTAAAATCGTTGTTCAACAACCATTATTCAATAGAGCCAATTATTCTAAAACATATTTAGCTTGAACTCAAGATCGACTTGGACGCTTTCAAAAGGACTGAGTCAGGCACTAAAAATGGTGCAGCAATGCACCATCCAGAATCCTAACAAAACAGCCCAAAGACGGAGAACCAACTCTATAGCGGTTCTGATGATAGACTCTCCACCATCTAACAGGACCGATTTCAACACTAAAAGACAAAGGGCACTCTCTCAAGTTGATGAAGATATAAAAAGAAAAAAGGAGAGAAATCCAATAGTACCGTCGCTCCTCATGAAGAATTTGAGACAATGGTCAGTGCCCAAGCACAATTTGCTACAAATGCGGATTCTGAGGTGGATAGAAGCAGTAGAGGGAATGCTACAAAGATTGGAGGAGTCACAGTAGTATTTCTGGGACTAGAAGGTTTTCTCTTTTCGTCTAAAAAACAAGACTCCATTACCAAAGATTGGCAAGATCTTGGAAAAAATACCGACAAGTAGTTCCATTAAAGAGGAGATTGTTGAACCCAAATCACCTAAGTCAATATTAAAAGAGGAGCGATTGAGCAGATATTCCAGAAAAGCAGTAACACCCTCCATGCTGATGAAAAATCTCGGTCCGATGATTGGGGCCCAAGCACAGATTGCTACTGCTCAGTCTAAATCTGAAGGTAGTTAGAACAATTATTTGTGTGAGAAACTGAGTGTGTTGCTATTTTAGTTGAAGCCAACGCTGAAAAGTCAAAGATGTTGAGTCTCGAAATGAGTCCTTAAAGAGAGATGCATAAAAAGTATTTAGTTGTTGCATACGTGTATGTCTACATTTAGTCTATATTGGTGTGAATTTTTGATGAAAAAGTTTACTTAATTTATGTTTTTTCCATGTTATGTGGAATTATGTTTTTTAAATCTTTTTGAAGCAAGGACTCTTATATCTTACATACCGTATTCCTCTAATTGCCGCCCCAGGGCGCTTATTTTTCGATCGACCTCTAGGGGGCTGGGGCGCTTATTAGAGTCATGTTAAATTTGAGGTGTTTGACCAAAAGGATAAAACGGAAATATGCCACGTTCTGGAGAAAAAGTGCCACGTTTTAGTGAAAAGTGCCACGTTTTTGTGAAAATGTGCCACGTTTTTTTCAAATTTGCCTAGTTTTGCACATATGTGCTGGTTTTATTGGGCGCTTTGTTCCTAAGGACATATCAATAGCAAGCTAATGGTAATCTTCGAAATTTCAGGTGTAAATCATTGATTTGTTTTAGGAACTTATTGTCAGAAAACGTGGTCGATTTTCACAAAAACGTGGCACTTTTTCACTAAACGTGGCACTTTTCCTAAAAGTGGCACTTTTTCACTAAAGCGTGCCACGTTTTCACAAAAACGTGGCACTTTTTCGCCTTCTTGACTAGGATCGAAAAAACGTGGCATTTTCTCCAAAACGTGGCATTTTACGTATCGTCCTTGACCAAAATCCAAAAGTTTAATTGGTAGAGGTCGCGAGAACTAAGAAAACGCGAAAAAATTCCGCTCCGAGATACAAGCTTCAATTCGAGGGTTAGGAAGCGCTTATTAGAAGGGGCGCCAATTAAAGGAAATACGGTGAGTTCCAGTGCCACAATAAAAAGTAGTTTTTAACCAGCAAAATCTGGTGTAAGTCTTGTTATTATTCGGAGCAGCTTCGGCACAACCGTTCATACGAAAGATAGGATGAAATAGAAATGTTACATCATTGGTGTTGTAGAACAACGCTTTTGTAACATTCGTTATACAAGGTTTATTTTCTAATGATTTTCTAAAGTCTGTTTATTCAGTGCTCCCGCATTTCGGTTCGGCACTTCTGCCGCGGACTTTAATGCATCTTTCAAGTCAGCGTTCATAGTAGTTGATAGAGCATGTCATATACCTCGGCGAATTGTTGAAAGCCTCTTAAAGGGCGGGAAGCCATTTAGATTTGAAAAAGTGGCTTCCATGGCGCAATGCGTAACACACACCCCCCCCCCAAAATTCAAATCATAATTACTTTAAAATAAACAAAACGCAAGAAATTCAAAGAGTTTTTTTGTCGCTATAGCCTTTTTACGTGTTTTTTTGAAGACATGGATATGTTTTCTTGACTTCTTTTCAAAATTAGAACAATTTTAGCTAATGTTTTATAGACATTAACATCAATTTCTACATCAAAATCAAACAACATTTCTTACACAAAATTTCCAATAATTTTCTGTAAGATATTCTGTCTATTTCCTAATGATGAAAACCTTCGTAAATCTCTATTCACCATCCAACGTTGTGACTTATAATATCCGTTTACATTTTTGTGGAAAATAAGAGCGTTAAGAAAAAAGCAAATTTATTCGTAACATGTAACAACAGAAGAAGAGGAGCACTTTAAAGGCAGAATTTAGTCAAATAAGATGAATCCGATGTCCTCTTCCTCACTTGTTTCCTTGGGCGCTTGTTTCTTCTTTCTCCTTGGCAGGAGCGGCAGCGACTTCAGGCTTGGAACCATCACCGGCGAAAGCAGCACTAGGCGCAGTTGCAACACCATATCCAATGTTAGAGACCAAATCCTGAAAATTTGGAACATAATTTAACTGCAAAGATATTGGAGAGCCACCTTGACATCAACTCCATGAGAGTTTTTGCACATAGACCAGGCCAAAACGGCTCGACAGTGACATCAACAGCCGTGAGATCATCTGAATCTTGCCTCCGGTAATGGCGACACAATCATCTTGAAGAGCGAGAGCTGCAGTCGTCCTATTCCACAGCTAAAAGACTGGTTATCTTCATAGTAATGACAACTTTATTACAAACCTTCTCTGTACTTATCGATCACTTGCCGACATCCTTCCCACCAGCAAAACAGAAGTCCTTGAGATGATTGCTCAGACTGCTGCTCACTCAGTTGTGATGCTGCTTTGCGCTTGTCTTGAGTTCAAATAACAGTTAAGCATCGAATAACTGAATAAGCAAACCCTACCAAGGTGAGATATCCTCGCAGATGCTAGTTGAAGCGCTCGTTCTTTCTTCCGTTTATTTTTCCTCTTCTTTGCACTTCTTGCAGCTTCGTTGTATACCTTTTCATCACATTTAGCGAATTGTCGAGGTATCCACTGCTGTTGACGCCTTGTTCGGACCATATTCATATACCTGAATACAAGAAATTTTAGTCAAAATTTAAGGCACAGAGGAAAATCGAAAACGACAGTTTTTGAAGTACTCTATGCACCAAATGTAGCCCATGATCTCTAGTACATGATCATCAGACAGATTTTTGATAGAACACGAAATCTACGACTAGAACCGCTTTACAGCCAGCAACTCATTTTTTTAGTCAAAATGGGCGTTTTTGGTAGTTTTTTATTCGTCCCGCATGAAATCGCAAAATGCGCATTTTTTTGTACAATTTTTACACAGATATGTAGCAAATTTCTTGCTCTATCTTTTTACGAATAAACCTGGTGAAAATATGTGAGAATGACCACGCAAAACCTGTTTTAGAGTACTACCCAGGAAAATTTTTTTTCCATTTTTCATAGAACGTTTTGAAAATCGAAGTTTTCCCAGTTTATTGTAGCAAGTGATAGCTCATCTGAAAGCTCATGAAATAGGAACCTGATAGGCATAAGAGTTTACAAAAAGTTCAAGGATTCAAATAAAGAAGTGTAAGAAGCGTAATGGTCAGAAACCACAATTTTCATGAATTTTTCATTTGGCGCGAAATTTTGAAAGTGATTATGATTTTGAATTGGGGGGGGGGGGGGGGGTGTGGTAAGTGCTCAAGTTTTTTAGCCCAAAATTGTGTTTTTTTTGGTGTTGCAGGTTCAATCCCACTTAGTGACACACTATTTTTTTTGGCATCTTTGGCCAGTTTAGAGGTAATTGGGTCGTTGATCCCGAATCTGGCGTCAAAAAAGTCTAATTACCTCTAAACTGGCCAAATAAGCCAAAAAATAGTGTGCCACTAAGTGGGATTGAACCTGCAACACCAAAAAAACACCATTTTGGGCCAAAAAACGCGAGCACTTACGCACTGCGCCATGGAAGCCACTTTTTCAAACCTAAATGGCTTTAACCCACTATCCCCCTTAAAGAGAAGTTCTGTAATTTTGTAGTTTCATCAAGGCCACTTCGACCCTCAGGAAATTTGAAGTTGAGTGTTGGGCTCAAATGAAAGCCTACAATTTGTTGAGTAAGATAGCACTAAATTCGGTCTTTTTTGTCACTACTTCACCAAGCTGTGGTCTCCCGAAGTTTGGTACTCAGAAAAACCAGTACATTTCTCAAAGATTTTATACTTAGTGAAAATGTATATTCGACGCAGAAAGAGTGTGTTTTTCTGATGAGTACAAAAGATTTATTGTCTGCAATAAATTTTGGCTAAAAAAGTGTGTTTTCCCCAAAAATCAGCATTTTTCGAACACCAATTTTCGGCGTAAAAACAGCATAGAAATCGGAAACCAGCGTGCACCTTCTGAGTTTTAATGCATCAGAAAGAGCTTTTCTAAGGCACCTTTTCTGGCGAAAAAAACCCGAAAAAAATTTGGGAGGTGAGACGAAAAAGGCCTTTGAAGTTGGCTAGTCATCACTAACTCTTTTCAGTTTTGACGTAAATTTTTTTGTACTAAGAAAATCTAAAATTCTGACATCGGATTCGTGATCAGCGTATCTGATTTGCTTCTAAAACCACTTCTAGAAGTGCAATTGAATGTCATATTTCAAATTTCTCTCAGGACAATAAATGTTCAAACAAGTCAATAATTGGTGTATCAATATTTATTGTTCTGAGAAAAATTCGAAATATGACATTCAAATTGCACCTCTAAGAGTAGTTTTAAAGTGAATCAGATACGCTGATCACGAATCCGGTGTCAGAATTTCAGGTTTGCCTAGTGAAAATTTTTTTCACGTCAAAACCAAAAGAGTTAGGACGACCAGCAAACTTCAAATGCCTTTTTCGTCTTGCCTCCCCCATTTTTGCGGGTTTTTTAACCAGGAAGGAACTTTCTGAAATGCTCTTTTTAATGCACTGAAATTTAGGAGGGTGAACGCTGATTTCGATTTAAATGGCCTTTTTTTCGCCGAAAATTGGTCTTCGAAAAATGCTGACTTTTTCAAAAAAAACACACTTTTTCAGCGAAAAATTTTACAGACTATATTTTTTTGTACTCTTTAGAAAGAGTTACTTTTTCTGCGTCAAATAAATTTTTAAACGAGTGTAAATCATCATATTCTCACCAAGTACAAAATGTGTTAAGAAATGTACTGGCTTTTCTGAGTACCAAACTTCGGGAGGCCACAGCTCGGTGAACTAGTGACAAAAAGTGGTCGAATTTGGTGTTATCGTGTTGGGTCAGGCTTTCATTTGAGTCCAAGCACTCATTTTCCAATTTTCTGAAGGGTCCGACCAAACTACAAATTACAGAACTTCTCTTTTAAAGTTTGGCGCTAAATCAAAGCGCAAATTCACAGAACGCAGCCAGCAGATCTCGAAGAACTATGCGAAGAATAAAAAGTTTGTTGTGCCGCGAAACAAACTTTTGTCATGCATGTTTAGTTTGAAACAAATGCCCAAAGCCTCGGATTCCGAATAAGACCAAAATATCGTCAAGACGAGAGAAATCCAAAAAATTTATGACCAAAACAAATCCTTCGCTAAGAATGGACCCACCATGTGAAACAGCCCCCACGCTATTTTTCTTCATTTTATAAACTTAAAATTGCACAAATCGGACAGAAATTTGAGAAATATAAAAGAAAAATATATCGATTTGTGGAATTTCGCGTGTTTTCGGAAAATCAGTATTTCTGTCGCTATAAATAATGTGAAAATAAAATTGAAATAATTAATAAATCAAATAACAGAATGCCTAGAGAAAATAAAAATGGCGTATTTGTATATCTTGGAATACTTCGATACTGTGATTGCTAAAGATGCTTCTCGGAATATTAATAATAGCTAAAAATTCTTTAAATTAATTCTCCGTTATTCTGATCAATTGCTTTGGATTTAATTACAATGAGTAATTTTTGCTCAATAATTTATTTGATTGAAAGACCACAAATAATTTAGATGGTCATTCTTCACACAATGCACAAATAGTTCATTGATTTAAAGAATAACTTTTTCTTTAAAAGATCATTCATACTAATTTTTCTCTATTGAGTTTTTTAGTGATTGTCAAAACTTGGACTAACTTTCTAGCAATGAATTTTCAGAGATATGGGAATTTTCTTCGCACCATGATTTTCTTGCAAGTTTTCACCTTAATTATCAATGCTTACTATCTTCCTGAAATCCAGCTTGGAGTAGGTGAAGGAGATCCTGGAAATGCATTAGATGCAGTGGGGCAAAGAAGAGTTAAATTTTAGCAAATAGTTACTTTTACGGATGATTTTTATTCTAGATTCTTCACTGTACCAATCGATCACTTCGCTTACACCGATGCCCGCACTTTCAAGCTCAGGTTGTGCCACTTCACCGTATTGGTTTTAAAAAACATCAAACTTTAAAAAACATGGCCATGTTTATATACCTAAAATAATTATAGTTTTTACTGTTAGTCAGAACTGGGCGCAAGGCCGCTACTTCTTCTGCTCGACATTTTCAGGCCCAAATTAAAGGCTCGAAATTTTTGGCGATAACCACTGATTCCTGGGTATCACCGTTGAAATACTTGGGTAGCGCTACCTGAAGACAAAAATCTATGCACATAAGTACTCTTAATTGGGCACTTGGAATACTTTCTGCATAGAGGGCTTCTACTTGAGTACTATGATCCACTACAGCTATCTTGATATCATGGTATAACTGATTGGATAAATTAGTACCACCATATGGATGCCTAAGTACCACTATCCTCAACAGCACGGCCCGTTTAATAGTGCGATAATCCAGATTATACGCTAGGTGTATAATTAGAGTAACTACAATATGTAGTAACCACTTCAGATACTTCATCAACGTCACTCACTTTGTTCCTAATGGTCCGATCTTTTTCTACACTGGTGGCGAAGCTACTATAATGCGCTATTTGGACCGCATGGTTTTTTTAAGAGATAAAAAATTCTATTTGTATAACTTTTTAAAGGGTTTTGTCTGGGATATAGCTAAAGAGTTTGGCGCTGCTATTGTGTTTGCTGAACATCGTTTCTTTGGGAAATCTCACGCAGAAGGCTCTAATATATCAGTCAAGACATGGGCTACCTGACTGCTGAACAAGGCTTGGCTGACTACGCCATGTTGATCACTCACTTAAAGCAAGTAGTAGGTATTTGCCTAGTTTTTTAAAGACATGTATGTGTGTTAGAAATTGTGTTAATCGGATAATAAAAGCAGAGAACTTTTTAAATTTCTTATTTGCCTTAAGTTTTAGTACTACTACTTTTACTAAATCATTTCACAAGACCCAACTAAAAGTATTAGAAATAAAACCCATAAAAATCATGTTTCAAAATTTTCAGAGCCTACCTCTTGCCAAAAAAATCCCCAGTGATTGCTTTTGGTGGATCATATGCTGGGTTTATGACTGCTTGGATGAGGGTCAAATATCCACATATTATCGATGGGTAATTCTTATGCTTTTTCAAATTCATCGATGTGTAAATCTTAATACTGATTTTATAAGCCCTACCACATGACTTTTATTTATAAAATTTTTAACCAAATTTCGGGGAGAACATATCGAAGGATTGGCTGACTACAGAGAGTAACTATGGTTAGAATAAATCACTTTTCGAAGAGGAAGTGTGCTAAATTGACCCATCGATGAATTTACCTGGTTCCTGTTTTTTACAGAAATAATAAATAAAAAAAGTTTCAGTGGAGTCGCGTCATCTGCTCCAGTTTAATTTATTTTTTGCTTGATAATACAAGAAATGGTTTTTTTAAGTTCACTCTTTTATAAATGCTGAAGGTTATGAGTCCAGCAGTCTCAACAGATTGACTGGAAGAGCTTTAGAGCGGTCTGGTTGCAATTTGGAGAAAATTCATGCCAGTTATGAAGCTATCTACAAATTGTCACGCACAGGTTTAAATATGCGTAAATAAATCAGAACAAAATTTATTTTTATACTACCTGATTCCTTAGATAAAGGCCGAGCATTTCTAAACAAAGCTCTACGTCTCAACCAAACAGAATCCGTGCTGCAAACATCCAAAGATGGAGATGAACTTCTTTTAATGCTTCAATATGTACTTATTTTCAAGAATATCATTATGTAAATTTAATACTTTTTTAAGGGAATGCAAGACATGACTATGTTTAACTTCCCTATCCAGTCAAATTCCCTGCCTGGCCACTTAAAGTTTTTTTTAGCAAAAAATATGTTTAGTAAAATCGACGTCTTTTTAGGAATTTTGCAAAAGTTTCGTGCTGAGAGACAATCAGTCTCTTGAAGAAAACGCAACAGCGATAGTCAGCCAATTGCAAGGTTAGGATTTGGCGGAATTTTTATAATTCTTATGATAGTAAGTGGCACAGGGGCTTATATTTTCTAAATGTTTCACAACATAATATTAAATATAGCAAGAAAACAACAGATTTTATTTTCGAAGCTCACCATTCAGAAATTTGAGTAAAATAAATTCGCAGAAAGATAGCTTAAAGTGGCATGTTCACATGTTAAACAATTTGTCCCCGCCAATTCAAAAAATTACGAATCATTGGATATTGCACGGATTTTTAAACTTGGTCTCTAACAAAACTTCACCTAAAATAAAATTCTAGGCCTTGTTTTATTAGAAAGCAAGCCGAAAAATCCATACAGAAGTCCAATGATTCGGAAAAAAATTCGAATAGGCGGGGACAAATTCAAAACAAGTCATCATGCTTCTTTAAAGGGGCATGCCCACGCTAATAAGAGGTGGTGCCAGGAATTGAATTTTTTCCTAATCATTGAACTTCTGTACGGATTTTTCAACTTGGTTTCTAACAAAACTACCTAAAATTAAATTCTAGGCCTTGTTTGTTAGAACCAAGTAAAATAAATCCGTACAGAAGTTCAATGATTAGGAAAAAAATTTGAATTCCCGGGCACCACCTCTTATTAGCGTGGGCATGCCCCTTTAATAAAGATTTTGGGATGTTCAAAAAGCTCTTTTTGTGTGGCACTTTGTATTTCTCCTGCCCCTCACAATTTTTGGATATTAGCTCCTGTAATCAACCAAGTTAATGCTATATTTTTGACTTTTCAGTATACTACAATGCGTCTGGGGAGGATCAATCATTTTGTGTCATCAAAGATTGCAACGGTCCATTTGTGAAGGGCAAATAGACCCGTATAGCTGGACTTTCTTGGTGAACAATTATATTTGTTATTATTATTTTTAGTTTATGTTTTCAATACAGCCGTTGAAACCATCAACATGCATACAACATTTTTTTAGTACTGCACAGAAATGGTAGCAAATGTATGCAGCAAAGGTCCTCCGTTTGACCCTTTTCTCAAGGATTGTCCTTACAGTATTGAAAAAGAATTAATGACTGTGAAAAGAAGTTAGGACATCTTGGATATGATAGAAAGTTCTACCGGCCTAACTGGGTGGGTGTCTGGAATTTCTAAATTCAACCGCTAGTTTGTTTTTGATGGCCAACAGTTGTGTAATGTACAGGGTGTTCCAATGGCATGCGAGATCTGCGGATTAAAATTCGCGAAAAGTCATTTGCGATATACAACAGTTGCGTAATGATTTTTGTCGACCTACATTCGCGAAGCAATTTGGACGAAAGCTATTTGTGGGGCATCAACATTTGCGGAGACGACTGTTGCAGGCCGTCATTAGCGGCAGGACATATTTTCACAGACAGACATTATGTGGAACGACATTAGCAGGTCGTTTGTCAGCGTCGTGATCGTTTGTCTCGCAAATGATCCTGCCGATAATGTTATGGTCCGCAGAAGAGATTGTATCGCAAAAAATCACTCCACGAAAGTGGTATCCGCAAATGTTTGTCCGCAGATCTCGCCATGTCGTTCCAATATAGGATTATTTCTGTTTACAAACACTAATACATGAGTGCTTTTGTGAACTTACTGTTTCGAATTGAGACCCGAAAAAGCACTTTTCCAGGGTTAAGGACTAATATTTGGGTAACTTCTTACTAAAGTAAGAAATGGCCAATCGTCGAGGGAAATTTTTCACGAGTAGGGTTCTAAAAAGTAAAATAAATAGAATTCTTTCAAATTTTGGAAAATATACTGGACCACCCGGTAGCAGTTTAAGAATGATTCCGTAATGTGACTTGGAGAGCTTGAAAACTGCACGCCTCTTATATAAGACCCGAAAAACGTATTACAGGATTAATACAGCTTTTGTACTTCCTAATGTTTTGCACTCACGGAATTTTAAACTCACAGAATTCGAATGGAAAAAACTGGTGGCCGCACTTATATAGATTGTGTTATTACTGCAGGCTTTTTTTAATTTAAACATTTAAGGTTGTTGTGAATTACGGCCTACACTTATCCCACTGCTACTAACATTGTATTTAGGTATCGGTCTAAAGTATTAAATAAAAATATCATTAGATTTCAGCAATGGAGATTTAGACCCTTGGTCTGGTAATCTTTTTGAAAATGCTGTAAAAATATAGTTATTTTGGTCTATTAAACAATGGTAGTGGTTTTTTTGCCTTATCTTGCATTGTTTTTTTTCTAACACTTTGCTAAAAAAGGGACTTATTCGCAAAAATATGGGCACAAATCAAACAAAGGTGGGTTTTTTCGCCTCAGTCCTCCGATATTTGCTGTTTTTTGCAATTTTTTTATGTCTTAGGCGGAGTTTGGACAGCGTGTGTTAGTGCAAACTCAAAAATTAGTCTTAAATAATCGTTTGACTCGTATAACAAGTAAACAATATGGGTTGGGGGTGTGTAGACCTCCTAACCAATTGCCGATCAGCGTGCGCAGTGGGGAAGCGGAGGTATTGTACCACACGGGGGAGACAATAATATGAAACGGCTGCTGAAGCCGGAACTTTCTGGACCTCGGTGCGTCGGGTCACAGGTGGGGCTAATATAGGCACTCTTCTCTTCGGTGATCAAACCGGTATCACTTCCGCCAATGGGCAGGTATTCAAACTTCCGGGTAGGTCCCAGGCAGGGATGCTCATATACGGCCTATCCGATTAAAAATAGGCGTTTTTAGGACTTTTTACGGCCTATTTTAGGCCGTATTTTCCTATTTTAGGATACGGCTATTTAGGCCGTATGCCGATTTTAGGCCGTTTTTATTTTAGGATACGGCCTATTAGGCCCGTATGCCGATTTTAGGCCGTGGTAACCGTTTCAGTTTCCTCAAGAAATTAATGCAGTTTCTTTTTTCATATTGGGTCCATATCACTAAAGGTAATAAAGCAAAAGTAGCTATCTGTGTTCTAGCGAGTCTTCTATCTCGATTGGAAAATCTGAATTCTCGTGGACCCTTTTAGTTGGTTGAGCAGAAATATATTTCTGAGCGAGGCTTCTAACTCTCAGCTTAGCCTAAATATGGAACTTTACATCGTATATTAAGACACCTTTTCTATACCATATCACTGTTCCAATTCGGCACGTGTTTCATAATTTCCAACTGAGCTTTAATAAAAGGATCTAAAAATGCAGCAGCCAGGGGAACTGTCGTATCCATCTGCTCAATTTTTTTTTCAAGGGCCTCCATAGCTGATAATGCAAAACAACCAACAAGCGTGAATCTCCTCGATTAGCATAGCTTTTTATTTATTTTTCAAAAGGCGATACGTGAAACTACAAGTGATATGGTGACGGTTTTAATCTGCCTGCAATATGTTTTCTCTTGAAAAATAAACGTGAAGTATCAATAAGCGACCCATTTCGATTAGCGACCCTCTCTTAGCAACTATTTAAAATTACTTTGTGAACAAGAAATTTCTAATTGAAATTGTTAAGCATTTAATAAAAGCATACTTTGCCAAACATGCCCGTCGTTGCTATTGTATGGTTGCTAATCGAGGTCGCTGATCGATAGTCGTTTACAAATAATACTGAGTATATCTGTTCAAACCTGTAGGTTTTGATAGGGCCTTCAAACAATTTCAAGAAGTCAGCATAAATGCTCAAATCGTTTCTTTTCAAAACGATCTCTCTAACTTATTCACTAAATCTGGGTAGTCTTGCTGTCTCTGTTTGAATATCGCCTAAGCTTTGATAATGCAGTAACCATCGTTAGTGTTGCTAGCCATCTTGTTTCTCCAGGCGCACTTAGAGACCACCTAGAGAAACTCGCAGTGATACTCTTTTTTGGCACTTGCAACAAAGCTTTTAAGTTCATGAAGAGTAAGACTAATTGATTTAAGTCTTCTGACAAAACGTACTTATACCGGTTTTACATATTGTGAGGAACGTTTCGTGCAGGTGTTTAAAGCAGACACCAGCAAATTTATTTGCTAAATACTTCTTATTTCGCAATATATTTGAAAGTCGATTGGATATCTACTGTCTGGATTTGGTAATAGTTGTCTTAAAAATTGTATACGAGGGACCATATACTACATTAAGAATTAGATAAGTGATCAAGTGTTATCTTAAGCATTAACGCAAATTTATTAGTTGTATAGTTAGGTTTTGAGTGATTGAGTGATTATATTTAGTTAGAAATATGTGTGTTTATAAACAATATGCTGGCAGCCTTGCCCAAACCTGTGCCTGAGAAACACAAAAAGCAGGGAAGCGGGCAAAATACTTGTTTGGTTAGGGCTAAACACGGCTAAAACAAATGTATATAAGTTGGTTTTGTTGTTACTTAAGTGAATTTTTTTCGAGAAAAAACAACAAGGCTCACCAGGATACTTCCTATTGTTTAATAAGACGAAGAATTCATAGGTGGTGGATGGTCAACTAAAAATGTGACAAAAGGATCTCTGGTCAGCTTGATTGTGAAAGATGGAGCGCACAATTATGTGAGATCTACATCATGTAGTAAAAATAGTATAAGGTGATTTAAGGATATGCGAGGTGCTCATCCACTTGATTTAGAATCTGTAAAGTGGGTTCGTGATCAGATAAAGCTAAATATTGCACGATGGATCAAAGTTTGTTTTATAAAAAAGTTGTTAATTTTAACAAGCTTTTTCTTTAGGAAGCAAATGAGCGCTTTTCCCTAGAAAGTAGAGAATTTAAAGAGCTTTAAATAACATGCACATAAATTCGCCTCTGAAAACATTTGATTAAAAATATTATTTATTTAAACAGAATAAAAAATTTCAAACAAATTGTATCGAAAAAAATGAAAAGTACACGAATACACGGTTAACCGAATTTACAGTTAGACTTTCTCGCACCAATTAAACATATTTTTGTTTGAAAAGTTTTAATTTTCTAATTGAACCATTTCGAAAGTTTACTACATAAAAAACCCTTGACACAAAACAAATAATGCAAATCTCGTTTTGTTAATCTCTTTAGTCATCACCAACCTTCTATTGATAAAGTTTTTTTTCTGTAATACTCTTTTGGTCAATATTTTTGTACTTTTTACAATTAAACTTCTGCCTATTTTTTCATTGTTAATAAAGTATATTTGACAGCGGTTTTGTGCCATATTAGACTGCTGCCTGTAAAAAATATTTTAGTGCTTTAGAACATGGACAACAGATTTGCGCCGTTCATAAAAAATGCGTTTATTAATGTTCTAAACCACCGAGAGGTAGTTTTTATTTATTTTCTGTCATTTAAAAATATATAAAGAAACTTTGAATTGTTTATTTTTTAAACAATTTTTCCTTTAAATATTATAATATTATATTATAATTTTTACACTTATAAATTAGCATAAATTTCCCTATTTTCATACATACAGTGAAGTCCCGCTATAGCGCTACCCTGGGCACCACCCTAGGGTCATGTTATAGCAGTGATCGCGTAATATTAAGGGGTGAAAAAAATAAGCTTGATTTCTAGGTTTCCACCAATCGAACTTCTTTCCTACCATTTCCACATATTAAACTCGAGCTAAACGATAAACATTTATTTCAAACAAATACATAATTTCATCGGTTGAGACTGGCCCCAGGGTCACGTTATAGCCGTGGTCGTGTTATATCGGGTCGAGTTTTGTAAAAGGTATAAGTATAATCAGTTTTGTCGCATGCGTTAGAGTATAAAAAAACTTTTAGTTAATAATTACGGCTAAATACTCAAATAAACCATCTATTACCAAGATTTGGGGAAATCAACTGACATGGAGCAACTGACATGGGACATGGGAGCTAGATCATAGTTGACTGGAGGGCACAGTGACCGCCCGTTCGGTCGGGCCCGTCTGTCGCCGTCCGTCTGTACGAAGTAGGATGACGACAGAAAGGCGGACGGCCGCTCAAATTTTTTAATATCACGATTTGGTTTGGACAGCCGGCGAATTCTCGACAAATGACATCCTGTCCGACGGGACCGTACTGTCAAAATTTGACTCTCTTTACTCAGTTCAACAAGTTTTGTGTAGCCTAACTAAATTATTATAATATAAACTATTATAATATATTATTAAAAGGGCATGCCCGTGCGTTTCAAAAAGTTAAGGCGGGGACCAGCAATGTTTTTTTGAATCGTTCTATTTTTCACTCGTTTTGCGTCAAATCTGATATTAATGACCCTATACTACTTTTAAAAACTAGGCAGAAAACTTAAAAAATCTGAATGCACATGCATGTAAAACTTGATCGAGAAAGAAAAAAAGTACTGGTCCCCGCCTTTTCTCCGTGTCGGGCACGGGCATGCCCCTTTAAAAATTGATATTAAAATTTTCGTTCAACTAAATAAGTGTTATTTTGTAAAAAGTGCAAAATTTGCCTGCTAAAAATAAAATACAAACAAAAAATTTAATTTTTTTTCTTAACCATGCTATAAACGGTGGGCGGACGTCCGGCGGGTAGACGGCCGGTCATATTCTCAAAAACCAGACGGCGGGTTGAAAAATTTCGGGATTCGGACGTTACGCCGTCCGAATTGGAAAAGAAAGTTGTCACTTTGCTGGACATATGGGGGGAGGGGTTGTAGCTTTACAGTCTGCTCTCAATACAATGTCTTTCGCTCAATTTGGTTTTCCTTAAGGGTCCGACACAACATCCTAGTTGAGTGGAGTGTAAAAACCACAATTAGGCCCATTATATTATTTCAAATTATCAAAACCGAAAAAACATTGGGAAATTAAAATATTGGGAGTTCACACAAGCATGCACTAAAAAAATGTATTCAGGGTAAAGAATAAGACCAAGGAGTTAATATTCTGAGTAATTTAAAATAATAGTTTAAAATACAGTCGACGCTTAATACATTATACGCCTAGGCTCAGTGTTTGGGGTGTATGTTATAAGAGAGGACTATATTATTGTAGTTTGTTACTAAAAATATAATAAACAAAGAATATAAATAATTAAAATCTGTTATTTTACCCATACAAGCTTTAGACCAACTTCATCCTCACAGTTTTTGCTGTTCTTTTTACTACTATCTTGCCCTCATTGGTATTCTTGATAGGAATTTGTTCCACCCGCTCAGACTTGACAACATTCAACCACCAAATGGATCCTTACTTCAAGCCTTTGACACCAATTCCTCGTTCATGGTCCTGGGCGAAGAGCAATATTCAATGGCAAGGATGGATCCTTTGGATCTTCTGATCTCTACTGTATTTTCTCTGTATGCTTTGTGGCTTTTAGGATTGATTGCTGGCCGTTTTATGAGCTACTTTTTCCTACCTCCTTTAATGGGTAAATTTTATAAAAAAAATCAGATAGATACAATAAGTAATTTTTTGTACAGGAATGTTACTGATTGGAATATTAATTGCGAATATTCCGTTTTTTCAAGGAATTTTGCTTATTCACACAAACTGGAATAAAGTTATTCAACAGACCGCTTTTGTAGTAATTCTAATACGGTTAGACAAAAATTTATTTTAGTGTATTATTGATATTAGTTAAGCTGTGGGCTAAGCCTTGATCCAGACGCCTTGCGCAACTCTCTAGTAAGCAGTTTCATTCAATTAGGCTACTAGTTAACATTTAAACTGTAAAATTTATAATCGAATTGATGGATTAAACTTTCGATTTTTCAGTTTATTTGCGGTAACCTTGCCATAATCTCAACTACTATTGAAGTAGTGGCCATTGTATTGTTTTCACATTTTGTGTATGGCTTGCCTGTTTATGCCGCTATTTTGTTCGGGTATGATTTACTTTAATTTCGGGTATGATTTTTATTTCGGGTATGATTTATTTTATTTGTTCGGGTATGAAAGAATATAATCTTTTATAATTTCCTTTTATCCAGAATTTTATTAACTTTAAATGTTACAGAAAAGTTCAATTTTTTGAAAAGACCCTTTCTGATTGCATATATGCGTATTTCCTAGGGTTAGACAATGCGTAAATACCCAGGTATTTACCCGGGTAAATACCCGGTATTACCCGGGTAAATACCCGGTATTTACCGGTAAATACCCAGAGATTTTAACCGTAGTATAGAAATCGGGTAAAATCTTTACTAAGGATTTTGCGAAAAATACTATATTTTTACAAAATTTTTGTTTAATTTTATTTGTCTCAAAGCGAATTCAGAAGCCAGAAAGTGTTTTAGTCTTAGCATAACACTTTTTATGCGTTTCACTGCACTTTTTTCGTTTTTAGCGTTTCTTCCGAAATTGCGAAATTGGCGACTAGCGATTAGCAATTAGCGAAATTGAAGAAATCGAGGAAACTAACACTGTTAACGATCATTTTGAATTGTTTATGCATGAATTTGATTGATTTATTATGATTTCTCGAATAAAAGTTGGTTATGGAAATAAAAAGATTTTACCCGCCTTTCGGGTAATACCGCACGGGGTTTCAAAATTCAATTTTGTGTTCAGTTTAACTTAAACAAAATGCCAACATTTTCAAAGCAGATTTTTTTCAATTTTGACAATTCTGTTTTTTTTGAAAGGCATCTACGGCTATTAGTTAGTTTTAGCCCTAATTTTTTGTCAACAAAGTTGAAAAACCCAAAACATTTATTGGAACAATTCCTCCTCATCCTCGCAAGCAATTTCCATATCAAACAAAACGTTTCGCAGAAAAGAATATTGCATAATTTTTCCAGAATTTCGCTTCTATTTCTTAGGCTTGCAAGTCTTCTTTCATCCTTATTGACCATAGCATGCAGCGCTTCTATAGACTGCTCAGAAATAAGGCCCAAAATAAATGCTGATACATAAAATTTCTGACGTGAACGAACAGCAGATGGCACTTTGGTGTTATAGTCACTGCAGGGAGTTTCTCCTTTATAAATGTACCAAATAAGCACACAATCAATTAAGTATCGAAACAAAACCTCACCTTGAGGCAGGCAACATATTCATCTACCAAGTTTCCAAACTCACTGATTTCTCCCAATTGCAGAAAGGACGCCTTTGCGAAATATTGAATTTTACCCAAAAGACACAAGAGCTTTTCGAGTGTTGGACGCAGTTGGACATCTGGCAGAGCTTCGCTTATTTGTTTCGGTCCATCTCCTGTTAATAGCTTTCTCATGTGATTTCCTAAAGCATGCAAAATATAGAACCAAGTAAGCTAATATCATAAACACACCAGTAAACGTCCTGTCCTTGCTCTATGGAATCAAGAGATCTGGCTGAGTGGGTTTCATTGCTTCGAAGATCTTTTTTTGGCGCTTCACACAACAAGCAAGGATAACTTGATGCCGACCCAATGTGACCGTATAAAGCGCTCAGAAGCTTGAGATCACCAGTCGCAAACCTGAAAATATGAATAAGTTTATGTTAAAATCGATAAGTATCATGCAGCTCACCAGACAACTCCTTTTGCAATCACCTACTTGAACAGTTCTGAATTGCAATTGTCGAAAAGTTCATTTCTCAGCTGACCCAAATTTTCGTGGCAGTCATCTGCATCGTAAATTCCAACCAGCAAAAGATTGTTGCTGAGTTAGACCGCCTGACATTGCCAATTCCTATTGCACACTTTGTTGACTTTCCACCTTTATCAGCGACGAAGAATAGGAAGAGTTTTGCGATAGCGTCACTTGTTAAATCAACTTGAACACTGGCTGATCTTCTGAGAGGCTCTTGCTTCCCTGGAAATATATAGATAAATACGGTAACATAAGCATATCACAAACTTCGTTTTTCTGATGCCTTCTCTCTTTTGTCTGAATTAGCCCCAGTTTTCTTCCACCTGCGTGCCACTGCTTGCCTTCGTTTTT
Source organism: Ditylenchus dipsaci (assembly GCA_004194705.1). Classification (NCBI taxonomy): domain Eukaryota; kingdom Metazoa; phylum Nematoda; class Chromadorea; order Rhabditida; family Anguinidae; genus Ditylenchus; species Ditylenchus dipsaci. The sequence goes on along the minus strand of SADC01001227.1, from coordinate 396,820 downwards.
CTGAGAGAGTATCTCTTGCTTCATCTTCCAATTGTGTTTCTGCATTCTGCCTCTTGGCGAGAGTTCTGCTCTGGATTCAGCTTCCAGGCGTTTTCTATCCAACTGCTTCACTAAAACGAAAGAATTGTCAAAAGGATATGTAAGACAAGCTGAAAGGGCTTACAAAGACGTATTCTTGTCGCTTCCTTTGCTCGGGAACTAGCTATTTCCTTTAAGATTTTTCTTGCTCTCTTCGCTTCCACAGCAGCCATTGTTGCTTCCAGAGTTCTCAGAGTGACAGGTTGCTTTGTTGTTAGCTCTTTTCGTACCACAGTAGCACGTCTCGTCTGCACCATTGGATCACCTGAAAATACAGAAAATATTGGACAACATAAACGACGGAAAAAATTGCAAAACCACGGAGTTTTACGTACAACTTATATACCAAAACGTAGCTCATACATTAAACTAGTCGAAAAGTTGAGCCGAATTTGTGAAGATGTTATTTAGAAACTAGAGACCATTTGAAGCGAACAACTGGCATTTTTCCGAGTAAAAATGAGGGTTTTTGCATTTTTCATCTAACTTTTGTATAAAACGCCCTTAATTTGTATTTTTTGTATACGTCCTTGGTACTAAAATACAGTAAATTTACTCCTCTATCAATCTCTAGATCGCTTTCTTCAGAGGTATATCAAAATAGAAAAGTATTCAAGCTTTTAAGCATGACACTCAAATTCCCATTTTGATATTTTTAGGAAAAATCAATCAAAAATTTTCTAAATTTCCATGTTTTTTGGGTAAATGATGGCTCTATCGATAGCCCAGAGCACAGGGAATCTTATAGTTAGCAAACTTGACGGAACTTGTTACAAACTAGTCTAAAATTACTAAAGCAAACGCAAAAGCAAAATTACAATAAAATTGATTAACGAGGATGAATTTTTGAATTGGCGCAAAAATCCCTAATGAACACAAATTCATGTTTTGAAACCCCGTGACCGGTAAATACCCGAGATTTTACCCAAAAAGATTTTACCCGGCTAATTACCCAACCCTAGTATTTCCTCTATTAACTCCCCATGAGGAGTTAATAGAGAAATACGGTATAAAAAATAGTTTTTAATTTTGACAATTTTAATTATCGAATCAAAATTTTCTCTTTTTACAAGTATCAATAATTGCAGTTATGTGCTAGCCTCAACTGCACCCGCAATTACAGTGCCAATTTTAATTCAGCTGCAAAATGAGGGCATAGGTGTGGAAAAAGGAATTCCAACCGGTATGGTTTGTATGAAATAAAAATAAACCAATAACTTAAATATTTTAGTTGTTTTGGCCAGCTCTACCATAGACAACATTTACTGTTTGACTGCTTTAGTATTGTTGGTTCAGCTACATTCACCAATATGGGTAGATTTTTGAAGGATGTGGCTTGCAACATTGCTGTAACTTTAATTTTCAGATGATTTATCTTACACTTTGACCAGATTCCCTGTTGAAATTCTTGTGGGCAGTTTATTTGGAATTTTAACTGGTAAAACTGAAGCTTTAAATTTTTTGGTAAAAATATTTTTTCCACAGGTTTATTACTGCGCTCCTTGCCTCGCTACGACTCTCATTTAGCACACTTTACTCGAGCAACTTTACTTTTCTCCACATCTCTGGCATTCCACTTTGGCACAAGAGCTATTAAGTGTGAGATTGCAGGGCCAGTTGCTGTACTATAGCTTGTATTGTAGCTTCCATGAGATGGAAAATTGATAACCACAAAATGGTAAATAAGTATCTTACAAAATCCTGTATGAGAGATTCGCATCTACTGACTTAAATTGACCGAACTATATTACACAATAGAGAGGAAGGGTATTTTCAGTTAATCATTCCTGTTGTTTGTGTAGCTTTTGCTCTAGGAGTAAGTTAGGACACGTAAACTAGGAAAAGTGATTAGACAGGCCAGGGCAACCTTCCCCATACTCAAAAAATAAGGCCAGGTTTTTTCATAACAAAATTAAAATTTTAAAACTTTTTGTTCTTAAAATACTTATCTCTGCTAATAAAAACTGGTTCTTGTTGCATAAGTGACTCTTCAAGGCTGTCCCCATTGTAACTGGTGACCATAAAGTTCGGAATGGACTTTTGAACTAATTTTTAGCAATAAAATTTATTCCCAAAAATATTCCAAACATAGGGTTTTGTAGCCTTTCCTTCCTCTTTCGATTGGTATATTACACTTAGATTGATTATTTCGGATAAGTCACCATTTGGCTCCAAACACTTGGCAGGTCACTTTTAGAAGTTACCAGCGTTTTCATCACTTTCAGTTATCAAATTTTTTATTGAATTTTGAGCGTAACGGCAACATCTTATCACCATGTTGTAGCGCAACTCAAGAGCTATAAATCCATGTCGCAGAATGATTTTTGAAAAACTGCATGTTGAGATATGCCTTTTTGAAAAATCAATTTCCTTAAAAAATGACAAAATTCGAAAAATTTGAAAAAGTTGGATTTTTTGTCATTTTTTAAGGAAATTGATTTTTCCAAAAGGCATATCTCAACATGCAGTTTTCAAAAAATCATTCTGCGACATGGATTTTATAGCTCTTGAGTTGCGCTACAACATGGTGATAAGATGTTGCCGTTACGCTCAAAATTCAATAAAAATTTGATAACTGAAAGTGATGAAAACGCTGGTAAACTTCTAAAAGTGACCTGCCAAGTGTTTTGGAGCCAAATGGTGACTTATCCGAAATAATCAATCTAAGTGTAATATACCAATCGAAAGAGGAAGGAAGGCCTACAAAACCTATGTTTGGAATATTTTTGGGAATAATTTTATTGCTAAAAATTAGTTCAAAAGTCCATTCCGAACTTTATGGTCACCAGTTAATGTAAAGGTTACAGACTAGGCCAGAAGAAGAGGATTTAAAATTATGTGGGACTTATTTTTTATTGCCTTTCCTGTTTGTGCTGATTGGCTTGCTCATGGACTTTTCAATCGTAAGTTTCTATTTAACACAGGAAAGGACGTTTGTTACAACTATATCGTCCTGCTCAGAGTTTAATGCGGATCATTTCTGCACCGATCAGCCTTCCGAAAAAAGTTCTCTTTAAATTTTTTTATTTTAGGTTCCTTGTACCTTAGTTAAAACTTGATATGGTTTTATAACCATATCTTCTACTTTTCAATAGTTTTCACTTCAGTAAAAAATCTAACATCGCGAAAAATCCTATAGTGAAATGAATGCGCTTTCGAGTGAATACAAATATACCTGCCAATATGTCAAAAAGTCAAATAAAAAAGCGAAAAATACCAAGAGATATGTTATTCCTGATCTGGACTTTTTTATATTATGGCTGAGAATACCTTGTGCTGTGGTTTACTGTAGTGCTTATGCTTGTAAGAGAGACCAAATTCTCTGGAATATTTTTTACCAAATACAACAATAAACATATAGAAAACAGATAAAAAATTAATTTCACAAGTATGTACTCATTTTTTGAAAAATAAGATTTGACGCCAAAGTTTTTTTGCTAGGCAAACCTGTAATTCTGACATCAAAGTCGTGTTTAGCTTGAGTGATTTGCTCATAAAAGTAAGCTTTGATTTTGAAACTCACTGTCAAATTTCGAATTCCGCTCAAGACAATAAAAATTAGAAATCAATTTTAAATTTTTTTTCAAATCAATGTTTATGATTGAGCGGAATTTTAAATTTGACAGTGAGTTTTGAAATCAAAGAGTCGTTTTATGAGCAAATCACCCGCGCTGAACACGAATTTGAATTTCGCACAAAAAGAGCTTTTTTCGGACGACGATCGGTGTAGAAATGATCAGCACTAACTCTGAGCAAGACACCATATTTGTAAGAAACGGCCTTTCCCGTGTTAAAAATCTCGAAATTCTGACTTTTTGTCTAAATTTAGTTTACATGGATCTTTTTGGTCAATCGCTGACCATACTAGTGATAGGACTTACAGCTAGAGTGGTCATAGTGTTTTTAATCTCGATGTGCACCAACCTTAAAGTCAAAGAACAATGCTTTCTTTCTTTGTCTTTTATGCCTAAAGCTAATACTCAGGTATGTAAATATAAATAGTGAAAAAAGCAGTGAAAATTTAAATATATAATAAATACTGGCTGGTTTGTAGGCTGCTTTGGGTCCAATACTAGTGCAATATTACATGACAGATTCAAATATCGCTAGCTACGTCCAGCTGGTTTTGCAAACATGGTAAAAAGTTTGGATTTCTATTTTCTCTATTAAATCCCTCCTGTCTAATAAGCATTTTACCGAGTTTTGAAAAGCCGTGAGGGGCGCTCTTTACTTAGATATCTCTCTCTCTCTCTTGTTTTTTTTTTCAGTCTCATTCAGTTTTAAAGAACCAAACTTGTTGATGACAATGAAAATCGAGCAAATTTAAATACGCGCGGGACACCTTTTTTATACTCCAAAAAACTTTTTGAATTATGTATTGTTGACCAACATGTTGGTATATATAAATAAAAGCGGAGTATAAGTGGCCCATAATGGCTTGTTCACGTTGTTAGACTTAGAGTTCGGGATTTTGGTTACGTGAACACCTCTGATCCTAACTCTAACGCTAACTCGAGGGTGCTCATGTACCTCAAGTTAGAGTTAGCGTTCGAGGTCAAATTTGAAGGTGTTGATGCATATAACTTGGATTACCTTGTAGCAATCCTCCAAAAACTAACTTTCAGTGGCTTTAGACGACTCTGGGGTGAGATTCAGAGCTATCAAGCTATATACAAAAAAATTTAAGCTCGACCTCTAACTCTATGTGCATGAACACAATCGAGTTAGAGTTAGAGTTGGGGTTTTTGAGTACATGAACACCTCTTACCCGAATCTAACTCAAAATCTAACTCTAACTCGAACTTTAACAACGTGAAAAAGCCATACATGGCCAACCGGCGTGAACTAGCGATGTGTGGTGATAGTCGATCTGAAGTTCGATTCCGTGTCTGCTTAGTTATTTTAAATAATTCACATTATACATAATGTGTGATTTAAAAAAAATAAGGAACAAAAAAAGTGTCCCGCGCGCATTTGGATTCGCCAAATTCCATTGTCATCAACCAGTGTGGTCCTTTAAAAATAATAATAATTGAACAAAATTTCTCAACTTTAAATTTTCAGTCTTCTCAGCATTCTGTTCACTGCTCCGCTGGGCCAAATGTTGATTCAGATAAGTCTTGTATTTATTTTACTGAATATACTCGGTCAATAGACTCTTGGTGAAAGGTGGTACGTATCGATCCATGCGTCATGTGCGGAATTTAACGTTGAACACGATGGTGAAAAATAAATTTGGAAAATGCAAGAATTGAAACGCGTAAAAATGCGTCTGAAACTAGCTGAATTTCGCCTGCTCCTAACCACCTGGAATTTTAGAAAAATATAAGTAGTACTCGCTCGAATGTATGCACTACTACCTTGGCGCCTAATATTTTTTAATTTTGAGGTGGCAGCCCTGTGTTAAATGCTTTCAATCAAACTTAGTTCGGATCTCTAATGTCTTTTTTACATTCTAGGCAACTTGATGCTGTCTAAAAAAGTTCAGGTGCAGCAACTACTTTGGTAGATCCGTTTGAAATTGGTGCTATTTCTGGCCCTGCGCCAATTCAAGATATTTGATGTCGGATAAAGACAACAGACTAAGGGTAATTTCTAATTCATATTCCTTGTGTCAAATAAGCTGAAAATTGTAGCTAGAAGTGAGCAATAGTAACGGCAAAAAGCCATCTAACAAGACAATAGCCACAGTTAACACACCACTGTCCGATCAGCAACCAGCTACCTTTGAAGAGATCAACAATCAGGCTTATGAAGTCTTTAAAAAACAAAAAATGGCTGAGAAAAGCATAAAAACAAAGGAGAAGCCAGTGAAAAAGAATCTGAATACACAGTTATCACATCTATTTGAACTATTTGTGAAAGCCTGAATCGAATGTTTTCCACTTTAATAACTCGTCTGAACTTCTAGTCTGTTTCACACAGACAATAATCTGTGCAAAAATTTAATAGTAGAAATTATTGCTAGATTTTGTAAGTTTGACTCTGTTTCTATGGTTTATAAAAATAAGTTTTATAAGTTTGTAGTAAGACTACGAATAACATCTTAAGAGTTTAAAATTTTTTCGTGAACATTTGAAGTAGTTTAATTTAATTAAATAAATAGATTGATAATTAGTGAAAGTATTTTAAAGACAAAATTTAAGCCCCGTTTTCTGTAATACTGGACTATCTCATAACAACTTTGTTGCCTTAAAACTTACCAGGGAACCTCAAGTAGTGTCTTTTATCAAAGAGTTCGTTGAGAGATTTTTTTGCAGATTCTTGTAGAGAACCCCGAAGTAATATAAAAAGTGATGCCAAATTCTCGATGTCATTGGAAATTTTTGGACACCAGGCCTCACGAAGTTACCGAAAAACCATGATACGGGTATCATGGTTTTCAGCCTACTTTTGAGTTGCCGTTGTTCTACAAAACTTTTAAATATCCAACTTGTATGGGGAGGTTTCTTGCATATTGGGCTTACGTCAACTAGTACCTCACGGCTCGTCATAATGTTCCATAGAGGCCGATACCTGAGGGTGGCGTGAATCCAAATAAAAGCTGCTTTTTCGGGAATTCGAATATTTATATTTATATATTTACACCCCCCTCACCCAATAATTTTTCAGTGGCACCTAAAACCATACTTTTTTTTGGAAAAATGCTGATTTATTCTCAAGTAGCTGCTTTTTATGGGGGGGGGGGGTTGTGGCGTGCTAAAACCGAGCAGCGCCAAATATTCTTTGAATTTCAGCTCTCATGAGACGGTGTCTTTACTCTTTATGATATTGCGAATGAAAGCCTAGCATCTAGGCTACACAATGATATGATAACGTGTGAACTATACAGAAATATTTAAAAAGTTCTTCATCAAGAAGATCGACAGGATACTTGAATGCCGAAACCGGCATTTCCATGTTGACGTTCTCGATTTAAAAAATCTATTTTTTATGTAGTTGTGTGTGTAGAATATGTGTAGAATACTTACGTGTAGAATAGATGCTAGGCTTCATTTACAATATCATAAAGAGTAAAGACGCCATCTCATGAGAGATGAAATTCAAAAAAATCTAATTCCTAAAAAGCAGCTTTTATTTGAATTCCCGCACACTTAGGTATCGGTCTCTTCGCAACATTTCGACAAGCCGTGAGCTACTTTACAAATTGCCAGTTGACATAAACACAATATGCAAAGACTCTCCATACAAGTTGGATATTTAAAAGTTTTGTAGAACAACGGCAACTCAAAAGTAGGCTAAAAACCATGATACCCATATCATGGTTTTTCGGTAACTTCGTGGGGCCTGGTATCCAAAATTTTAAAATGACATGGAGATATTGGCAGCAGTTTGATATGTAACTTCGGAGTGCTCTACAAAATCTGCTCTTTGAAAAGACACTACTGAGGTTTCGTGGTTTGTCCACCAGGTAAATTTTAATTAAATAAATAAAAATGCAAAGTTTCAGTTAATTTTCAGTAACTTCAAACTTTTAGTTTGCATTTTTTATTTATTCAAGTCACGTAAATTCACGTGCTGGACTTTTTATTTCGGCTTAATTTTCAAAAAGTTATCTTACAGCTTTCAAGTCAAATTCTTCTAGAATATTTTATGCTGAGTGGTCATATCTTTTTTACAGTTACTAAGCTCTCAGTTTCTGCGTCCAATAACATATTACACTCTAAAAATAAGTATAAAAATGACTATTAAAAAGAAATTCTCTCATTTTTGGGGAATCATTGATTTTTTATTTTTCAAAATGCCTAATCTTCCATTTCTTTAAGAACTGTTCTTTTTCGAAACTTGATTAGTAAGACTTCTTCTACAAATAAAGACTGAGAAGTCAGAGGTCAAAGTTCTCAAAGCAACAAAGTTAGTTATGAGATGGTCCAAAATTACAGAAACGGGATTCAACTTTTTTATTTTCAAATTTATACTTTCAAATGGTTTTCACTAATTAGCAATCTCATTTATTCTACAAACTACTTTAAATGTTCGAGAAAAAATTTAAAATTCTTAAGATTTTTTCATAGTTTTAAACAAAATTGACAGAATTGATTGCAACGCATCGCAGACAGTGAAATACAAATAGCTTTTAAATAAAACCCGATCAAACTTAGAGTGACTTTTGAAATGCCTGGTGATGACATTCTAGAGATGGCACAAAAACAAGTAGGTTATTTTTTGTGCCATTAAATTTTTCTTCAAGAGTAGGCAGTGAATAGGGTTTCGACTGAAATGTGAAAATAATTTTTCAGCAAAAATACATTCACTGCACAAAAGGGACGATTTTTTGAATCACCTATACCACATCTGACACTTTTTTACACCAAATTATTAAATTTTAGAAAAACCTGAATCAAAAAAGTTCTGTCATTTTCATCTGATCACTTCGAACTAGCCAAACCACGTAAACAACTGCTCTAAACCACCTTAAAACATATTTCACACTGATTTGAAGTAGTTCGCGTGATTTCGACGTGGTTTCCCGTGGTTTAACGTGAATTTGGGTTTTTCGGTGGTTCACAAGGAGGGGGGGGTTACTTTTAAAATATAGCAGCAAAAGCATAGAACGCTAAAAAATAACATGTGCACCACTACATAAACGTAGCCTTATCAAAATTCTTTAAACAACAGTGAATGAGATAGCCATACAGTTAGACATTTATGACTTTTTTTATCAAAGCAAGCATTGGGCTAATAAAATAAACCCAGCTAGGATGGATGGCTGATCAGTGTGATGGAAAAGGCAAAATTAGGATACTGGTGACAACAAGATGTTGGCTTACATGCGCACTGCGAACCACTCTTATAATAAAATTTTTGTTGAATATACAAACCGCATCTGTTTGAAATAACACAGCATTACTTTAGAATTTTAAGTGGTGTGTGATTTTCTTTTAAAGAGCTGCTGATGAACTTTTTCTTGATTTCTCTCTGCTTTGTGTAGTACATGCTCTAGGCCGAAGTAAGTTTTTTGAACAATATTATTTTAAATATATAACTTTAAGTAGCGCTTGGGTTACTGTTAGAGGGCATGACAATTTTGAAACATAAAAATAGCTGAAAGTTTTGTTTTTATTTCTTTTAAGAACTCTATAAAAAGTGCTGTTAGATACTTTAAATACTCTATCAGGCAACTTTTTTACAGAGCTTTATTAAGTTCATAAAACTAAAACTCTCACACCACTTGACATTAAGAGGGGGGAATTTATTATTATTAGGAGACAGCTACTATCCGAGTTTGCAAAAATGTTGACAAAAAAAACTGTTGAAAAAGCACTTAAGGGGATCTCTTTCAAAGTAGGAAAAAATAATACAAAATGAATTTAGAAAAGGCAGATTAGTAACCCCTGATCTGGTTGCTGAACCAACAGAAGAAAACTTTTATGACTCCAAGACATACTTTTCTGAAAACAGACCAAGTAAAATCTTTTGAAATGGCAGTAAGGTCGCTCAAAAAAATGCTAGAGAAGGTAGAATCTGCACTCGTATCTGAAGGACCTGCAAATAAAGTCAATGGTGTATACTTTAGAATACTACCTCAGGTAGCCCCATTTTCAAAGCTTTTAACAATTTTGTACCAGTGTTTTAAAAAATCCCACACTTAGGTTATACTACTTCACCTGACTTTTTCTCATAAATTTTGTTTTGTATGTTGGGTATTTGGTATTTATGTACTTCGGGGATCTCTAGGTAAATTCTTTGGACTTAGTCTAAGCAAGGGTAGACCAGCGTATGTTAGAACGGACTCAAAAAATGCTTATATTACTTTTTTGTAGTCAGCGGAAACACATTAGAGTGTCTAACATATGGCTGGCCTACTTTGCCTAAGTTTAAGTATTTACGTAGAGGCCACTTGAAGTACATGAGTGCGGATCATTTTTGTTTGGAGATGCTTCTCAGTCGATTCAGTGGGTCATAATTTATAATCATTAATTTTTTGTCAAAATCACACTAAAAATCACACATTTTAATGACTTTAGTGCTTTTATTGGTAGGGTTTGGTATATAGCAGTAGTTTACTTTATGTGGTGACAAACTTTGTATTTTTGGGCTTTTTGATTTTCGCTTTTCTCATTTTAAGGAAAGTTCTGGATGCCTGCTTGCATGAAGTTGGATTTAAACTGCACGTTGTTGAAACAGTAGAAGGAATCGGAGGCGCACCTGCCTTTGAAGCGCTTTTTCATGCAAAAGTGGTTTGACCATTCCAAAAACAGTACTTTCAGACTGTAAGAACTAATTTTAATAATTATTGCTTTAAAATTCCATGTTTTAATAGCCTAAATTGGCCTGCTTTTACAACATAGGTCTAGGAGCTGTTGTATGTTAACGAGGAAGCGAATATCTATTGTTTGATGTAAGTTTGATTTAGGTTTACAATAATGGTTTGATTGATACGTTACCTCTCCGCTGGTGTGGCAATAGTTTCATTAAATTAATTTATCTTAATTTTAAGATTTTCAGTCCTTTCTAGTATTTGAAAAAATACAGATATTTTAATTTTTTCAGAAATTGCAAACCTATTTTTGATAAAAAGCGACAATTTATTGAATAACGCTAGTCCTACATGAAACTCATTTAAACTAGTACTTAATTTTTGGTCTATCTATGCTGTTGGTCTTTCGAATATTTTTTTTATTTTTCGTGTCATTCGAAAGCTGAGATCACGGCAAATTTTTTAAGACCAAACTCCATAGTCATTACAACTACACATAAAATAGTCCCTTTCAGACGCTAAACCATCACTGTTTTTTTAGCAGTTTTGTATTTGCTATTTTGAAATATTTTAATGGCGCTTGTGCAGTGGTCTTTCCAAAGTATTCATTGTCCCACTGTTGTTATCAACAAAAGAGCAACCGAGGGCTGAAAAAAAGTTAACAAAAAGAGAGGATGCCGAAGGACAGAGTAAAAAAGATGACAGAGAAGGGAGCTAGAATTTTAAACCGATAATACATGATGTTGTTCCTCAAAGTCAGTGTCATATGAAAAAAATGACGGCGAAGAAGGGTTCAAACCCATCTGTGTTTCTCAAAAATATTCTTTAGGATTCTTAGCAAGCTGCTGTGACAAAAAAACAACACCAAGAAGATGAAGGCATATTTTGGGTGCAGCAACTGCACTAGAACCCATTTTATCGCATAGAATTAAGCCGATGCTTTCAAAACAGTATAAACTCATGAACTCAACTAGCAAGTAACTTATTCATTGAAATTTTATTTATTCACACTTTCTCCATGAAAACACATTATTATTAATAAAAACACATATGTGATTTAATAGATCTTTTTATACAAATTATATGTTTTAGAAAATTTCATTCACAAGAATTCATAAAACTATAGCTTTTTTTACGTTGAAATTGATCACATATATGCTGAATATTTTGTTTTTTATGCGTAAATCATCTGTTTTTATTGACCAAAAAAATTTCGTGAATGAGTGGTCCAGAATCCCCCTTTTGTATACTACTCTTTCCCCTTTATTTAGATTTATTTTATTTATACCAGCATTGTAAGCTAAAAGTGGTCAGGCCAAGGAGAAAATCAAATTATTTGAGATAACGAAAAATTAAGATGAAAAGACATGCGAGATCTGCGGATTCAACAATTGTGGACTCATTTTTGCGGATACAACTTTTGCGGAACGACTAAAGCAGAAGAAATTTAGCAGAATGACTTTTACGCCGCAGCATTTGCGGTTGCAATATCTGCGAAAATTAAATTTGCAGAACTACATTAGAGCCAACACATTTACAGACCGACATATGCAGAAACGACATTTCCGGTAATAACTTTTGCGGAACGACATTTGCGGAAACACATAAAAAACCATAAACAATTAAGTTAGTTCAAAAAATCACTTTTCACACCTGATTTTTTAGTCTAATAGCTAATAATAATTGTTTAGGAAATATCACATTAATTTACAGTATATGCTAGTTGATGTCGTTTCCGCAAATATCGTTGGTAAAGTTATTTCTGCTAATGACATTTCCGAAAATTCCCCACCGCAAATGTTGTTCCACATAAGTCGGTCTGGAAATGTCCTGCCGCTACAACTGTCGTCTACAACCGGTCTACAACTGTCGTCTCCGCAAATGTCATGTTTACAAAAAATTGTCATGACGCGAAAATCTATACGCAAATGTTGCGTTCACAAATGACTTTCCGCGAATTTTAATCCGCACACCTCTCTATGCCGATGAAAACATTATTCAAAAATTTATTAATACATTATTTATTAACAGCAAAATCCTAACTTTGTGGGTGGTGTTAGAACGCCAACTGATGGAGGTAAATTACTTGCGGGTAAACCTCTCCTTCCATTCGAGACCATTGAAAGCGGAATCAAAAAGAATTTTGGAAGAAAAAACAGACATAGATTCAAAACATTTTGATTTTCATGGCATATTGGAAATTAAGTAAGTTATTTATTTGCCAGTTATTTCAAAAAAAATTAAATTTAGACACGAACCTACACAAGGTCTTGCTAGACGCGGCAAGGGCGATATGTTTATTTATTCCATTTTGACATGCAAAAAAGATCTTCCTAAAAAGACTGAAACCAGCGAAATAAACTACAGCTGGGTGCAAGGGTAATTTTTTGCAAGCAGTGTTTAGTATTTAACTTGAGCAAACCCGCAAAATTCGAACGATATAATGGCGCCCTCTTTACAAATGACATGTCGTTATGTCGGTATCAGCGTATCTTACTGGCAAAAGGTAGTCATTTCCAAAAACGATTGGCAAAATCGAAATCCTTGCGATTTTCTGACCAGATTGATTTAAGACACTGGCAAAAGGCTCCAAGAATCAAGGTGAAAGTGTGGGAGCCAACTAGTGGTTGAATTTGAGGGTGCAGTTGGATTGCACTCGATTGTAATTTAAAATTCGGTTCTTCTTAAATCCGCAAAAAAATTGTCCTTATTTTGATTTCCGATAAGATTGATGAGGTAAAATTTAGAAAAAAAATTTCGAAAAAAAATACTTAGAAAAAAATTTGCACATAAATATGCAATCCTGAAACTGTACTTTTTACAGATTTTTGCTATATTTTAGACCCTAAGTTCACAACACTGGATAAAATTGCACTTTTGACGAAAAATGACTGAACTGTACAAAACGTTTGCAGCTCTGTCAAAAAGTTTATAATAAGCGAGATGAAAAAGTCTGCATGCCTCCTGCGCGGCGATGTCTGATAATATACCTGCCGTATCTAATTAACCCACTCACTCTCATCAACCAACCGAGAAGAAGGTCGAAAACAAACCCACTGCTGGTTATATTAGAATAAATACGGTGAATTTAAATTCGAATCAACCAGAAAAATAGCCTCTAAACTGAAAAACGAGTCGTTTAAGAAGTGGTACGCGTTCCCACAGTTCGCAGTAAATTTATAAATTAATTAGTATTTTGCTAGTAAACATTTTAAAACTCTCGCTGGCTCGTAAACCAAATACTAAATTTTTTCAAGATCATTCACTTTGAACAAGTTTTTAGAAGTACAATTACGAAAAAGGATCTTAAAACAACTGGTAACTTTAAAGCCTTCGAAGCTTCTCAAGTATTCTTGTAAAAATACAGAAAAGAACTAGAGGAAACAAAAAATAAATTAAAGCTTTACCGGGTTGATGATAAGATAGCAGCATCTCTAACTCACGTGTTTTATCCAAATCAACAGTTTATTGAAGACAAAACAAAGTCAGAAGTGAAAGAAGTGGTCAAATCAGTTGCCCCTGAAACGACTGATGCAGAATAAAAATGCCATTTCCTGAAAAAATATTGAAAATGACTGTCGAACGATTAAAAACACTTTATAGCACTTTTTACCTGATCGAAAAAAAATTATACCAAAATTTCTTTATGCGAGCATTATATATCTCCATGAAATAAAGTTCATTTTAAAATGTTCCCAAACACCCTATATCGACCTGAATTGGCCTCAGGAGTTCAAAAAAGGCATTATTTTGAGTTCTGGTCAATAAAAAACTGAGTTTTGGGACCACCCAAAATCACTCATTTTGACCATTTTTAAAGGAATTTAGGTCTGTATTTGGGGTGGAAATAAACCAAAAAAGGGACAACTTTTAAACAAAAAGAAGATGTTGAACATAGTTTTGTAGAGTGGGGTCTACCGCATAAATAAACTCTGGTATGCATACATTTTTATGCATCCAGAGTCACTTTCGAGTGATTTGCGTCTAAGGTATGTGGGTGTGCGCATCTCTAACCAACCAAGCCCCCTGTGCCCCCGAAGGGGATGCGCGCACTCACTTACTTAGACATACCGTATTCCTCTAATTGCCGCCCCCCCTCTAATTGCGCCCCCTAACTTCAAGTGGTTCAAAATTCGTGTTTTCATTTAATGTTCGAGCTGTGTAAAAAGTGCCTGCGAGGGATTTCAAAAATCTAACAGGCACTTTTTACACAGCTCAAACAGTAAATGAAAACACGAGTTTTGAACCACTTGAAGTTTTGAAAAAATTGCATGCTTCTAATAACCGCCCCGGGGCGGTTATTAGAAGACTTTTGATCATAAATGCATTCAGAGACTATTTTTGCCCAGCTCCAGTGACCAAAACATGGTAAAACAGGTAAAAAGTCGAAATTCAAAAGTGCCCAAACTTGATTTTTTATTGACCAGAACTCAAAAATAATGTCTTTTTTGAACTCCTGAGGCGATTTTGAGTCGATATAGGGTGTTTTAAAACACTTTAAAAAAAGTTGATTTGGGGGGGGGGGGGGGGCTATATCCATGTAGCGTCAAAAAATCCTTGTTGTCAAAGTTTTGATAAAAAAAATTCTTCCCAAAATAGCTTTCGAAAGCACCGGGTGTTTCCAAAATTCCCGCGGCCTTTTAAGCAGCTGTGCGCGGTCGCATAAACCGTTCCCAGAAATGAAACGGATTTTCGTTCCGATTTTACACCCGATTTTCGAACCGAAATCGGGCCGATTTAAAAACTGCCATTACCTAGAGGAATCGAACCGTCATGTATTTATGGTTTTTATCAACGCCTTAACCCACTTGACTATGGGTAAGACTACATGTAACAGGAAATAAGTATACAGGGTGGGCCATCTTTTTGTCCCAATTTGTTTTAGCCTTAACCTTTTTCATTTCTAGTTTTATAAGAAAATCTTTTTTGTTCAAAAAAGGACACGATAGACATTTGTGTGGTACCAATATGCATTGTAAAAGTTGCAGCTTGCTCACTGAATAATGGCTGTTAAAAAATATCCAAACCTCCCTTACCCACACTAACATAAGACTTTGCGAGCGGTGTGTCATCTTTAAATGGTCTGAACTTCAATACGCCTGAATGCAATTAGTCATGGAATACTCAATAGAGCGAAGAGTTGTCTCCATCATGTGGTATGCGATACACGGCTGGCCGATTTCAGTACAAAGAGAATATCGAAGAAAGTTCTCACAACCAGTCCAATGTTAGTGTGAGTATGGGAACTTTGGATATTTTTCAACAGCCATTCTTCAGCGAACAAGTTGCAAGTTTCATAAATCATGTTTGGTACTACACAAATGCCTGTCCTGTCCTTTTCAAACAGAAAATAGCTTCTTGAAAAAATAAAAATGAAAAAAGATATGTTTAAAACAAATTCGGACACAAACATGGCCCACCCTGTACGTATCTTCAACCTAAAATTTTTATTAAGGTATAAAAGATGAGAAACAAGCCTGGGGCGACCCGATAGCTCAATTGGTTAGAGCGCCGACTTGCAAGGAGGATATCGTGGGATCGCACTTTTTCCCAGGCTGTAAAAAAGCCGTACGCGGCCACTGGCGTACGCTTACTGAGATCAACAGAATTTTAGCATATTTTTTTAATTTTTAAATTTTTTGCTAAATATTGTCTTTTTGGATTGAAATAAAAATTTGGATAATGCTTTCGTCTGTCACATAAATACGTTGTTCTTTTGGTGGAAAAAATGCACCAGCATGTAATTTATCTTGTAGTAAAAAGGGTTTGACCGCATGAATAAGAGCTTTTCTGATGCTAGTGTTAAGAACCCTCCCCAATCCTTTTGCGGGTTACCTAAAAACACTATTTTTTTACAAAAAAAGTAGTTGTACAAAATCACTTGTTAGTAATATCTAGACCCTGAGTCTAAACCTTCGGGACTAAGCCAAAGTTTGAGCCTAAATTATTGGGTGGGGTGTATTACAATAGCATTTTTGGAGGGCTTTATTACACTAGCGCTGATTTTCCTTTATAGTATAGTATTCAGTGCGTGAAGCTTTACATTTTTCTACGAAACGATATGTCATCATTTTAGGATGACACAGAATCCAAAAACTTACACTTAAAATGCGAAAAAAGACTAGTTCAGAAATAAAATACGAATCAGAACTCGACTGTACCGTAAATTTTTTCGTCTTTCAAACCAATTAACGATTTGCAGACTGTTATACTAACCATTGAATTTCACGCTTGATTTTTTCCTATAATTATTGCAATAATATTGCGCTCAATATAAATAATTTATTTAAATATGGTCAGTGGGAGCATTTGTGTGTTCTCTTTGCAATCTTAGTTTATTTATTTACAGTATATTTATTTTCAAGCGGAAATTATCAAGCACAAAGATGATCAAAAGCATATGCCTCGTCATAGGTAGTATAGCTCAGCTTTATTAATCAATTTGAGGTGCTCTATTGTTAGTCTGTAATTCCTTTTATTTTTAAATTTTGTTGAGCACTTGAAGTATCGAGACCGATCTAAAAAATATTTGATTTTTGAAGGATCGAAAAACATCTTTTAGAATAAATACTATAGTTAAAAAAAACCATTTTAACGGTGGCACTCTAAGTTTCTCTCGGTTTCTTAAAACAAGCCTATTTGGTTTTTGAAGCTGCCTGCGATATTCCACATGCGAGTAATTGACCTAAAAAATTCGCATCTACGCTAATGGTCTTTTAGCACTACAGTAGTGTAGCTATACAGTCGATTGTCAATATAGTCAGCATAGTATATAGATAAATTTTGTCAAAAAATCTATATTACGGTCTTTTTCTTATAAACGAGCATAATTGTTAATTTAGCAGTCACTTCCAAGAGTGCCTGTTTGTCAGATATAGCCCAATTATCAGAAAATGACCGCTTTTTTTTTTCGATCAAAAATATATTTGTGAATGAGCAACAAAAATTAATAACACCCTTTTTTATACGGTTCCCACAATGGATGTCGGAAGTCGGATGTCGAGGTCTTTGAGATCCCGCTGCTCTGCGAGTTTACGACATTTTTCCGTTCTGTAAAGTAATTTTATCTATTCTCGAGGTTCTTTCCCAGAAAAAATAACTCTCTGATAGTCGGATCAGAAAAAGCAATTTTGAAAATCGCACTACCGACATCCGACTTCCGACATCCATTGTGGGAGAGCCATTAAGGATAAGTCTTCTTTCTTATCTTACTGATATACAATGGTTTTTAAAGGCAGCGGCATTTCCAAAATTTAAATAGGCAGGAGACACTTTTTGAAAAAATTGAAATAGTTTTTTTATCACAGAAATCTTTTGAACTGAGACCAGATAGATATAGCCCTTGAAAGTCGGCAAATTTGACGGATATGGCGATGTCAAGCAACGTTGGGCTCGACTAGTCGATGGTTCAATATTTATAAGAATTTTCAGATGCAAACAAAAAAATTGCTGAACATTTTCTGAGTAATGAAGTGTATCTTGTCAACTTAAAATTCGGAAATGCCGCTGCGTTTAGGAAAACACTGCTCCTTGGAAGGGGTACAAAGTTAAGGCCGCAAATTCTTATAGAGACAATCAATTCTTTTAAATCATTCCATTTTTAATTTGTTATACATCAAATCTAATATAAATGATTTTATACTACTTTTGAAAAATAGCCAGAAAACTTGAAAAATATAGATGAAAAGGCACGAAAAGAAAAAAAACTATTGTTTCCGGCCTTTTCTCCGTGTAACGCACCGGCATGGCCCTTTAATATTTTTTTTTAAATTATGTACTTGGAATAATTTTAGACTTTTAAATTGCAATACAGTCAAATCTCTAAATACCGCTTAACTTGGGGACCCGCCTCAGGTGAACTTACATAGGGCTGAACTTTATGATAATGTAGAGCTTTGACTGTGATTTACAAAAATGTGTTTTACGCATAGGTATGTTTTTTTTGCATGTTCGCCGTAAAATGTTTTCTTTGAAGACTTATTTTTACTTATTCGTATAAAGACGACCTTCTTACAAATACTCGATTTTCGGTCTTTTCATCTCTCAATAAAGTCTTTGATTGTTTGGAGTAATGGTAAAGATTGTTATTGATGCTAAAAGTGGTGAGTGCTGTTAAATTTATTAGCTCCTAGTAGTTCTGCTTTTGCTAAACAAATGTTATTTTAATGAAGTCGGACTCTTCTTCCAATTTTCATTTGCGTTACCTCTAGCTGTCCACTTTAACACTTGTCTCAATTCATCACCAATCACAACTAATCTAGTAATACTTATTTGAGTCCCAACCAATGTTTTAGTCAAATACTCTGTTGCTGTAAATATTATCATTATTGCATAACCAGCTGGTAATAAATAATAAAAAAATATTTAAATATGTTTCTTTGCAAAAACTTTAAAAGCTGATAATAGTTTCTTTGTTAGCGGCTACTTCAAACAACTTTTTATGGCTTTTGTGAATTAGATTTTTAGTAGATGTAAGTTTTCTTAAGCAATCTATAGAAGTTGTATCTAATGATTTCGAGTTGGTTAAAATGAATTTTAGATTTAAAAAGGAGTAAAATTTTTTCCAAATCTACTAAACCTCATGATCTAGAGCTACAATATACCCCGTTCGGACCGGGTTGGGGGTAACCGGGTTTAAGCCGCCTCCTGAATTTTAAAAAAAAGTATTGTATATTGAATACAGAAAAAAAACTGAATTTTTTTTAAATTGTTCTATTTTACTCGTTTAGCGTCAAATGTAATATGAATGACCTTACCTTACCAACTTTTACAAAAAACGTTCCAGCCGCTCTGAATAAAAAATATTGCAGATTGAAAACAGTGTAGAAGTTGAAAATGGTGTAGGTAAAATGACCTCAAGAGGAGATTTATCCTTCCTTCCCCCTATAAAAAAACTATGGCTACGTCTCTGGCTGCAGTATTAGTATGATATATGCCACATTAAAATCTGGACATTATGGAACTTTAACATAGCGGCATCTTTTTCAACATTATTCAGCTGTACGACAAAAAAATTATCAGAGCTTACCTCCTATATGATGGCACCCTGGTTTCCAGGGGTGCCATCATATCCATGTTTAACTGTATAGCAAGTAAAAATGAAAAAAGGATCCTGGTGGAATCAGAAGCGTAGCCAAAATTATTGACGGGGGGTGAGGGTGCACCAGACCATTTTTTGGCCATTTTACTTACACCGTTTTTCAAATCTTCGGGCTCGTTTTACCTACACCGCTTTGAAAAAAATCTGATAGGGGAGGGGTGGTTTACGCTCCCTCTCTGGCTACTTCACTGATGGTTATTATAGCAAGCCTCTAATCTGCACTCCACAGTGCGATATATACCAGATCGGTTAGACCCCTCCCAATAGTTTTTTAGGGCTACCTATACCATACTCTTTTTTAAAAAAAAGCTGGAATTAGTGATGGCTTGGCCCTGAGCCTAAGCCTAAGGGATGAGTCTAAGGGCTAAGCCTAAAAATTATTGGAAGGGGTAAAACCGAGTGGCTGTTTTCGGGAGGGGTAAAGCCGAGTAGCGCCAAAATTTCTGCTCATACGGAGAATTTGTTTTTTGACCTTCCAAACAGATAATATAACAGCAAAACGCAGTTGTGCTGTTAAGCGAATCTGCAAATTAAGCCCATTTATACTTTTGACACCCCTTAAAACTCTTGACCACAAGACATTTTTCGTGAGCTAATTCTCCATGTAAAACATATGTATTAATCTTGCCTAAACATTCTTGAATCACTTTTTTCTATTGATAAGAGTGTTTGCAGACCCATGCTGGGTCATTTTCCCTTAGACTTGTTTAATCCAAGCAAATGCACTACTTTCAATCACCCAACTACATGTTTTTGGTCCTCGTTATTGTTCCATGCAAAAAGTGACTCTGGGAAATGTTGTTGCGCAAAAAATGGTTGTTGTTTTTGCACAACATAATTATGTGGATTATTTACTCGCTGACTGACCACTTGCCAAGGTCATATGTCCCTTTGTTGGGCTAGTGGTATGAGCATTTTTAGTTAGTTCAACAACATTATTTTTTTCAAATTGTGTGTTAGTTATTCATGACTTATTCATCTAAAGCATAAAATTTTTGGGTCTTATCCCAAAATTTATAGCAATTTTTTAATTAGCCTGCTATTAAAACAGTAGTAATGATAGCAAGAATTTCGTTGAATATTTCAGAGAAAAAAAGTAATTTCTGCTTAAAACTATTTAATTTATTTGTCTTAATTTAATTTTTTAACTAATTGAGCTGTGTAAATGTTTAAGGTATCGCTGTAAATTTTGTTTGCAAAGTCAATGGCTAAACAAACACTGCATTTGACCACCCTATTGGCAAAGAAAACTAAGTCATGCCATTGGTAAAGAAGAAAAAGGCAATTAGTAGCTCATTTTACACATTGTTCAGCTACTAAAACACTTAGAATTATCATAGCTAGAATTTCATTACATATTACTATATCTACTGGTGTTATTAATTTAAAAAAAAATATGTAATACTGTAGAAGTGTTGCGTTGCATTTTATTATCAAGCTTTTTAATATTACATGGTAGAAAATGTTAATGAGCATTTATTTTCAAGCATTGTTTCGTTGCAGCAGTCAAAAGTATCGGAGGTTACACAAAGGTCACTTTTGATAACTGAATGCTCCGCCTCCTTCTACTAGTATTAATCTGTTGCTTTTGTTCTTTTTGTTATTATCCTTACTTCTAAGCCTTGTTTTAGTCCTGCTTTCTTTAAGGAACATATTGATGAAACAAATGCTCTCGATACTGCCAATTTTTAACATGCAAATATTTTGTTTATTTACTATATATTAAGTGGGCTATGCTATGCAAAACCAAGAACCTTAACCATAGGAGAGACCAAGCTAAAATTACAGGGTAACCAATTTTTTTTATCATTTTAACACCAAATTTGCAATTAAAAGTTTTCATTTTTTAGTTTAATTTAGGCAATTAAATCAGCTTGGAGGACCAAGGCATCAAAAAATTTTTTTTGATCAAACCAGGGGTGACTATTTGCCTGCTTTTCGTATTCAGCATGTCAAAAACATGGAAAAATGTTTTAAGACACTTAAAATATGTTGCGCCGGCCTTGTAAGTTTGCCTTGTTTCCCATGTATGTACAAAGCCTTTTCCTGCGGCGCAAAAACCTTGCTTGCCTTAATTGCCTAAAGTGAACTTAAAAATGAAAATTTTTAAATGCAAATTTGATATCGCACATAATGACCCAATTTGGCGAATATAACAAAAAAATTTGTCTGGAATGTTAAGTAATAAAAAAGTTAGAGCCATTTTAAATGATAAAAAAATTGCGGCACCCTGTATGTTTATACATAATATATATAATACTGAACAAACTATGTAATTTTTTAAAGAAGATTAAAAACATTTTTCAAAATTCTGCTTTCACAAAAAAAGCTATAGCCGTTTTAAATCAAGCGTCAGAAATTTTCGGGACAAGACAGTATGTACAAGACAGGCCAACAAAGAATTTTTCTTAACTGTTAATTTAGACTTTTAATTTATAAAATTTGTACTTTTAAATAATTTTCATGCAGCGATATTTTTACTTAAGCACTTTTTAAATTTGCTTTGGTTACTTTTCAAGCTAAATTAGTGTGAAATCGAGTGCTAAGAATATAGTTTAATTGAGCAATTTTTTATTTATTTATTTTAATTTGTGAATTTTTATTTTAGACTGATGCTTCCAACCTTAGTAGTGCCAAGATGATAGATTTTATAAGAAATAAACTGCACTATTCTATATATATTACTTTTGTATTTATTTTGTTCTTAACACCCTTATCTGGCTATTTGGATAATGCCGAACAAACAGCCGAAAAGTCTGCTATGCAGAAAGCTATTGGAAATCTGTTGGATTTGAAGAGCGTTCCAGATTCAAAAGGTAATTAAAAACAACTTTTAAATCTTTCTTTTATTTATTACAGTAAATTGAACATTAACCACTTTTTTATACACTACATTTTAAAAAGCTTATTTTTTAATTAGAATTTTTTTAGTCTGTAGATATTTTTTATCCAAATACATTTGAGAAAGCTTATGCTTGTTTGAAAGATCTCCTCTTATGGCTCTATCACAATTGAAGGTGTAAATGTAAATGTAAGTGTAAGTGTAAGTGTAAATGTAGTGTAAATGTAAGGTGTCTTCACAATACAAAAACATTTACACTTACATTTACATTTACACTTACAATTGTGATAGAGCCATTACGAATGAAGACCCACGTTTTAGCTTATAAAAAAAATTCGTTGTGAAAAAATCATTTTCGAGAATTCGGTTATTTTTATTTATTTTATTCAGTCTTTCTTCATTTTTTCAAAATTTTCACATTTTTTTCAGAAATGTTTTATTAAAATGGCTATATCTTGACAATATTTATTTAAAAAAAAATCTGATAACTTAGTTTTGTAGCCCTTGAGCTGCGCTAGTGCAAAAAGAGTACTGCAGCACTTAACGATAAATCGGAATTTCAATCGAAATATTTGTTCCCTTGTCAATAATTATCGAATTCTCAAAACTAATTTTTTCACAAGGAAAATTTAGACTGAAACTAAAGGTGTCCATAGAGCTCTCTTAAAACTTAAGAAAGACGTTCAGAAAACGTTAGATGAATATGAGGGATGGTCGCTGGAGCGAGAAAACATGCGAAGAAACGTTTTTAAGCAGTTTTTTAATCGTCAAAAACATAGACACATAAACAAGAAAATTGTGTAAGAAGGGAAAGGTACGACCAGCCCGTCATGTAACCTTCGACATAAGAAGAGAACGTGTACCTATACCACTGCGGCATACCTTTCAGTCACTGGTGCTAATCTGCAATGTGTCTTGAACCAAAAATTTCTAATTTTCAGAAGTCGATATCTCGGCGCGATTTAGCGCGTAGCATATTTTGCAAACGGTTTCGCAATGAGCTCAAAGAGAGCTAGCTTTTGATATATAACGTTCTTTGGTACGTGACGGGGTGGTCGTGGCTTTCCCGTGTAAGTCTTTGTCTAAGTCTCACTCCGTGAATACTTTAGTCTAAGACTTAGACTGAGACTAAAGGGCGCTCATTCAGCCGAAATAGTTTGAGTCTAAGCCTCAGTATGAGTCGCGGTCCGTGAACGAGCCATAAAAAACAGCCCCTGTAAACCAAACTGAATTTTTTTAAATTGTACATGTCACAAAGTTTTCAGACAGCCTAACATTATTAGTTAATGTCAAAATTTATTATAGTCAAATTGACGTCCATTGGTAGCAATGTCAGGCTTCCACAACTAAAGTTCATGCGTCAACTTTTTGAATCTCCAAACAGTCAAACGATTCTAGGCAGCACTATAAGAAGCTTCAGACCTGTGATCAGTAAGCTTTTATGTTCAGTCTGAAAGTTTTGAAACTTTTTATCTGTGTTAAAAAAAAATCAAATTTGAACTCTCTCTAGTTGAGCCAGTAGCTAAGTTTGCTTATTTTTAAGCCTGCCTTCATTTCCTTTGTTGGTTTCGAAAATACAGAGTATGTCGAAACACAAAATTAAATCCGTAATCACAAAAAGTCAGACAAATTTCTGCAGTTGACTGAATGTTTATTTTGCCTTATATGTAGAACATAAGTGTTTGGATAACCATTTACTTTCCCTTTTGATCTGCAAAAGAATGCGCAACAGGCATTTGAATTGCTAAAAGGAATGATTGATAGGTTTATAAGCAACAGGATGGTCACTCCATCAAACAGAAATATGCGTGCAAATAATATACATATATACTAACTTTTCAGCAATCAATGAAAACCTGAGATAAAAACGAGGCAAAATTTATAGCGGAATTAAAAATGATTTTTTAAGTAAATATTTTCGACGATCGATACTTAAAAAAATTTAATATTGCAGTCCAACAATCACACAGTCAACACAGAAGTCGTTGTATCGAGAAGGGGGGTTTTGATTTTTTTCGATAAACAATGTTTTAGCTTTTAGTATGATTAAATCTTTTGCCATTTAAAAAAACATATTTTCCTCGAAAACATCGGTTAAACATAAATTATCACCGGCGAAAAGAAGGAGTAAAATTTGACATTTTCCCCTGGGAAAGTTGGCCATTCCTTTACATGTTTTAAGACAAAGATACGATGCTCTTGATAAATAATAGCCTCTTAAAGTTTAAGAGTTGCAAGAAAGACCAACAAAAATACTTAATCATCTTTTTTAGCTTCACTGCCACCATGTGAGGGACTACATGGACTTGATTTCAACCTGAACTCTTTGAAGCCTACAGATATAGTAAGCTTTATGGCCTGTTCACATACTGAGAATGAAAGTGGGAGTGAGAGTAAGTTGTCATTGTGAACACCCTCTTACTCTCACTCCCACTCTTAGTATGTGAACAGGCCATTAGTGAAAAAAGTGAAAAATCACATAGCTTTAGTGTCTAATTATAAGCCCGTGTTAAAAAATATTCCCAATCTTAAAGTCGACTATCAATTTAGTGTAAACCCTGGAGACTGACCCAGGCGTACACTAAATCAGAAGCAAAGAGTAGCATTTGGTAGGTTAGCCGAAAACTGGCTTTTTGCCTAACAAACTATAACCGGGTACAGAAATTCCATTAAAAAAGCGGGTATATAATTTCAAATAAACCAAAAACTCATTTTTTTGGAGAATATTTCGCCCTCGCGTAACTCCTATATAAATAAATTCAAACACAAAATTTAGGCAAATAGAATAAAAAAACAACTCGGTTTAAATTTATAATTGAATCAACTAAAGAAAATTATTTAAGTTATTATCAGCTGAAGTGCACTATGAAAATCGCCTAAAGTTGGATTCATACAAACTGGCTGGCTTTAAAGATCCATACACCAAAGAATATCAATTGGAAGTGGTCAAAAGCTGTGGTCAAGCAGTTTTTCGTCAAGCCCACTCAACATTTGAAAACCAATGGACTAGCTTTGATCTCAAAGATGCGGTAGATGAAATGATGCAAAAGAACAGCACTCATTTTTTTCTCCGTGTAAGTATGTTAAAAATAGTAAAATGAATTCTTTGTTTTAATTTTTCAAAAACTTCAAAAAAGTATATCAGGTCAAAAGGGTAGTCCACTGTCCCGAAAGCAGCTAGTCAGATTTGTGAGATATCACTCACCCTTTCTAACCACTACTACAGCTAACAGTGTGTCAAATATGCCATCAACGGTCCAGCCTATTCAACGAGACCAACCACAGACCTTCAACGATCTAAAAGAGAAGTAGGCTTAGCTCCTTCAGAGCCATTAAGCCACCACCGAAGACACTATCAGAGTCGAAAGGTTGCTAGGCAAGTAGGAACTCCTTATTACTACAGCTATGATATTCGGATGAGGTAGCGAAACAGGCTGACGAGAACAGAAGCTATACCAATAAGTCATGGTTGAGCAACAGTCAACAGCCAAAACTCAAAGCTCAGTTCCAAACATTCAAAACGATAGGGCCCAGAATGTTGACTTCCAGAAAACAGGTAACCAGACAAATAAACACATTTGCTGCAAATATAGGAGTTGTGCCGCTTTTGGCTATTTTTCTCATATTTTTGAGTACTAGTCTTTTTCATTTTTAAAGTCATTTAATTTTCTGGCTCTAAATAAGGCGAAGATTTAAGACACAGGATATGCCAGTTCATATTAGGATGGGCTTGAACGTGTTTTTCTAGCTGTTAAAACATATAAAAGACAAAAAAATCGAAAAAATCTAGAACTCATATAAAAGTACTCGAAAATTCAATTAACCCGCACAGATTAAAAAACATTTCAGAAAAACAGAAGTCGAAGACCGAAAATTCGCCATGACCCTGCTGATCCAATGATGGGTTTCGGCAGAATGGATGATAATAAAGAGACCGCCAAGTCAAACCTTCTACCATTCCCGACAAAATTGAAGGTTGAAGAAACTAGCGATGAAGTGAGAGAATTCAATGTGAACACCGATGATAGGATTCAGGGCAACGATGTCACTCTGGTGTTGCTTGACCAGCAGAAAGAAAAACAGACCATCGCCAGAAAGGTAATCAAGGAGTTGCTTAAAAAATTATAGGCCCTATCCTAAAATCAGGCCTCTTAGCCCTTTTGGTGTTGTTGTTTTTGGCTAGTGCGAACAACAGACCAGCCTAAGTTAAAATGGACTTGAAAATAGCTATCTTGAATTTATGTGGCTTACAAACTGGTTATAGTCCGTCCTAATCTATCCTAGGCTAGGCCGGCCTGTTCAGGGCTCGCATAGGCATGAGCCATAATAACTGAAAAAGGGGGCCAAGTTAAGATTCTAGGATAGGGCGCGTTTCTGCTTAGAATTTTTTTTTATCTATTAAAGGGGCATGGTCACCTGTTTTTGAATTTTCGGACTTCTGTACAGATTTTTTAGCTTAGTTTCTAACAAAACAGGATCTAGAACTTAATTTCAAGTATAGTTTTGTTAGATACAGAGTTGAAAATCCGTACAAAAGTCCAATGACTCGGAAAATTTTTGAATTCACATAGACAAATTTTGTAACAGGTGATAGCCCTTTTTAAAAGAATACACAAATTTAAATTTTCTATTTAGCCGCGAAATATAAGTTTTGGGTGGGCAAAAGAAACTTAGGAGATCGAAATAAATTTTGAAAATTTCCAATTCAAATATAGACTGAAACTTTAGATTTGCATATTATCTACGACTTAACTCTATTATTTTTCAGAAATGCCAAAAACGCAGTCTCAAAATCAACTTTCGAGACATTGGCTGGACAAGTGGATAATTGCACCTGAATCTTTTGAGGCAGGTTACTGTGATGGTAGCTGCTCTTACCCTCTTGAAGAGGTACTTTATACAAAAAGGTTACCGAATTGTTACTAACGATTTGATACTTTAGGACGGTCACCCTTCAAACCATGCCATTTTGCAGTCCATTTTAAGAACCACTAACAACCAATATTCTCATCTACCTCAGGCTTGCTGTGCCCCAGATGCTACAGACTCGTTGACTCTCCTGTATTATGATGAAAACGAAAATGTAGTTTTAAAAAACTATCCTAAAATGCTAATCACTAGTTGCGGCTGTATGTAAATGTGTTTGTAACCAGTCAATAAACAAATTGCATTCAGTTCGCTTCAATAATTATGGCTGAACTAAAATTTCATTATTGATTTTTGGTCTTTTAAAGCGATTGTGAAAAAAGTTAAAAAGAATCGTATTGAAAAATATGAAGATCGCCTTGCTTGAAATCTTCAGGTCTTACAATTAATGAAAGTGGTACAAAATATTTAAAAGTGAACTTACGTCTAAAAAGTGTTACAAAAGTCAACTAACGTCAAACTTCTTACAAGGGAGAGATCCTGACTGTGACCTGGGGTTTTTCGATGAATTTTTTCATGCGGTCATTCTAGGGCTTACCCAGATACCCAAATCATATGTGAATTCGGCTCCCCGCCTCTAAAGCCAGCGAAAAATTTAAGAGTGACCCATGGCACGTGGGTCAGTTATGAAAAACCATGATAGCGTTACTACAGTCAAACCTCGATATAGTGGCCCCCCCCTCAAGTTCGTTCCACCTAGGGTCCGACACTTTTTTAACCCCATTTTTAAAATAATTTATCGATTCTGTTTTGACAGTCTGGTCGCAAATATCGTAAGGATTCCGATTTTGCCGATCGTTTTTTAAAAACTAAATAGTTTTTGCATTTAAAAAGCAAAACCTCGATATAGTGGCCTCTAATTTTTTTAAGGGGGGCCACTATATCGAGGTTTTGCTTTTTAAATGCAAAAACTATTTAGTTTTTAAAAAACGATCGGCAAAATCGGAATCCTTAAGATATTTGCGACCAGACTGTCAAAACAGAATCGATAAATTATTTTAAAAATGGGGTTAAAAAAAGTGTCGGACCCTAGGTGCGAACGAACTTGAGGGGGGGGGCCACTATATCGAGGTTTGACTGAAAAACCATGATAGGGGTATCAAGGTGTTTCTAGAACTTTGAGTGACCCTTGTACCATGTTTGTGGAGGAATTTGGGCACGCTCTACAAGAATATGCAGAAAAAAATGTCATCAAAGTTCCGCCAGGTCACAGTCAGGATCCCTTCCTTGTTAGAGGAATCTCCTCAATTTTTCAATGGATGGTTCAAAATTAGAAGGATCTTTCTTAGCTTTTTTGCTGTTGTGCCTACAAAATTATTGGCATTCATATTTTTGCTAAATTTTACTGCATAAGGCAAGCCGGGCAGTCGGGGCTAAACTGTCCGTGTCAGAATAGAAGCTTAATTATAATACAAAAGCCCTTAGAAAGTTTTACATTAGATATCTCGGTTTTGGTTTTTTTTGCAAAAAATCAGTTTCTTTATTTAAATTGAAAATTTAAAAAACTTTAGACCTCTTACAGGGAAACACAAATTACACATTCGTTAGAGAAACAACATGTTAAATGTCAAATTGATTATTACAGTCTAGAGATTGTTTCGGATCAAACGGAAACGCTCAAAAGAACACTTGACATCCACCATCCCAATCACAAATTGCATGATACACAGCATCTGAAATCCAAAAAAACTTAATGCTTTACAAATCTAAAACCTAAAACCTACCAGTGAAATTGAAATGTGGCTAGGATTGTCACTGTTAGCTAGCCAATACCACATGATCGCAATAATGGCCGCCGAGTTGAGAATGTAGAAGACCACCGACAACATTCGCTCCTAAAATTATATAACTTCTAGACAGTTTTGTTTTGAAGTAAAATTGATAGACGTACGAGATTGGCGTGCAGAAGAGAGAGCTTAGAAACTGAAGAGCGAAGAAACAGGTCAAAAGGCAAACTGAGAACCACCCAACTGATCATGAACACTAGCACAGCCAAACTCATAGCAGCACAGAAGTAGAGACGATAATCAGCTGAGCATTTGTTGCTGCTCCAATCAATGCTAAGGCCATATCCCAATGAGCCACCCCTAAAGATTACTTACATGAGTAACGGTAAGCCAGTGGCCGCGTACGGCTTTTTTACAGGCTTAGAATAATGCGATCCCCGATATCCTTCTTGCAACTTGGTGCTCTAACCAGTTGAGCTAGGTCTATTTTCCTGCTATCTGCCTCTCTTACGCAGGCAAAACATAAAAAGATTGGTGTTGATATACTTATAAGTATTTTGGCTAAATTGTACCCTGACCCGCCCAGTCGATTGAGTGGGGTAGAGTGAAATTGAGATCTCACACCAACTTGAGTGATATCCGGCTTCCTCAGTTCTTAAGTCTTCGTTCCCATATTTTAATACCTAAATTGCGTTATAATTTTGAGAGCTCGAAACCTGAAACGCATCCTTTGCAACCGTAGAGAATATTAAAATTGGTAACAAGCATACCCTTAAAGGAGGAGTGCAAATTGGGGAGGAATAAATTGGGAAGAAAGGTTTTTTTGCAAAAAAATCAGTTTCTTTATTTAAATTGAAAATCTAAAAAACTTTAGACCTATTACAAGGAAACACAAATTACACATTCGTTAGAGAAACAACATGTTAAATATCAAATTGATTATTACAGTCTAGAGATTGTTTGTGATCAAAGTTTGATGATCAAACGGAAACACTCAAAAGAACACTTGACATCCACCATCCCAAGAAAAGAAAATAAAAGAATAAAAAGAAAAAGAGGAATAAACTAGAGTAGTTCACGGTCGGTTAGTTTGGCCTTAACCGGTTATCGGTTAACCGGATTTTCGCGTACCCGGTTAGTCGGTCGGTTAGTAGAATACCGATCGGTTAACCGACCATTTTTAGGAAAAAGAAGCTTAACACTTAAATCGCATACTATTTCGAAACTACAGTTGAGTTTCGGTACAATAAATCTGGGGGGTTGAATAACAAACCCCCTTTTCAGCCTTATCGACCCATAGTAATTGGTACTATCCCTATCCAGAATTTATGTAGCAGCTATTTTAGAACTACTGTGGTGTTTTTGGGTTAACATTTATACACTTAAGGCTTAGGCGGAGTCTTAGGCGCAGGGTAGGCCAGCGTGGGAGGCCAGGGGTGGACTCAAACTGTAAAAAAGTTCGTAGACTACTTTTAAGTCTGTCCAAATGTATAGTTGGCCATCTAAATCTCTCCGCCCCGGAAATTGAATCATACAAATGTGAAATAACAAGTCTGGGATTAAAAGTGTATACAATCGGTGTATCCAATCGTCAATGTATCCAATCGGTGTATGCAATCAGTTTTTGTATCCAATCGTCAGGCGTCCTTTTTAAGAAATGTGAGGCTTCAGAGAAGCCTTGAGGACTACTTTAAACACGAAATGTTTGCTTATCCCCAAAAGGTATTTTTAAATTTTGTAAATGTAAAAGGTAAATTGAACTTTTTTATGCGTACTTAATTAAAGAAAAGGCAATAAATGAGTGCTCTTATAGCATATTGCAAAAAGAAAAATTCCAGAATTGAAATATTTGTAAAACATTTCCCGAATATTCCAGTTCTGGAAAATTTAGGAAACGACTATGCACCGAAAAAAGTCAGAAAAGTCTATTATTTTTTGGTCTAAAAAGAGTTTAAAAGCACAAATTGAATTAACTGGGGTTTGAAAAATTACATTTTGTCTTATTTTAGTCTGTCTTCCTTTAAAATTTCGAATAATTTTGGAACATGCTTGCTTGCTCGAAGGCCCATTCTATCCGGTGCATTAACCGAAATAACCGACGGTTAATGGACCCAGCTATCGGCTAACCAGTTTTTTGAGTTATTTGGTTATTCGGTCGGTTAATTTTGGCAAAAAAAAACCCGGTCGGTCGGTTAACCGACCGCTAACTACTCTAGAATAAACCAATAAAAATGACCTTTTTTAGTTTTCAGTTTTTAACACTTTTTCAATGATTCTTCAAAAAAATTTTCACCAAAGTTCTTAGAAAAAAATCCACTTTCTTATGGAACATCTATCTCGGAAAAAATTTCCCGACCAAATTTTCGAAAATTATGGCTATGGTTTTTTATCCGGGTCGAAGCTTCGACTCCGTCTTGAAAAGAAATTTTTTTGTTCAAAGTTGTTTTTAAATAAGGACAAGTCAGGTGCCTATTCTAGGCGGAACTCTTTATTCCTCCTCATCATGATCGTCTTCATCGTCTTTCGATAGTGCCTCTAACAAATTTAGAATTTCATTTGTATCATAATCACTATCTGCATAATTGTGTTATGGCCGACATGCTCCTTGTGTTTCCTTGCGATCAATAGGCCTCCGCACAATATCTCTTTTCCATGGAGGCTCTACTAATGCCTTTAGGTTGATGCCCCCGTGCCTTAGAGATGCTTTTGTTTGTAGACATCACCGATCGCCTGTTTTCTAGTTCAACTACTCGAATCTCATTCCATCCTTTCGACCGGAAGAAAACCATAGGGGACCAAGGGAGCCGAAATTTTCCAAAATTTGGTCGTGAAATTTTTTCCGAGATAGATATTGCATAAGAAAGTGGATTTTTTCTAAAGCGCCATTCATACTCCCGCGGGACACGGGACAATTTTTCAAACACGTTTTTGTCTTTACCTCGGCTCCCAGCCATCATTTTTCACTACTTTTAATAGCTCCACAAGGGAACAGACCATGCACTATAACATAGGGGTGATAGATTTGCCATGATCAGTATCAAAAACGGTTTCTAGGCTGTCCCGCAGGTCAGTGTCCGTGGGACAATTCCCTATAAACCGCTAAAAACCGTTTTCGATACTGATCATGGCAAATCTATCACCCCTATGTTATAGTGCATGGTCTGTTCCCTTGTGGATCTATTAAAAGTAGTGAAAAATGACGGCTGGGAGCCGAGGTAAAGACAAAAACGTGTTTGAAAAATTGTCCCGTGTCCTGCGGGAGTATCAATGGGGCTTAAGAACTTTAGTGAAAAAATCTTTGAAGGATCAAGGAACAAGTGTTACAAACTGAAAACCAAAAAAGGTCATTTCATTGGTTTACTCCCCCCAATTTGCACTCCTCTTTTAATTATCAATACCGTATTACCCTCTAATTAGCTTGATAAAAAAATGTTAAAGAAAGCACTAAATATTATACATATTATTTTTTAAAAAGTTTATATAGCCCAGTTTCATTGTTTCGAAGTGGTTGCTTATTGCTTCTATTAGGTATGTAGGATCTACAATTCAATATTATGAGAAGCAAAATTAGACGAGTATTTTCTTTGTCGTCCGAAAAGTAACACCAAAAAGTAACTTTCAGTGCCACCTAATTTGATGTGGCTAAAAATATATTGACTCACCATTGAGTACAAAGCAAGGACCAAATGACGAAACCACAGATGATCTGGATGAGTTTGATGCGAGAGCTGGCATAACTGAGCATATGCACACTGTCTTGGTTCATTTTGAATAGATAGTAGCTAATTTAAATGTATGCCACAGTAAAGCCACGAAATAGTGTAAGGCTTTCTAAGGGCTACAAAAATCCACATTATATACGAATTTACACTGTAAAAATTATAAATATCGCAAAGACACACTATACTATCACTTACCCTGCTTTATTTTTCAAGTAAAAAACCAACCAAATTGAAAAATATATACCGTATTTATTCTAATAAAAGAGCAGTTTGTAATAGAATAGCAGTCTCTAATAAAAGAGCGCCCCCTCGGGCCAAAACTAGGGAGGTAAACCACGTTTTATTGCATTTTTAACACAAAGTCGAAAAAATTCCAGAGGTTGAAAAAGAGGAGAGCATGCTCTTCTATTAGAATATATACAGTACACAATAAAAATTATTTGACAGATTACTTAATTGTAATGAAAATTTCTGGGCACTCAAAAAAGTGAGCGGCAACCCGAATACTCTTTAAGAAGCTGTGCGTTTATGGAACATTCTGTAAATCTTGGCTTACAATGGTTATATGTAATAGAAACTAAATTCAAAAAGAACAAATCCTCTCTTGAAAAGAGCAGTCAGTTATGTACTAAAACTACTAAATAGAATGCACAGATTATCCAATTGAGAAATGAAAAAGGGTCTAGCTGAAACTGATCGTGTTTGATAAGGCCATCAGTCTAGGCAATCTGTAGAAAAGAAATGAGAACAAAAAGGATGACCACGAATGGTGCTCTCCACAAAGACAGAGAACTGGCTAGTCCAACTGACGACCAAAAGCTTTTCAGCCAAACAGTGAATCAATAGTTTAAAACTTTTGAAAAGGCGAATTAGCAGCAATTTGAATATTTGCTCAGCTTCAATCGATTTCTTTAAAAACTGCGCCAAAAGACGTATTTATATTCGGGGTGTTAATCGTCCTTTTTTACCTTTTTTGATTTAAAGATTTGACTTTATCGTGCTTTTTTACAAAATGAGGTCAAAAATCTCAGAATAACCGAATCTTTAAAAAATTTTGACTGCGGCGCAGTCATTATTTCCTTATTAACATAAAATAGAGTTGTCGAGTGACGATTGTAAAAACAAATACACTTGTAAAAAGTGTTGAAGGCTGGAACGAAATCCGCACAAAGTCTGTTGTCAAGTCCCGGTCAGAAAAATTGCAGTTTTTAAGAAAAAAAAGGATAAAAATTGTCGCTGTGCATTTAATAATTTCGGGATCCCAGTGACAGCGCCAAATTAATGTGACTTTTTTAGGGCACAATGTGCCCTAAAAAAGGCACATCTTTTTGGTCTTAATTTATGTGCCCTTTTTAGGGCACATCGGTCATAAAATGTGCCCTTTTCAAGGCAAAATGTGCCTTTTTGTTTTTTAAAGTTTTTGTCAAATTTTTTATGTTTTTTTTTACATTTTTGTGTTTTACACTTTTTATTCATATTTTGGCCTACAAATGTTTATAATAGTTCGCAATAAGAAAACTTTGAATAATCACAGTAAATATCAGTGTTTTGCATGCAAATTGAGCATTCTCTTTTCTTGGTCGATATTACTCTGCTTTAATGCGGCTCTTTTCTTAGCGGCATGCCGCATGCGGTTGAGAATGCACATCCATAAAGCAATCAACAGGAGCATGAGAAAAATCATGCCACCTAAGCCAGAGGTCGGCCAACCAACAAGTGTTGCGTTGGAGTTTAGCCATGCTTGTAGTTGTGGAAAGCCACTCCGCACCGCCCAACTCGCAATCAGTACCAATAGAGAATACTCCACCAGATATGAAAGCCTTGACATTTTTTTTGGTTCCTTTGTTTTGCTGTCAGGATTGCTGCCTTCACTGCAGTGTTTTCATAATTGACACTGACATTGACACTGACACTAACGTCAGGCTGACATCTAAAATGACACTAACAATGACATTGACATCTGACACTGACATGACATTTAAAATGACACTGACATGACACTAAATGTCAGTGTCAGTGTCATTTTAAATGTCATGTCAGTGTCAGTGTCAACATGACGTCAGTGTCAGTGTCAATGTCAGTTTTAAATTGACATGTCAGTGTCATTTTAGATGTCAGTGTCATTTTAAATGTCAGTGTCAGTTTAAATGTCAGTTTTAACTGACATGTCAGTTTTAAATTGACATGTTCTTTGTGTCATGCCATTTAGGTGATTTTTGAGGTTTCCGCATCTATTTGTTTCTTTGTTTGATTTTTAGTTATGTCATTGTATATTCCAGCCTTTATTCTTTAAGATCTCTTCAGTATATGCCATAGTGTTTTAGTTACTCTTCGCTCTCATACTTCTATCAAGCAAGCAAGCAAAACTGCTCCCGACAGCGGCAAATGTGTAAAAGGACTCGGAAAAGGAGGAGCAAACCGCCATCGCAAAGTTTGCTCGTTCTCATTTTACTTCAATCACAGCATTTATGCGAGTGTTTTTCTTTCAGATTCTGCTCGACCACATTCAGGAGATCACGAAGCCTTCTATCCGTCGTCTGGCCCGTTATGGTTGGCTTTTTTTGAGTCAAGCGCATCTCTGGTCTGATCTACGAAGAAACTCGCAGCGTGCTCAAGACATTCTTGGAGAACGTGATCCGCGACGCCGTTATCTACACCGAGCACGCCAAGCGCAAGACGGTTGGTTCATTCTCACCCTTCTCATCCGTCTAGTTACTCTTTAATTGTTGTAGGTTACCGTCATGGATGTGGTCTATGCTCTGAATCGCCATGAATGAATCGCTGCTGCTGTCCAGAATTTCTCCTAGTTATCTATTGTATTCGTTATCATCTTTATGTTATTGTCACTTCAAACGCACTCTTTAGTGCTCTGTTGTTTTTCGAATAAAGAATCCCGTTTGAGCTGTTTTCTTTTGGCACATTTCCTTTTTGTGGGTTATGTGATTTGATTACAATGGGGGAAAGCTTGAACAGCAGTCTAACCAGGGAGCATTCTGATGTGTCATTTTTCAAAAGCCTCGTTGAGAGTTTTTTTACAGCGTGAAAACGTGAAAATGTTTTCAACGTGAAAAGCACACTTCTATAATGAAGTGCTGCCCCTTTTAGATGTCACTTAAAGAAATCCGGGAGACAGGGCTCCTCCTAAATCTCGAAAAACCATGACGGGTATCAGGGGTTCTAAGCCTTTTTCGGGAATATTTCATATTATTCATGATTTTGAGTTTCTAAAGCTTTTTCGGACATAGCTATTTACACCAGGATATTATGATTTTACGGTTATTATATGGTTGGTGTATGACTGAACTCAATTACTAGTGATATTTTCCAAACCAAGCGGGTCTCCTTTTAATTACTTTGAGCGTTCACAGCCAAAAAATTTTACAATGATCAAAACCACCAAAACTTTAGATATGTTACTCATACATATTTAACATATCTAAGATTCAGGTAGTTTTGACAACGTGAGAAGTTTCGTACTGTTCACCCAAATGAGTTAAGACGATATACGAAAGGTTCTAGACAATAAAGGTGATATCAGGACTACTAAGGTATATCAGGACCATAAGAGTAGTTCAAGACTATTAAAGTATGTCAGATCCATTGAGGGTGGGCCTAGGCCTTTAAGGGTTGAACCGGACTGCTGAATGTTGCCTTGAAAAGTGTTTTGCAAGATTTACGAAAACTGAAAATACCATCAAAACGTAATTTTACTACTGTAAAACCATCTATAGAATGCTCGAATTGGTGCAGAAACAAATTTTGGAACTCAAAAGCGAGAAAAAAATTTGATCTAAGTGAGCGACTACTTGTTTTTTTATTACATGGGACATCCAGCAAAACTGCGGTTGGTGCAAAGAAAATGTTTGAATTACCTTTGACCTCCTCGCGGCCAAATATGAGCACACTCCACATTGCGAGGGATAGAATAACATGCAGTACATGATGTGGTTTAAGAACAACCAAAGAGACACATGAGCGTAGTTTGCGAAAAAATTAAAATAAAAAGCGACGAGAACTGGCTGTACACCGAAACTGACATGTCAATTTAAAACTGACATGTCAGTTAAAAACTGACATTTAAACTGACACTGACATCTAAAATGACACTGACATGTCAATTTAAAACTGACATTGACACTGACACTGACGTCATGTTGACACTGACACTGACATGACATTTAAAATGACACTGACACTGACATTAAATGTCAGTGTCAATGTCATTGTCAGTGTGATGTCATTTAGTCAGTGTTAGTGTCAGATGTGATGTCAATTATGAAAACACTGCTTCACTGCAGAATCACCAGTTATTGATCGCCCATCATTTGAGTTTCCATCACTGAAAGAGCTGCCTCCATTGTTACTACGACACCACCTCTACCTGCTCTTCATTTTACACTAATCTGAGCATTCTTTTCTGACGAAACATTACTATTTTCACTTGATTTATTAAGGTCAAAACTGAAAAAGTCGTTCTATAGCTGAAAAGTGCCATCCTTTTCAATTAAGAGAAAAGAGTTGAACAGTGCCAGATATTTAAACGAAATTTTCCATAGTGAGTACACTATCTGGTAGTTTCTAACAGCATATCATTTGTAACGACATTTATGAAAAATGTAGCGCGAAAACAATGAAGTATGAAGCAAGTCGAATAGTGATTTAATTCTTACTTTAAACTTTTTCTGCTATACCTTCAGAAAATATTGCAACAGATGACATGCTGTTAGAAACTAGAATGGCAGAGCTACTTGAAAGCTTTATGTTTTTGAAAAAAACTTTCTAGAATTTTTATCAGGGCTCGCAGATTTGCTTATTTTTTAATACGCGACTTGAAAACTAGCTAAACTAGAAAACTAGTAAAAGGTCATAAAGTTTCTATGAAATATCAGAAATTTCGAAGGCGCACATTTAAAAAAAAATCATATTAGCGAGCCATGTATTTAGTTCTCTGACTTGAACAAAAACTACATTTTAAGGATATTGATTTTTTGATGCGAAAAGGATCCTTTCTGGTGCAAATTCACTTTTAAAATTAGGAGAGGTGAAAAAGCAGATTTAACCGATAATTCTAATTTATTTTAGATAGTAAACGCTGTCCAAGCTGAAGCTTTACTGCTAGGAGATGGTTTAAAGGCGATGTGTTGCCTAGTTCACAGCAAAATAGTAGGTCACGCATGTACTTGGAAGCTGAACCTGTAACTGCGAAAATAGCTGCCGAAATTTCTATCTATAATAATCTAACGGCAAGTAACTCTTTAAATACCATGGAAATCTTGAAGACGTTTAAAAAATCACTTCCCATGCTAGCTCAATTTTCTGAAAATATCCACCCATACAGGCTTCTAGCAAGCCGGGCGAAAGAGCCTTTTCGCTACTACGCCTTAGCGCAACAGAACTGTGCAATCGACTAAAACCTGAAACAATTTCTAAACTTATATGCCTCCGATCACTATTTCGTAATAATATGTTGCCAGAAATAGACGAATTAAATAATGCTGAAAATTTAATGGACTTGTAACACAATTGTATATTTGAATCGCTGCATATCATCAAAATAATTCAATGCTTGTTATTTTCACTATGTTTAGGCCGCAATATGAATAAAAACAGTCAAAAACACAAAAAATTAAAAAACATGAAAAAATTGATAAAAAAAATTAAAAAATAAAAAGGCGCATTTTGCCTTGAAAAGGGCACATTAATTTGGCGCAAAAAAAATGTGCCCTAAAAAGGGCTGTAGGAAGTTTCGTAACAAGACAATTTCGTGAGAGCGAATTTTCGTAAGAAACACTTTCGTAACAGCGAAAATTCGTAAGAAACTTTTTCGTAACAGCAAAGTTTGGTAATAAATTTTTTTCGTAAGAGCAAATTATCGAAATTTTTTCCACTGTTGATCGGTTTTTCTAATTCAGGGTGTCATCTAATTCATTTATTTTGACCTTTCTGTCACTGTTCGACAGTTTGGACAGTATCTTACTCTATTAACTGTATGAGTACAAAAGTTGGTAAGCATAAGTCATATGACTGAAAATTTGACGCATTCAAACATTTGAAATTCTCGTTGTCGGCAACGGTCCTTTAAAGGCTTTATAAATTTTCTATCGACATGTCTATTTGTTTTTTTTTGGTGCCAAAATCTTTTTTCTGTTATAAACAGTGGTTTGAGTGGCACCGGTGCGGCACCGGCAGCTCACAGCACCACACCGGTGCCGTGAGCTGGTGCCGGTGCCGAATTTTTGAGAGTCGGTGCCGTGAGCCGGTGCCGGAATTTTCAAAGTCGGTGCCATGAGCTGGTGCTGGTGCCGCAATTTAAGATTCACAACACTGGTTGGAAATATCCTTTTTAAAATTTTTCATTATAATCCCTGCTCTATATACATTTTCGAATATGGGCCTTGCTCGGAATTGTGTTTAAAATAAGTCTATCTTTAACCATAATAATCCCTTTTAGGGACTTAGAATTTTTGAAATCATTAATAAATAAAAACTTTATTAATAAAGCCAAGCAAATTTAAGCTTAATTTGTCTATGGCTTAGAAAGAATAAAACCCCCACCCCTCATTTTTTGACTAAAAATTTCAGAGTTATGGTCATTTCTGATTACAATTTCAAATTGTTCAATGCTTTAAAATTGGTGAAGATTGGATGAAAGATTGAAAATTGGATTGGTACAGGTTATACGGTAGTACAATTTTTAGACTCTTGAAAGTCGGCTAAATCGTCCGAACTGGCGAAGTCAAGCAAATTTAAGCTTGAAGGCTTAAAATGTTGAATTTTTTTTGATAGTGGTAAAATTTTAGAATGCAAAAAAAAACTAATTTATAAAATCTTATTCACAAAATCTATGTGGTCTTGTGCGCATTCTGTCTTTTATCGAGAAAAAAATTAAATTGTCATGACTCGGAATTTCATGATCTTTTAAGTTGCTTAGAAAGTCTATCTCATTATTTCTGTTAACAGTCAAATCTTGATTAAAAAGACCCAACTCAAGCAGATACAGCTGTTTTTAGTTACATAACTAGAGAAAACAATAATTATAGCTACTTGATAGTCTGTGTCGTTATAAAAAGCACAAATTATATGTTGATTATGTTTCGAAAAAGACGGGTAAATATATCATTCCTGCCTTTGAAAACATGTTTAAAACTTGTATGGCTGACCATTTATAAAAACAGAGATTTTTCACTTTTTCGCTCAACTTTTGGAAACTTTTTCGTAAAGTTAGTTCATAGCCTTTACCCCAAACCAACGGTACTTTCAGGCCAATTTTCATGCAAAAAAACACAAAGAATCATGTTATTTTCGCTTCAGGACATATGATTTTCGTGTTTTTTGCATAAAATTGGTCTAATGTACCGCTTGTTCGGGGTCCTGGCAAGAAATTTTCTTTAAGATATGGTCGAGGGGTATCATGTGTGTATAAAAACCATAACACCCATCACGCAAAAATTGATTTTTTCAATTAATTAACAAAACATGCCTCCTACCTTACCATAGTTGGTCATAGTGGCTTTGAACAAACTTCACAAAAAATTGAAATAAAAGTGTTCATAAAAAAGTGAAACATCTGGATTGGTATGAATGGTCAGCCATTTAAGCGTTAACAGAGCGATACTTTTGATTCAGCATTTCTTGCAGATTTTTGTAGCTCTTTTGCAGATTTTTGAGCGGTCTGAAGAAAGTTTACTTTCAGAGCTATTATTTGTCTTCATATTTATTTTGTATATAAATTTAAAAAAGCCCATTTTACTATCATTAGTCACTGTCTAAGCCCCGACATTTCATAACAGTAGTCCGATAACTCGGCACCCAAAACCCTTTTGTAAATTTGGTTGGTCATCCATTGACTTTTTTGGTAGAAAATCAGCAAAGCTTTACCTTCAATCACCTGGCATCCTAAATAATCTGGCATGTTTATTTTTTAGTTGTTCTCTATAAACTGTACGCTTAATCTTGCAGTAATATAGTGTAATACTATATATTAAATTGGTACAGTAAAACCTCTCTACTATGGCACCCCCAAAAGTTCGTTCCCGCCTTAAGTCCGACACTTTTTTTAACACGATTTTTGAAGTTTTTTATAAATCCTCTTTTGACAGTCTGGTCCCAAATATCGCAAGGATTCCGATTTTGCCGATCGTTTTTCAGAATTATAAGAAAAGTTCTTCTAAAAAAGCAAAAACTCAGTATAAAACAAGAAAATTCGAAAATTCCTGTTTTTAAACTGAGTTTTTGCTTTTTTAGAAGATTTTTTTTATAATTCTGAAAAAGGATCGGCAAAATCGAAATCCTTGCGATATTTGGACCAGACTGTCAAAAGAGGATTTATAAAAAACTTCAAAAATCGTGTTAAAAAAAGTGTCGGACCCAAGGCGGGAACGAACTTTTGGGGTGCCATAGTAGAGAGGTTTTACTGTATATTACTTCACAAAATTCAAGCTGCAGAAATTTAGTTTAGTATTTTAGAAACTCACTGCACTATTTCACTAATTTGCTGCATATCACATGGCACGATGAAAAATGAATTTTTTATGGTGTATTGCCATTTTTTCTATATTTCGTAGAAGCGTGTCTCTTAAACCATTGACAAATGAAAGCAAGACGACAAAAAAGCAGAATATCCCAAGAAAACTACTCATAATAGTAATGAATAGTTACTCGAATAACAAATTTCGTCATCTAATCAAGCTAGCGTTTTTTTTGATAGTTCTCGTTTTAGAAATACTTCACCCGTAATTTATTCTTTAAAATATTATGGTGACGATCCAAAAATCGACATAACCTTATTTTGATAGCTGTAGCATAATTTTTGTACCAAATGAAAAACTTGTATTCTTTTTTCACTAATTTTTGAAAATTGGAGTGAATAAATTTTGTACTTACTTGCCATTAACTGGCAAAAATTGCTTCTAGATGTCTGAAAAAATATCGTCGTTTATGCTATAAAAGCTGCCCACTACTGTATTTTGAAGTCGGTGATCTCGAAATTCACGGAATTTATTTTATAAATTTTTGTATGCCTTAAACGCTTTGACAGTGCTTTATAATGAACCAATTAAGAACCCTATATTTCATAACTCACTATTATGCCTCTTTTATATCAAATTTTACTACAAACTCTACTAACAATAGTTGAAAAACCTTTAATTTTGACTCTATTCTCACTGTGATTCTTACACTGAGAGTAAGGAAAAATTATTCTCGCTCTCTCCTAGGCTGTTAGGAAAAATTTTCATCCTCACTAACTTTTACTCACAGCTTGTAAGGCACCATTCGATATGTTTTTCATGAAAATATACTGCAGACTTGTTTTTGGGTTTTATTTTTGTAAAGAAATGAAAATATATAATTTGTTTTTGAAAACAAATGAAAACAAAAAGAGTGATTATTTTTATTTTATAAAACAAAAGAAAATAATCATTGTTATTACTTTTATTTTTGTAAATAAGTGAAAACAAACATTTTGTTTTTCTTAACAAACTTAAACTGTCTTAAAACAAATTAACGTCAGCATCCATGTGAGAATTCAGGTAGAGTTGGGGCTGACGTTGATTACTGGAGCAAAAGATGCTACTTTTATCAGTAATTCTAAGCTTTTTTGATTTAGAACATTTCGAGATTTGTTCACAAAACCAAAAATTATTGTTTTTGTTTCCAAAGACTTTTTTCGAAAGGCTATCTTCGATTCTCTGCTGCAGCTCTTCTTATACCGCTTAGACTTTTTACACGATTTAGCTCCCGCAATTTTATCAGGAGAACGAAGAGACCACTTTAACTCAATACCATTTTGAGTGCAGGGAGACTGGCGACAGATCCACCGATCACAGAATTCATGGTTAATTGAGAATTAAATTTTTTTAAATGATTATAGGCCTGTAAATTAACAAATTGAAAAAAGTTGGCATTGTTGTGAACAATTTTTGGAACTGCAGTCTACCTCGCTTATAGAGACTCCCCTCGGGACTGGCCCTGGGGTGTCACTATAGCGGGTGTTACTTTTAAACCTTTTGAAAAGTGTCACTATATCGAGGGTTTCGCAAATATTGATACAGTCACCTGTGGATTTAATGTAGACACCAAAAGTTCATTACTTCTATGGTCTAACCCCTTAATCCCAATTTTTTAAAGTCTTTTGACAGCTCTGATGCGTCAGTAAAGTCCACAATATTGCGATTTGCTGGTGGAAGGCTAGTCAAAGAAACACTGTCAATTCGCTATTTAGACTTGCAACTCTAGAGCTAAACTACACATTTTTCAGCATCTTATTCGAGAGCTGAGGGCATCAAAAGCGAAACTACAGTAACAACCGAAACTAATAAATTTGATTAAACCAATCATGTGAATAATGAGGAACCATAATGAGGAAAAACTACACTACAGTTACAACTGTAGTACAGCTCCGAAGTGTAGTACAGTTATATAACTGTACTACAGTTTTTAGGCATTATCTACATAACTAGGTTAAACATTGGCAAGGAAAACAAAGCAAAAATCACTTAATCAATATCGAAAATATTTATGAAGATCTTAAAATTCGTTTTTTGAAGAATTTCACTTGAAGGTGCAACTTTGATTAACAAAACTCGACATGTGTCACTATATCGAGGGTATTTTTATTCGTTGGGACCTGCCCTGGGTGTCACTATAGCGAGGTGTCACTATAGCTGGATACAGTCTAAGGCATTTTAGTCAAAACCAACCAAATTGTCTGCGAGGTGTCACTATAGCGAGGTGTCACTATAGCTGGGATACAGTCTAAGGCATTTTAGTCAAAACCAACCAAATTGTCTGCGAGGTGTCACTATAGCGAGGTGTCACTATAGCTGGGATACAGTCTAAGGCATTTTAGTCAAAACCAACCAAATTGTCTGCGAGGTGTCACTATAGCGAGGGTATTCCTATAGCGAGGTGTCTTATAGCGGGGGTTGACTGTACCAAGCCTTCTTGGTCCCCAAAAAAATTTAAAAGCTAAATTTTGGATCACATGCGCCAGTCAAAATAACTACACAATCCGAACCAATTTAACACGTCCAGCCTTGGTGCGCTCATCGTACTAGATGGGTAGAGCAGAATGTGCTGAACACGATGGTACCGATCGTTTTCTTTTCAATCCGTGACTAAGTTGGTGAAAAGGGCCCCGAAGGTAACAAATTATTTTTAAACTATACCCAGATTCATAATATACAAAAATGACTGCCAGGAGTTTAGCTTTCAAATGATATAAGCATAGGTTTTTTTGATTTGTAAAATTGCAATAAAACACCACTTTTATTAGGGGTAGGGATTTACAAAGTGCTCTACTCTGACTTTCCACAAGCCATAACTTTGTGTGGAAATGATATATAACTGAATGCTACAAAATAAAAGAACTACCAGAATCTGGAAATTATTTTGACACTAAATAGGGCAACCTATAATCACGAAATCGTGACAAAATATACAAATTTAATCTATAAGTCGTAACACGAAATCCCATAGCTTTTTTTCTGCTCGTGAAACATCAATTCTGACTTTTTTTGTGTTCAGATTCGTGTTCAGCGTGGTCGATTTGCATATAAAACTGCTTTTTAAAGGGGCATGCCCGACACGGAGAAAAGGCGGGGACCAGCATATCTTTTTTTCCTCGGCAAACTTTTACATTTGTTCTTGTGTAGATTTTAAAAGTTTTCTGCCTGATTTTTAAAAGTACTGTAAGGTCATCAATATCAGATTTGACGCAAAACGATTGAAAAATGGAACGATTCAAAAAAAAATTGCTGGTCCCCGCCTTAAATTTTTGAAACGCACGGGCATGCCCCTTTAAGATGAAAAAATCACTGTCAAATTTTGAACTCCGCTCAAGACAATAAACATTTGATTTTCAAATTTGAATATTTATTGTC
Organism: Ditylenchus dipsaci; assembly: GCA_004194705.1. Lineage (NCBI taxonomy): Eukaryota > Metazoa > Nematoda > Chromadorea > Rhabditida > Anguinidae > Ditylenchus > Ditylenchus dipsaci. Next base: position 352,342 of record SADC01001227.1, on the reverse strand, counting down.
TTGGGCAGAATTTGAAATTTGACTTTTAACAAACTTTTAATTTTCAAAATCAGATTTATAAGCCAAGCGTGGTGCGAAAAACAGATAAATTTATCTGAACCGATAAATTTATCTGATAGAATTTATCTGCCAGACAAAATTTTATCTGATAGATAAAATTTTATCGGTCAGATAAAATTTGATTTTTAAATAAAAATCATTAGCAAATTAAAAAATGGGTTTCACAATTGCAAATCTATGGAAATTTCCAAGAATAATAGTGACTGAAATATTTGATGGGTTTCGTCAGAAATCCTGGCTGAAAAATTTGAAAACACATCAGCTATTTTTATCACTATCATTCTTAAAAATTTCTATAGATTTGCAAGTGTGGAACCATTTTTTTTTCTTGATAATTTTCATTTAAACATCGAATTTTATCTGACCGATAAAATTTTATCTGGCAGATAAATTTAACGGTTCAGATAAATTTATCTGTTTTGCGCACCACGAAGCCAAGCCACGAATCCGGTGTCAGAACGGATGGTTTCACGAGCAGAAAAAAATTATGGGAAATTGTGTTACGACTTATAGATTAAATTTGTACATTTAGTCACGATTTCATGATTATAGGTTGCCGTATTTAGTTTCAAAATAATTGCCATATTCTGGTAGTTCTTTCATTTTTTTCTTCCTATGTTTAGCGCTTCTGAAAAGCTACAAAACTCATGTTGTAGAATTTATAGAAGTCAAAGAATCCTATAAAATAATGACCACGATCTAAGTTTTTCCAAATTTTTTCCCAACTTTGGTCATTATTTCAAGAAATAATTTTTTTCTAAAATGCCATATCTTAATACACAGATTTTTTAAATAAATTCTGGAACATGAATTTTGTAGTTCTGTAGCTACGCTACGACGAAGTGATAAGATTTTGTTTAATTTTGAGCGATGTTTCGAATCGATAATTGTATTTTTGTATCACTTTTAACACTAAATAGTGCATTTTTAAAATAGCCATATCTCTATGTCTAATGTATGAAATATAGAACGCCGGGTCAACAATATGTATGAAACATTGTTGACCCCGCCTTTGGTAGGCAATAATCTGGGCTTTCGAATGGTATGTTAATTATTTTATATTGATTCAATATAGGTGTGTTCTGGCCAGATCAGAAATGGGCTCGAAAATTATGCATCAACCTAATATTTAAGTTTTTTAGATTCTTATCAAAAGAGTGCTCAGTAATTACATTATTTTATAAGGCTAATATAATAACTAAATATATTGCATAAATAGTATGAAACTGCACTGTTAGGAAACATTAATTAATTGTGATTTAATTTACTCAATAAAAATTTATGAAAACTCAGGTACATTTTTGCCATTTAATAACCTCTAGTCATTTCCCTCTGTTTCAAAATCATATTTGTGCATTTTTACTGTTCAAGTAAAATCTTTGTTTTGATTTTAAACAGAGCTCACAGGTGTTGCTTTTAGGCCAACTGAAAGCAAACAAGTTAGAACCCACGACGCCGGCGGCGCATGCGGCGCCGGCGTCGTGGGTTGCTATTTTGAAATTTCGCGAAAATTTAAGAAATTTAAGAAAATTTTGAGAAAAATTTTAAAACATTTTTCAAAAATTTCGAAAAAAAAGCGCTGATACAAGTATTGTGACGAATTCGGCGCCGGCGACGACCTTGAGCGCCTGGCGCCCGGCACCAGCGCCTAGGACGCCAGCGGTGGCGCCGGAAAGTATGCAATTTAGAATAAATTTTTTTTTTAATATTAGTGTAAAAGTTTTATAATATTTTCGGCTGACACAAAAAATGGGTGCAGGCAGATAAAAGATATTCACCTTTTGTTTTCAACCATTTTTCAAACTTTATGAGAATTAAAACTAAAGCCTTCACACTTTTAAATAACTGTTAAGGGCATAGTTGCGAACTTAAAATTTCGAAAAAAGTACATTTTCCCTAAAAATACTAATTAGTTATTTTTAGTCAAAGAATATCATTTTATCCAGTGCTTATCGATTTTTGAGCACCGAAAAAAAATTCTATGTGAAATCTCGCACTGAAAAAAATTCTACGTAAAACCTCAATAATAAAAAAGATTTCGAATCCCAAAACAAGTACGACTTTTTTTATAAAGTTTATTTCGACACATTGATCAAGGATTATATTTACAGTATCGCTGTAGCTCGGGCTTGCACTTAATTTGAAAATTAAAAACTCTAAAAAATGATTGCTATTTTTGACTGTTTTACTATGTTTTTAGACATGAGCGGTGGCAAAAAGGGGTAGTGAAGATTTGACAAAAACTAGGCTCGCAAAAAACGAGTTTTCCCAAAACGGTATTTGATAAACCGAGATTTGGCAAAAAGATTTTTGGCAAGCCGGTATTTGTCCCTAAACAAAGTAGCTAAGCAGATTCTGCGCTTGGTTTAGCAGCCGAAACATTGGAAAAATGTTTTCGTGCGTTTTTGAGCTAGGCAATCAACTATCGTTTTGCCAAATCTCATTTTCGCCGAATCTCACTTAGGCGCAAAAAGAGTCTTGCTAGGATTCATGCCCCAAGTGAGTTTGTGCGCTCGTTTCTACCCTTTTTACCAGAGTTTTTTTCATGCAGTAGGGCCGGTTTTCAAAAAAGTATTTGGTCAACATTTTTTGTTAGTGGCCCTTATTATTCCATTAGTCTCCCTATACAGCTCTTATTCCTTTTTAAATATCAAACTGGCATGCAGAGGTTACGAAGTTTTTAGAGGTTGCACAGTACTTTGCTAATTTTTTTTGTTAAGCTGTAAGTCTTGTGCATGAATTTAACGCTTACTTATGTTTTTCTCTATCTTTTTTCTTAAATATTCTTCTAATGTGGCTAATATCGAAGAAATCTACAAAGGAAATGAAACAATATAGTCTAATTATTTTACAAACATGTATAATAGACTTATGTCTTGCTTCTGTTGGCGCACTCATTCAGCCGGTAGATTATTTTATTTTATTAAAAAATTCATTTTAAGTTTTAGGTATTTCTATTTATAGACAGCTACTTGATTTTTTACCAAAGTGGGCTAATCCGAGCCATTAGCCCACCGTTTGACATTTTATTTTTTCTAATATTTCTTTTCATTTACTACATATCAATGTCTTCTAATGCTGTTCAATTTTTGTACAGATACTTATTTATATGCAGGTATAATAAAATTGTTTAAATAATCAACTCTTGGACGCTACTGCCGTATACCTTCCCCTCGAAAGAAGCTACTATCATATCTTAGCTCAATAATTTTTCAATAGTCTAAAAGCAAATTTTTCAAAGAAAAATGTTTTACGAAAGTGCTTGTTAGTAATGGCTAGACTCTGAGCCTAAACCTAAGTCAAAATTATTGTGGTCGAGGGTGTTCAGATCGATGAGAGGGGAGGGATATCGGTGGTCATATGATATCAGTTTTGCCAATAAACCGGCGTAATCAACCGGTTTATCAATAAACCTAACCGGTTCAACAACATAAAATTTATAATGCGATTGATAGTTGATGTATCGTTTTGTTAAAATCGAGTTGCGGACAAAAGACTGTATGACACAAGCACCAAATATTCTTTTTAGAAATATAAATGTGTCAGTAACTAAATATTTTTGTATGCTTGGAGCAGCCGGGTTGTTGACCTTGATTTTGGCAGTTTTGACTTGTTCAAGTTGCTATTTAAATACGATAGATTTATTTGCATTCAGTGCTGAAATAGAGCAAATAATCAATATTGACGGCATTCATTTAACTTGTATGGAAACACCTGTAAGTGTACCTTTGTGCAAAGCTTGATAAAAATAAGGTTTGGTCTGAGATGGTTTTTTAAATTTTTTCAGAGAACTTAGATTCTAAGCCATAAAACAGGGCGGATTCTATACTGTTACCAAATAAAAGCTTTTATTCGACAACACTTATTTAACAAATAATAAAAAGTTAATTTTTTTATATCCTATACAGATTTTTTTAAGACTTCCCCTATACATCTTTTAAGCTCTGCATATATGATAGTTTTTTGTATTATGTGCTATATTTTTATATTCGTCTGCGGATTTAAAATCAGAAGTTTAATAAAGAAGCATAAAAAGACCAAGAAAGCAGAATATGATTCACAGATGACTTTGACGTTAATTTTACAGGTGCTTCACACATTTTATAGTGAATTTCTTACTTTCGGTTAAACGTATTTTTTTTTGTTTTTTTTTCTTAGGCTTAGGGTAGACCAGCATTGCTTAGGATAGACTCGAACAGGTTTTCTGAATTACAAAATGGTAAGCAAAACATGTTGAGTCTATTTTAAGGTACGTAAGCCATCTCTGTGCCTAAGAACAACAACAAAAATGACTTTAAACAAATTATAAGTTGTTCTGCAAAGAAAAGATTATTTCTTAATTTTTAGGCAATACTTCCTTTAGTAGCAGGTTGCATTGGTATTTATGGCTCGATCGGTTCGATATTTAGTGGCAAAGGCAGTCAGGAAGTTGACCCATCAGTGTATATTACAGCACTTGGGCACTGGATTCCAGTCTTAAATCCATTAATCACTATTATTGTCGTCAAACCATATAGACAGACGTTCACAGGAAGAAAAGTAACAAATTCCACCGTATTATTTAGTCAAACACTCAACAATACTGATAGAATAAGCAGAAATAATTAAAAAGAACATAGCATGGACACAACTTCTACAACAGTTTCAATATTATTTTGAGTGTTTTTGCAAGTGGTGTGTCTCCTTGTCTTAGTCCTTCCCCAGGAAATGTCCAGAGGGTGGAGGCGTAGTGTAATGACAGCACGTTGGCCCGGCCATTCACAAGAATGGTTCGATTCCAGCCACCACCATTTTCCTCTGGACAATCGATCCGATATAACAGCAAGAAATTTTATTTTATCCTAATGTAACTTAATGTTTTGACATTCGTGTGCAATTTTTGTGTTAATAAATTAATACTTTAATGAAGGCTAGTTCGCAAGTGACCAGTAACTTGACCAGCCAAACGAACAATGCTTGCAACAGCATCAGTGTTTTCTTTTATATCGAAAAGCCACTGTATTATTGCTTGTGACATGCTCATTTCATGTGAGTGAGTTGTGTAGACACTTTTTAAGATTTTAAATGCTTAAACCATTGATAAATGACCTTATCAGTTACTTTAAGCCAGAAAGACTTTAAATGTTAAAAAAAGCCAAAGAAGAGCAGAAAATGTGGCGACTTTAATTGAGCTTAGAAGCTTAGAAAAAGACGAAGAAATTGATGAAAAATTTGTTCATTAAAAATTTTTTTTGAATATGAACTATTTTGTGATTTGCTTATCAAGAATAACTTGACCAGCCAAAGTAGAGCTCCGGAAGAAAATACGAGGAGAAGATAAATATACAGGAAAATAACTTGTTTTACTTGATTTTGTACAGGGTGAGTCACAAAACCGGTGCAAAAATGGAAAACAATTCAAATAATTTTTCTAAGCCATTTTTGAACGCAATTGTTTTTTTTACCAACTCCTCTGCAATATTTTTCACAGAAAGTATTATTCTTAGCGTGTTTGAAACTCATTATGATTTCGGCATAGTGAAAATGACGAATAACGCATTCAAGCAAATAACTATTCGTAAATCTTGCGCATCTGATCAAAAAACTGACCCAAAATTTTTACTTCTAAAGCTTGAGTAAAGACTACCCGAATATATGTCCCAGACCCCAGAACAAGTGCGAAAACTATTTATTAGTCACAACTTCCGTACGCTGGCCTACCCCAAGCCTAAGGGCTAAGCCTAAATTTGTTGCTCGAAAGGATAGTTACAGCAATTTTTGAAAGGTCGTATTTTTTAAAAACCAACTAACACACAAAAAAATTAAGAAAATTCGAAAAAAAAAACAAAGGGAGGTCCAAGACAAAAAATGGGACCGATTCTTTTTTTCGACATTGTGCAACGTGAAACGTCTATTTTGACGTTGCCCCACATCGAAAGAAATCAGCTATGATCTAACTATTCCTCTCACATTTTTTTGGCCATAACTTTTTTTCCAATCATCGATGTTTCGCACGACCACAAAAAAAAGCCTTGCGTTCGAAAGCCCGTATATAGCAAGCAGCAAAATGCTCAATTTGTTATTTGGATGACAGAATCTTGCGAGAGCTGTTAAAAACTATTCCCTAGTCTCAGCGCACGCAAAAAGTGGCATATATTTTGTACGCGTTGGTAATTGAACCGTAAATTGCCGTTTTGCAACAAAAAAATCACCGTTTTACAATTTTTATAATATCAGCAACAATAACCACAAAATTTATTTATCTTATTTCTACTCTATTTAAAAGTGTTCTCTCCAAGATTGTCTATCTTCCTGTTCTCCTGTATAGCCGGTGTTCTCGATTCCTCCTCCGTTGCTACTACTACTAGTGCCTCCATAATCGGACACTGGAGAGGACAAGCGTTTATTAAGGGCATCTTTAGAAGCATCTACTGCATAGTCGCCTGCGTCCAACTCAAAGTTTTCAAGGCTCTCAGTTTCATCTCCGGTGTAGTAATTGTAGTCGTAATAGAAGATTGCTAGCAAGGCAAATACTGCCATTACTGCTAACATCATGCCTTCAAATTTAAATAAATGGTTAACATGGAAAATCTTGACCGTAAAACACTCTGGTGCAAAATTTAACAGTGTCAAATATGAAATTTGTTTTTCGGTGCGTGTTTTTTTCTTTTAAGTGTTTGTAAGTCAATTTTTCTGACTCTTATATACAAACAGCATACTATTCTACGCAGAATTCACAGCTCTTTCATACTGGAGACAGCCATCCTGCAAATGACTAAAAAATGTGGCTAATGAACCTCAAAATAAGAAAAAAAATCTTAAGCAACTTTTTTTAAAGACGTATACACGATCCATAAAAGGAAGCGGTGAAATTTTGTTGTTTTATATTGGAAAGCGCTGTCCATTCTACAGTCATGTCCTGACTCAGGACTCCTGAGTCATAAAATTGACTTACAAACACTTAAAAGAAAAAACTCACTTTTAGAAATTTCGGCGCTAGTAGCGAATACCCCCCCCCAAGCATCCGACCTTTAAAAATTGCTGTAACTACCCTTGCAAACAACAAGTTTAGGCTTAGCCCTTAGGCTTGGGGGTAGGCCAGCGTACGGAAGTTGTGACTAATGAAGAGTTTGCGCACATTTTCCGGGGTCTGGACATAAATTTGGGTACTTTTTACTTAAGTAAAAAAGTGAAAATCGTTAGGGGGGGGGTGGTATTCGCTACTAGGGTCGAAATTTCTAACAATAGTTTTTTCAAAAGCGCGCTATTACAAGAATTTTGACGAAAAAATGTGTCGAACAAAATTAAAAGAAAATTTGGGATGAAAAATGAGGTAACAAAGATTTTTATAGACTTTTCAAAATTACAAAAAAAGTATTTTAAAAATTCTGAGAAAAGTTTGGCATGGTCGATATGTTTGCCTAAATGCTCTTAATCAGGGCTCCCAACTCAAAAATTCAAAGAGAAAAGACATTTTTGTAAAATAAAGGAAATTTGGTAAAAAAAGTGCCATTTTATCTTGTGCTTATTGAGTTTTGAGTGCCAAAAAACCTGATATTTTGAGAAACGGCTTCCATACTAAAATTCTACGTTAAACTCTGCACAAAAATCTGCTGATCTTACAGTTAGGCCTGGGCGTGTTAAGATTTTTGTAAAATTGTAAGCCAGCATACCTGCATACATGACCAGTGCAACTGCCATGTTGGGGATTTTCATTAGAGCTATGACTACAATAATAGCATCTCCAGCAGAAACTGTTAGTAACCACAGAGCCTGCACTATGGACTTCATGGATGGGGCTGCCTAGAAAGTGAAAATAAATTGGGAATTTAAAATGATGGTCTTGCCTGAGAATATGCAAATTCATAGCCAGTGATTGAAAACAATATTTCTGCTGCAGTCATTATTGCAATTTGGGGAACCTAAAATATTTATTTGTAATTAGGCTAATATATAGTTTATCCTGCTATACAGAAGCAAGACAATGTGATGTTTACCTGCCAGTAAATGGGGATGATATTGTCTTGCACCTACAAAATCACTTGATAAAATTATTGTAATTCAAAAATTTGCTATTACAGTCGAAGTCTCCACCCCCTAAACTTCGATCTTGTCTGACACTTTTTCGCCTTAATTTTTGTAGCTTCTTGCCAAAATTTATCCCTAAATCTGTCTAAAAGTTCGCAAGGAAAAAAACCATTCTTGAAAAGAGGATTCGCGGTTCCCGATATACGTAAATCTAATTTGAAACGTTGAGAACATAGAGACTTTCAATGTTTATTGACGAAAATATATAATTTTGAAAAGCGTATGACCAAATTTGAATCTATCCGATATTCGGGAAGAAATCCACTGAAACCGATATTTTTGGATTATTCGGGTTCTACTCTCATGAGCGTAGCAGCTGGTGTCCGAAAAGTCTTTTGGCAAACTTTGAAGGCGCTTTTAGATAGTGAACTTTTGTCATTTCGAAATTCTATAAAAACAGTTTCTTAGCCCTACTTTTCTTTTTTCAAATGGCACATAAACGGGCAGAAATAAGATGCGGCAAATCACATTGCGACAAATCGAATTGCGGCAAACTATATTGCGACAAGTCAAATTGCGGCAAATTTCAGTGACCACTTTTCGATTGGTTCTGAGACCAAAACTATGAGTGTTCTTGCCCGTTATTGTCCATCTAGCACTTAGGAAGTTTTATCAAAGTTTGCTACAGTTTCGCTACATATGGACACAGTTTGTCATTGCAACAATTGTCGCAATATGATCTTGCCGCAATTCGATTTTGCCGCAATTTCATTTGCCGCAAATTACTCCTGCCCACATAAACATTAAAAAAGGGTTAGCTTAAAAAAGTTTAGCAAAAATTTAAGAGGTCTTTTTGAATAAAGTGTTTTGCTGAGCTCACTTCGAGTGAGAATCTCACTGAGCATTCACAGTGAGAATCTCACTCACTCATAGGTCCACAAAGTGTGCTCAGCAAAACATTGGTTATACAGTCGACCCCCTCTATAACGAACACCCTGGGGACGGGTCTTAGGTGTTCGTTATGGAAGGTGTTCGTTATAGAGAGAGTCCGTTGTTGAGCCCTCATTTAGGGCAAATCCAACCAAACCAAAAAAAATCGTTCGTTATAGAGGAAGTCGAATGTGTCTGAGCCCTTATTTTCGTCATTTGAAAAAACGGATTTTTTGAAATGACTGTATCTCAACATTCATATTTTTATGAATCATTCTAAAAAATAGTTTTTGTAGCTGTTACAATATATTGTTTAGATATTACTGTAATGCTTTATACTCAATGAAAATTGTGACCCCTCAAAGTGATGAAAACGTACGTCAATTTCTTAAAAGGATCTTTAAGTGTTTTTAGCTAAATTTTGTTTTTGTCTATCATGATACTTTTAAGGTTTGTGTGCCATTTGAAAGAGAAGATGCAAATGAACAAAACTGTCTTAATGGAATTTCTAAATGACAAAAGTTCACTATCTAAAAGCGTCTTTGAAGTTTGTCAAAAGATTTTTCGGACACCAGTTGAAAGTTCCAAGTACTTAAACAAAAAATCTTACTGATTGAAAGAAGTGAGTCTTTTTGGCTAAAAATTCTCTGTAAAACTTATTCCATAGTCTTAACTAAAAACATTCACCTTGTTCTCTTGTCCAGTGACCGCCAGCATATAGACACCTCCTTGCCCTTCAATAGTGAATTCCACCCCTTCGATCACCTCCACTTTCACTTCCTCCTGCAACAAACCAAAATTTTTATTACATCCATTGGCACTGCCTTAACCGACCTTGCTCATAGTCAACTGTCCAATTTTTTTAGGAACATTAAACATTTTGTAGAGTTTCCAGCTAAAACAGAATGTCTAGTACTTTAAAAGAAAGATCTTCGGTCGGGGTGCACAATGTGACCTTCTCCCGGAATCCCGTTTAAACACGCCTAAGGCAATAAAACATGCTTAGAACGATAAAAACATGCTTTTAGGATTAGGAAAGCATTTTCTGGGAAAAAAATTTCGACCCACAGGGGGGCGGAGGTATCATGGTTTATTGGTCGAAAATTCGTTATTTTGAATTGGCGCCTTTTGAATTTAAAAGGGAATAAGGGCTGTATTGGGAGGGGAAGGGAACAAAAGGGGCCGCTTTTATGGCAGAACGATAGAAAAGTAAATATTTGTATTCTTCGGCTGTCTTACCATGTTTTTCCACTGGGCCGTGGCAAGAATAGACTCTACACGCAATTTAAGATCAAGAGTACTTCTCTTGATCTTCTCTAAGATAACTGAGTGCGCACATCTCTAACTCTCAAGCCCCTTGTGATCCCTTCGGGGCCGCAGGGGCTTGGGGCTTGGAGTTGAGATGCGCACATCCACATACCTTAGACATAAATCACTCGAAAGTGCCTCTGGATGCATAAAAAGCATGCATACCAGAGTTTATTTATGCGGTAGGCCCCAGTATCCAAAACTATGTTCAGCATCTTCTTGTTAGTGGACCCTGTGTGATTAGTGGTCCCCATTTTTCCCTTCCCTCCCAATATAGCCCTTATTCCCTATGAAATTCAAAAGGCGCCAATTCAAAATAATGAATTTTTGGCCAAAAAAACATCACACCTTCAATTTTTTCATTTTGCTGAATTTTTTGCCCAGTTAAATACATATTTTATTCACAAGCATACAACACAGCAATTTGTGACCACAAATAAAACATAATATCATTTCCAGCGAATTTTCAAGTACAGAAAAATTTACATTATTTTGATCGGAAAATCGGGAAAATTGTGTGCTAGAAATTTTTTTACATTCGTTGCATAAAGGGCCATTGGCACCTGTTCTAAATTGTCCTTCGCCAATTCATAATTTTTCCCCTATTCATTGAACTTCCTTACGGACGATTCAGCTTGGCTTTAAACAAAACAAGCCCTAGAATTAAATAAAAATTTGAATTGAAAACACAAAAAATCAACAAAATGCAAAAATTGAAGGTGTGATGTCAGCCGAAGAATTACCAAACATGAAACCCCCTGTGGGTCGAAAAATTTCTTGTACCAGAAAATTTTTTCCCATTCAAAAAACATGTTTTCTATCGTTCTAAGCATGTTTCATTGCCTTAAAAGTGGTTTAAACGCGATTCCAGGAGAAGGTCACATTGTGAACTTTAGCCAGATATTCTACCTTCCCGGCTGGACTGTGATAAACTCGTAAATAGACACTTTCTTCTTGCTTTCGGTGCCATTTGCCAACAGATAGTTTTGTTGGCGCTGAATTTGGAAAATATAAGTAGGCAGAACGTTTTTAGTTCTTTACCGGAGAAATGTATGTGCTTTTGCCATCAAAGTCTACAGCCTCGGATCCACTTAAAAAGAAGTAAAATCACTGCTACGTCTAGGATCACCTAAATATCTCCTATATAGTATTAGACCTGTTTTGTTTGTGGACAATTGATGTTTTTGGTTTTTTTGGAGTGTTTTTGTTTGGTTTTTGGTCAATTTTTTTTTAATTGACTTTTGGAATCTCAGGAGTAGAATGGTTATTTTGTATTTTGGTTTTGAGATTTTTTTTGGTTTTAATTTTGGGTTTTAGTGAGCAAATTGTCGTTTTTCTCGTTCCGGAGTAAAAATCTCGGAGCTAAGTGAGTCAGAAAGTTTTGTTGCAGATATCACCGTGCAGCCCTGAATCTCAGCTTTCGTTTAAAAAAAATCGGCAAAAAATGACGACTTTAAAGTGGGGATCTTGACACTTTTATTGGCACTGTTATTCTGATTTTCAATAAAATGCTATGTTGTTTTCGTAGTTGTAGATTTTGGCTGATCAATAGTGACTTAGTTATTGTGACCTGGAGAGACTTTTTTGCTGTATAGAGCTTGCTATTATTCTACTTGAAATTTTCGAGAGTTTGGTTTTTCGGATTATCATTTTTAGATATCTTAAAATGTTTAAATTGCATTGAGCCCGAGGCGAGGGTGGTCCGCCAACAGGCGGGCCCCGAGCTAGTTTTTAATTATTTCAAAAATCCTTTAAGACCCTAACGGATTTGTTTCCGATAATTTTATTTCTTTTTACTTTTTTTTACATTGTGTTCAGTTTCCTAAAAGGTTATTTCGCGTCTTGTTGGCCCAAAAACTACTAACAAGGATGCTCGTTGGTAGTTCCTTCAGTGTTCTTGCGACAAAGTGCCAAATGTCCACTGTATTCTTTGTCCATAGCTAGATCCACTCTAAAAACAAATATTTGTTCCTTCTACTGAAGTTGTAGGTGCCAAAATACGCACTGGTCCCTCTGTGGTTTTTGTGGGTTTTTTAGTCGGCTAACCTATGTTATGAAGAACTCAACCATACTATAGACTACCATATAACCTCTTAAATACCCCAGGGGCATTGTTTTTCAACCCCTGAAAAATTATGAAATTGTAAACCAAAATGGCCTTAACTCTGACATCCTAGTCAAAGAATCAGGAGGTGGAGGGTCAATAGAGGGTGGGGGATTTATAGAGGTCATACGGCAATGTTTCTGTCCGCCCTATAAACTACTCTACTCTAAGACTTTGCCCAAAAAATCACAAAAATTACAACAAGGGGAACCAAAGCCTATTGGGGCACCGGCAACTCCACTAGATGCCATATATTTGTATACACCCAGAAGGCGCCTATCGGCGCCTTCTGCGTGTTCGTGTCTATTAATAGTTGTGAGTACTCATAAATTCCCCGCCAACACCCCAACTTTGACTTCAACCACTAAATTTTTAAATTTTTGATGACCGGTGCCCACATTTATTTATGAATGTTTTATCTACTTTGAGTGCTTTCAATCAATACAAACTTGCTTGATAAAAAATTTTCCTGAAAAAGTTTTTCCTTGTGACCAAATGAGTACTCATAGATTTTCCGCCAACACCCCAACTTCGACTTCAACCATCAAAATTTCGAAATTTTGGTGACTTATACCCAATCTAATGGCAAAGATTATATCTACATTAAATGGGCTTTCTAATGAGTATAAACATGCCTGATAAAATATCTCACTAAAAAAGTTTTCCCTTGTGACCAAATGGGTACTCATGGATTTCTCGCCAACACACCCATCCAACTAGTATATAGAGATTAGTTAATGAAGTATAATCTTTATAACTGACCCAAGCTGAACTCTCCAGTTCCTTTGATAGGCTTGTCTGTGGATGCTGAAGAGAAGAATGTGCCCAAAGGACGACTGCCAGGTAGAAGGTTCCACAACTTTCTACCTACAAATTTCTTAGTGTGAATGTTTTTTGGCCAAAAACGACAATAAAATACTTGATATGTGACTTCAGCGTGCAGATGCCATCCACCCCTGTACAATCAGCTCCAGAGTAGTTGATTAGCCAGGTAATATTTCCTACTGGCAGGTCATATAGCTGAACTCTCTGTTTAGGATCTTGTTTGGTGTTGTCATTGATCAAGCTCTAAATAAGGTTGAGCATTTGGATATAATTAGCATTTTAGAATCTTAGTCATATGAGTATTTTTTTTTGTTAATTTTGGCTTCAAAATTGCTAAGTTTCGTTCATAAGTAATTGGCAACCGCAATTTGCTCCGCCAATTCATTGATAAGCAGCTTGGCATTTCATGGATAGGCTTTACAAACTTTACAAAATGCAATATTTTTGGTAGTTTATCATGAATTTCCGTGTCTAACTGGTTAGCAACATTATTAACTGTCGTTCGAGAAGCACATTAAAAAATAACGAGGTAACAAAAATTGTGAGCTATTTGCATGTAACCCTACGCCCGTATCAAATTTTTGAAAAAGTGTTCCTAAACTCCCTAAATTGACCTAAAATCACCTCAGGGGCTCAAAAGGCATTATTTGCAACACAAACATGGGATGATATATTTTCTTGCGGGCATCGGATTTATATTGGATTTATATCTTATATCTTACAGTGTTTGGAGCAAGGTTTATTGTCCTTAATTGTGGCATCCCTTTGACTGAAACATTGATGGTGCACTTCTCAAAGTTGTTCATGACTGAAACAAAGCCACGGCCATCTGCTGGAAGGTCAGGCAAGGTGGTCTACAACAGTCATTATATGAACTATCTAAGAAAGGTGCACCAAAAACACCCGTTTACATTGACTTGAAGTTGAAGAGCAGCTGAGATCAGAAAAGCGATAGCTGCCAGAACTCCTCCGCCGATCATTTTGCGAAGGGTCTGAACAATGAGTTTGTGAATTAGATTAGCAGCTAAGTTTTTTTAAATACTAACGTCAGCTTGAAGCATTTGCCGAGCAAAGGGTAAATGATAATCTTAATTTCAAAAAATTAGATTACATTAAAACAAGTCAATTTCGGGTACGCTTTTTGTAAAATCGGGCCTTATCACCAAATTTTTTGGATGTGTCAATAAATTTGCTGGATTGTTCAAGGTTATATAATTATTAATAAGAGGCTCTACCTGGAACATGGGGATGAAAGCGAGAATGAGGACGGCATTGAGAGTTTGCATTTGGTCAGGCAGCAGCATCACGTCACCCCACAACCTAAATGCAATAAAATTTTAAAAATGGATTCAAGTTAAGTGAAGGGAAATGGTGCTCACCTGCACTTCATCTGCAGTGCCTGTATAGTCCAGCTAGACCCCTGCTGGTCGTAGAGTGCCCAAAACATAGGCACTGGTAGGTACATGACGAGTAGTCTTAGCAGAGACTTAATGTCGTCTATGAACATCCTCTATAAACACACATACAACAAAGGCACAAAACACAAATGTGTCACCCCCGAAGTTCGACCCTCTTTTATAAAGTTTTTCTTGGGGCAGTTATCTTAAGTCAGTATAGTCAGTTTAGGAATTCCGATTTTCCTCATCCTTTTTTAGTAACTCAATACTTTCGCTGCAGACGTTTGAAATTTTAGACAATAAAAAAGCACAAAAATAGCCTTCAGGGCTAAAAGTTGGTAGAAAAGCATGTCGCCATTAATACATTTTCTTGAAAATTTAGCGCAAATCTTACCTTTTGGCAAACAGACTAAAAAATACAAAGTTAGCCAAGTGTTGTAGGGTCAAAACGTTAGAACATGAACCTTTTATCGGACAAAACGATGAATAGATGAATTTTGTGTGATTGGTTTTAAATATGAGGAAACAGGCTTTTTCGATACTCTCGGTCAGGGACTTCTGAGCAACTAATTTACGTATTTTTTCCGATTGTTTCATATTTGCTCAAATTCTAAAAATTGGTGCTTGTCACGACTTCATCTTTAATTTTTATTTATTAGTTTGCGTACTAGATCTTTTAACCATTAAACCTTTTTTTAGGTATTCATTTATCACGTTGTCCAGGTTCTGTCTTTTAACGTTTTGAGCTTGCAGTAGAAGCCACCCAAATATAACAAATACCCCATCTTTTCTCTTCCGTTGCAATTCCAGGCATTTAGGATCATTCTGAAAATGAGATGGATACAATTTGGATACAAAGTTTTGTTATCAAGTACTACCTCGCACCTGTGAGTGTCAAAGTAGTACTCCAGCCAGTGACTTCTCTTTCTACTTGTACCTTTCCACTTGTTGCGGACAGCTTTTTTGCCGGCTCGGAACACTTCGCCGAATATATTTTCTTGTGGAGGCGGCTTCTTATACCTGCAAACAAACAGCTTAAAATAAATTATGACTAAATCTAAAATGACATATAAACCGACCAGTAAGAGCCAGACATGAAAGCGAGAGTGGCAATCACCATGAGCACAGCTGGCACTCCAAAAGCCAGCGGATAGCAACTGTCCTGGCCCAAACAGGGCCAAGCTGCAAAAAAGTTCAATTTTAGGAAGGAGTTTGAAAAGCATAGCCTATGGTATTATGATGGTAGAACTCCTAATCTTAACTTTTTGGTTTCAGACTTTTAGATGATTTTCCGGCTTATGTCTAGGTGCACGAATAGACCAGCATAACTCATAACTGACCATATGTGCTAAATACAAAAAAAAAAAAAAAGTGTTTGAGTCCATATTGATGCTGCTCTATTCTGCGTCTAGAACAAAAAATAAGAGAAAGAACGTACTTGAAAATTAGTAATCAATTTTATATGGAGCTATAACATTGGTTTTGGTATTTTAATTGATCTAACCCTATCATTTTAGACCTAAAAAATAAATCATACATCTGAAAATAGGCGACACAAACGTGGAGATCATAGATCCAGCATTGATGGAAAAATAAAAGACCGAGAAGAACAAGGACAGCATTTTCTCTTGGTATGGCTCAAACTGGTCACCTCCAAACGAGGCTACACACGGCTTGATGCCTCCAGTGCCTGCGAACAAATAAATATTATTATAAAAAATATTCAAACTATTTTATTTACCCATGGCAATAACAGCCAAACCAGCCAGATCTACATAGGGATGCAGGGAGAAGAAGAACTTAAAGTAGATGCAGCAGCCAGCCCCAACTGCCCCAAAGCATACACAATCGACAGCACAAATATGGTTCTGAAAAAAATGTTCGATACTTATGTGTTAACACCCAAATTTACAATTAGACGATGCCACTTTCTGGTGAAAAAGGGCCATGTTTTTGTGCAAAAATTGCCACGATTTTTTATTTCAATCAAAAACAAAAAAATACCCAACACCGACGCCGAATCAAATTTTTTTGGCCAGCCTGGCACTTTTTTTTGTCCACGGGCAGCACCAGCTAGCATTTTTTTAGGTTTTCGATCATTTTAAGTCAAACAGTGTCATTTCATTCAGCGGTTTTAAAATTTTTGAGCACAAAAAAGTAAAATGTAAAATTACAAAAAATTAATAATTTTGAATGCTACAATAAAAATGTTAAAAAAAGAAGTAAAGTAAATGTCCATACTAAAAAAATTGTTTCTTAAACCCTCGCTTAAGCCACCCATAACTGCTGAAACCATTCAAATAAAAAACTTACTTAAATTTTCCAACGTAGCCATCAGCAATTATAGAACCAAAAAGAGGAGTTAGGTAGCAGAGAACTAGACAAAACATATTAGCTTAAAACTGCTTGTTTCCAAAACAAATCACCAGTGAATCCATTTGTGCCAACAGTTGCAATGCTAAACCTCTTTTCTGGTTAAATTATTAACTTTTTCTTATCAAATTTGTCCACCTATAGTCAAATTTCAGCACGTTTAAAAAATAGAGCAGCAGGATGGCTAAAAATATTATTTTGATCAAGAATGATTAGTGAGAAAGTAGAAGACCAACTTCTCATGCCATAGTAGGAAAATCGCTCGCAAAATTCGTTACTAACAATGCCTGAAAATGAAGTGAGTTTTAAATTTTTTTTATTTTTGCTTAAAAAAATTACATAAAGTAGTCTTGGGCCACGCTTTAAGCATTTCTGGCCATGTTTCTGCCATTTTGGGCTTTTCTTTTCTGTGGACAACCACACTTCGGGATAAATCAATGTTTTCTGAAATGGAATTGACCGTTCACAAATGTTTATGTGAACTATTTCTTGATTATATTATATTCAAATTGTAGTGTTTTAAAGATTTGTTTTGTCTTACCCATATTTGCTCCATTTTCTGCATGATGGTCGCCATTGCTCTTCAAGCCCATGCTAAAAACCCGACAGTTACAGGTTTGGACAAAAATTATTCGTTTATTCAAATTGCAAATACATCTATACAATTTTTATTTTGTGTTCAAAAGTTTTCTAGAAAAATGCCCTATTTAATCTAAGCCCTGGCCGAAAGAGAGCCCATGCGCTTGCCATTCAGTTTTTTGTAACACACTGTGATACTAAAACTAAAAAGTGGCCAAAATATTTTTTAAGGATATTGAGAGATTACGAAGTCCTGCCGCATTAAACAGGGTCCTGCCTAGGCCAAAAGAGGTTTGTCATAACTCAGATTCAACCACTTTCAGACTTTTCACCCACACCTATTTTATTCAGATATCTAGCTGGACCGTAAGAGAATAAGTAACTTGTCGAAATAATTAAAACGAAATAAAACTTCTTTTTTTTTCGTGATCTAACTTGATGCCCTACCCAAACGGAAAATGCGACCTTCCATGTCACGAAATTTCCATCAGTTTAGTTTTTTTTCTTTACATCGTTAACAAAAAGACATCCTCGGATTTTGGCAATTAGATGGTATCTGATGGCACCTTACTCACCAAAAATGTTCCTAACAAAACAGCAGGTTTTCATATGGCCATGGCCTAAGAGCGTCAACCGAACATCGACCGTCCCAAAAATTTCATACATACGCAAAAATAAACTAAGCAGAGAAAACACATAAAAAGCATGTAATAAAAAGCAGACAATGGTTTATTTCATATACTCTATTAAATGTTTTGAGAAACACACATAAAATTATTTTTTTGTCATGGTCACTTTAAAAAGCACTATTGTGACCACAACCAAAAAGAATTCAAAAATAGTGTTTTAGCAATGTGTTTACGACCTATGTTTCCCGGATAGCTATAAGCATTGTGATCAAACTTTTAAGCGAAAAAATTTTCGATTCAATTCAATTTCATGAGGGCGTTTTGAATGTTTATAATTTACATAAAAAACTAATTTCAAAAAAGCTTTAAAAAATTATGTGCATTTGACAGAGTTAGGATTATTGAGGGCTGAGCCTAAACTTTATCATCAACAACCTTCAACTTTGTCAAGGTGAATTAAAAAAATAGCACACTTTATAAAGAATCCTCGGGTACATTGTAACTAATGAATAATGAAAAATGTTAAGAGGCATAAAAATGTTATCAAAAAAGTTCAATGAAATAGTTATTTATGCATTCTTCGAAAAAAACCAAAAAGATACATATTCTTGAATTAAAAATAATAAATATGACACATTTCCTCAACAATTTGCTTATAATCAATTCTTCTTTTTCTAAAAATGCACAGAAGACGTATGTGATGCAAGACACATCACACAAATTGTATATCTTTTGATAACAAAATATTCTTCCTGAGAATTCATACAAAAAAGTAATATTTCCTATTGTCGAACATACCTACTTTATTAACTAGCCAAATTGGTGATGCAAACAATTGCTCACTTCTATTTTCTTACCTTTTGTTATCAATGAAATATAAAAAAGGTGCATATATAAGTTATGGATTATATTGCTCGCTCTAATTTAGTGTCCTTTGAAACTTGTCTGAGTTACTGATCAATTAGACCTATAACTATTTTGTACTTTGAGCTTTGCGAAAAAAATTCTTATGCGCCGACAAGTTGATAAAAACTAATTTATTAATTTATATTTTATATTTTACAATACAAATTACGTCATTTTAAATTTATTAACAATTAACTCTCTTTATGAGTGGTGCCAATCATAAAATACAAGGATTTATCCAAAAGTAGATTGATTGAGGTTTTAGAAAAATTGCCAGTGATCTCTTCATTTCCAAGAATTTTATATTTTTCTCGTGACATTAAACAATTTCATAGAGCCCGAGATTTTCCAGTATATCAGAAGTCTGTCCTTTGACACACTTTTAAAAAGGGTAACTTCATCAATACAATTGACACTCTCCATCGTGACCACTTCGAGAAGCTGACCAATCGATCACTATAAAGAGGGTCACTAAAGTGGGGGCACGTTACAAAAATATTTTTGTAGCCAACGCAGCAATGAAATTTTACTCGTCACGACGGAAGGAGTGGCCACTGTAGTGGCTGATCAATATCGAGAGTGTTTTGAAGAAAAATATTGGGCGAGATTTTTGATTTTTTCTTAAAAAAGCCCTACGAGAATTCCAAAAGCTGAATGTATTTTCGCATTTTTAAGACAATTGCCATACCGCGATTTCAGCACCATCATCAAACTTTTTGCAAATTAGAGATATACATTAATTTCGACACAAAAATGTGAGCATTTAAGCTAATTTAAAGCAGTTAAAAAAATTAAGTAACTTAGTTAAGTTTCTAGCAGATAATTAATCAAGTATATACAATAAAAACATCTAAAATCACCCGTATGAGAATTTATAAAGACTGAATCAACCATTGCTATCCAAACTACTACTCGGCCTTGAGTTCACATTCTGTAGTGCTGTTTTTTGAGTTAGCCAGTCTCTGGAATTCAGTCAGGGTAATAGAGCAGGACAGTCTGGCCACACCGATTTGAGCATTACCAACCACTAAGTACTCAGTCAATGGACTAGGGATGGAAGCCGAACCTTGGGGACAGTCTGTCAGTAGGGTAGCTTAAATTGTGACGAGTTTTATAAATAAACTTTTTTTTTTGGATCAGCCGAAATTTATGACACACTCGTAATTTTAATCCCTTTACGAATACTGAAAATACTCACCTGTTCTCAGCCCAACCTTCGGCCTGACCTCTGATACAATATTAGCCAGAAAAGCGGGCCTTCTGAGCAGCGAAGAGACTGAGTATTCCAACGCATTTCCTTGGGGTAGCTCCCTCAACATCCTGCCTTTCAAGACTAAAAAGTCAAAATGTAATACTAGAAAAAAGCACTCAAAAAGTTTAAGTTACCAAAGTTCGAGGAGCAATAAGAATCTAGAAATTGCTTTTCTGTGCATTGACCACAGATGGGCTCTGAAAAGCAGGATATTTGCAATCACATGTAAATCAAACAAAAAAGATTTGCAACAAACCTGCAGCAACACCGGGAATCTCTTCAATGACATAATAGAAGCCAGCCGAGGCAGGTCTTGTATCTGCTGTATAGTTGGTCCTGGTCTTCAGAAATAAATACACTGTGCTGTCCAAGCCAATAGGTGTGCAATGAAGTCGGGAATGGAAGTGAGGATCGCTGACATTCAGCTCTTCTTTTAGCTTCATGTTCACTAAAACAAAAAAAAGGCTGGATGAATTTTCAATTGGAAAATAGAATAGTAGTGATACTTACCCATTTTCTGGACTAGAACTTGTGAGGAATGCTCTTCAGGAAACCTGAGACACAGTTGATAAGCCTTGGGTGTAGAAGAGGCGTCTTGACTTTCAGAGAGGACAGTAGTGGGCGAGAACCTGACGAACAGAGAGCCCACAGGACGGTTCCAGAAAAGAGCACCTTGTTCACAATTAAGGTACACCGACTTGACTAGGTTTGCACGGTTGGCACCACCACTAAACAAAAACAAAATTTGAATGAATCTATTAATTTTCGCATTTTCCGAATTTTTTCACAATTTTGGGTGAGGGAAACTAAGTGGCTACTTTTTTGGGGCAATTGCTATATAGGACGCTAGTTACCAATGGATATTAGCAGTGTTTTTAAAACTCCCATTCACACTCATATCACACTTAAAGTCACACCTGATGTGAGTGTGATTTTTTTAACGGTGCAGGGTCAAAATACCCAAAGACAGAACACCCAAAGACAAAATACCCAATTACAAAATACCCAAAGTACAAAATACCCAAAGTATAAAACACCAAAGTACCAAATACCCAAAGATCAAAATACCCAAAGGTCAAAATACCCAATATGCATATTGTGCAGATAATGTGCACTATATGCTATTATCATAATATACACAACATATAATATGCACCACATGCAGGGCTGCCATATGTCCTTTTTAAAAAGGTTTGTCCTTTTTTCGGAATCCCAAATCATTTTTCATTTTTGAAGTTTTAGTCAAAATCTTTTTTTTTTTTGCTTTAAAATGGCAATATGCACTAGATAAAATGCACTTTTTTCTTCAAAAATGGTCAAAACGTCGTTTTTTGCCCAAATGTTCTTTTTTAAAAAATTTTGAGATGGTAGCCCTGACCAAATGCCATTATAATACTAATAGGACGTCAAAAGTCCACCAAAAACCAGTCTTGGTATTTTGGGTATTTGGGTATTTTTTCTTTGGGTATTTTGATCCTGCACCTTTTTTATTGTTCCAATTTTTTTCAGTAAAAAATACAAAAAAAAACTCACACTCACATCGAATGCGAATGCGGGTTTGACGTTATAGTACAGTGAGGGCAATGTGTGAGTATTTAAAACTCTAGACTGCAGTAAAAAAATTTCTTGTTTTCTTATACTTCTTTTCAAGACCTGCAGTCAAACCTGGATACACGTCACTCTTAATACCGTATTTTCTCTATTAATCCCCACTCCCTAATTATCCTCAACCCACTATTTTTTTGACTAGGATTTCAGAGTAGGCCGTTTTTGATTGACTTTGGATTGAATAATCCCTCATAGGGGTTTAAATAAGGTTAATCATTTTTTCTGTAGCTAATTTACTTATTTTGTGGCAAATTTATTTTTTTCTGTAGCAAATTTACTCTTTTTCTGTAGCAAAACCGATTTTCGTCTGTAACACATATACTTGAAGTAGTGTGCTTATTTATTTATTCTCAATTCTCAAAACTTGTATTCTGAGTCTATGAAAGACTTGGACTTCATAAAAGACAGGTGAATTAATTGCTGGTAAAGTCGCAGGGCTCTAGGTCTAATCTAACATACACACACCTAGCCCTCTCTCGGCTGCTTCATTACTCAACAACCTCTGATGAATAAGTAATGAAATTGTGCAAGCTTACCGAATTCACCGTAAATACAATTCATGATGATAATTCCATCAACCTTAGCCACATTTTTCTCCACCACTTTGAGAAGAGCAACACTTCAGTTCGTACGCTTTTGGATCTTAACGGGCTTTTTCTTGTGAAGAAAAGAGTGTTGGCCGAAATAGCCGAATAAAAGTGGGATCTTTTGCCAACTTCCTATGATCTTTCAGGAATTTGCAATTTTAGACTGCTGGAATAAATCGAAATACTCGGTTCGGGTTTCTCAAAAATCGGTTTTGGTCTAAAAAGACTGAAAACGATACGTGGATTAAGTGTATCGACAGATGTATATATATTTCTGAAGTTTTTAGACATAAATAAGCACACTAGCTCAAGTATATGTGCTAAAGACGAAAATCGGATTTGCTACAAAAAAAGTAAATTTGCTACAGAAAAAAATAAATTTGCCCAAAAAAGTAAATTTGCTACAAAAAAAGTAAATTTGCTACAAAATAGATTTGCCACAAAAAAAGTAAATTTGCCACGAAAAAAAGCAAATTAGCTACAAAGAAAATTCGCCACAAAAAAAACATTTTCGCTACAAAAAAGTAAATTAGCTACAGAAAAAATGATTAGCCTTTAAATAAAGAACACCATAAAAGATCAAAAATTTCAAGAGTACAGGTTCATAGTGGGCACCCTGCACAGAAAATACGGTAAACCGTTCCCTTTCATAACCCTGATTTGGCTGGTCAATCAAGAAACTAAAGGAATTTACACCTTGATAACACGTAACTCAAAACTGGCCATCAGGGGTGATGTGTTATCCAGGCTGTAATCCTTTTATTTTTAGTTGTTTGACTAGAGTGCAGGGAGGAGGCTGATTCTCAATCCACCTTAAAATCAGATCATCTAAAGTTTTGTTTCTGCTTAATGTGTATGGTTACAACTGTTAGATCTCACTTTTTTACAAGACATAAAAATTCACAGAATGATTAGACTTTTGGTGTTGCATTTCATTTGAAATTTTTTCAAAATTTCCAATAAGACTCAAAGTGTTCCTAATTCAGCACGCTGATTTAACTGTGAAATGTCCAAGTAAATTTTTTTTACGGGGGTGCAAAACCTGCCATCAATTGACTTGCAAACTATATATATATATGGAATTTAATGGTTTGGATGCCCTTCTGTTAAATTGAGCGTGAACTTGTTTGAAAGAGGCACAAATCTTCTCACACAATATTCATATTCAGTCATTCGTACAGAAAAACTTTTTCGAGTCAAACTGCAAGACATTTTTAAATCTTATGTTGTTCTATGTTGTGCCCTTTTAGCCAGAAGTGTCTACACTTATTTTTATCGGCAATCACATTAACGATTTGTTCAATTAAAAAAGAAGAAGGGGAGTAAGTGGCTTGTGTCTCCATTGGCCAGATTAAACTGCTGATAAGGAAACCAAAGTGGGGCACAACACAATCAATATCTTCTACCACATTCCTACCAATAATTTGGTTTTCAGAAGTAATTTTAAATGGCAATTAAGATTAATTTTAGAAATGAAAGAAAAGTTAGAATGTAGAAGAAAGCCTGCATAGATTAGTGAGTAGAATAATTGTAGAATTGTGATATCTTTACAAATTTTCCAAATTTTCAGGAGCCCAATTTAAACTTGAACCAGTGTGTTGCTCTCTCTAGAATGTTCAAAAAATCAAATATTCGGCGCTACTGTAATATACAGTAATATTGGGGGGGGGGAGGGGGTAGGTTATATGACAGTAGCGTACCCATAAGCCCTCATACCTATAAACCTATTTTTAAAATACCTACCTTAGCATAACAGAGCATGGATCAGACTGGAGAAAGCCATTGAAAGTCCTCACAGAGACAAAATTGAAGAGCAGCCAGATGACTACAAATCGAATAGCTGCCGCACAGTAATATAGCATTTTATGGTTCAACAGACCGAAATGCTGCTAATCCAATAGAAGGGAGCCAGGTAGTCAAATAAAGAGATGAAATCATTCGGTGAACTTGCTTCAAGCAATAAAAGTCTGTGGGGTGGAGACACACTGAATTCAACTATTTATACGAGTATAAGAGGGCAGGATTGGGAGAGTGACGGCAAACCAATTGACATGACAATCAAGAAGCAAATAAAATTGATTGCCGAAAATGGAAAAATGTGTCCTGTATGTGCCTGTAGAAAACTAAAATAAAAAGGGAAGCATTCAAAACAAAGCAGCACAATAATAAGCGGTTCTAATAAAGTTGCCTAAGGCTGAATGCCTCCTCCTCATTCACAACAACAAAGTCTACAGTTTCGTGGTGGTCAGTGTTTTTAAAAGGCTATGTTTTCTATTTCTGCTTCTCCTATCACAATTAAGAGCAGTAAGGAGGAAAGAGAAATAACAGGCATAAAAGAGATGCACCATTAGTGACCACTCTACCTGTTGATGACCCTTCTAGAGTCATTATTAATTGATGGTGATTATTAAAATTACCGTAAGACAGGAATAAGAAGAAGATTATCTTTTAAGTGGAAGAGGTCAATATTTTGAGCTGGCACTAATTTTTTGGCTAAAATTTACTACACAGTCTTCTTTTATGACTGACTCCACGGTTTGAAAAAAGGGTTACAAAGTTGGATTTTTCGACCTACATTTATGCATAACTTTTTTTAAAAAAAGGGCATCGTGTTAATTTAAGACAAAAATGTTTGGCTAATATTCGATTTTGATTTAAAAAAACTGAACTATGTTGCCGAAATCTTTAATTGTGATTCCAAACAAATCTGAATTTTGCTGCCAAATACCTAAAATATGCTTCCAAAATCTGATTTCTATTGCCAAATCTAAATATTGGTGCCAATGTGAATTTTGGCAGCAGAAATCAGGCTTTTGAAGATTTCTATAGCATGTGTGGGCTGCAAAATTAAATACCACCCAAAATGTTTTCCTTTAAAAACTCATAATACTTGCAATTTTTTATTTACATTAACAAATCATGGTTTATGTTTCGAAGTGATTTTTTGGTAAATCCAGCAATATATTGCAAACCCAAAATATATAATTATACAGAGCCTACAAAAAACAAAGACATGCTCACCAGAAATCGGAGAAACGAACTTATTTCAAATACAAAATAGCCATTACAACAAGCCAGAAAAATTTCCGGAAATGAAGCAAAAGTTTTAATTTATTCCACAAAATAACCTTCAAACCATGCAAAGAAAGAAGGCACAATCTTCAAAAAAAAACGTTTAACTTTCCAAAACAAAAGTTTGTTTTTATGTGTTCTATCAATCCGAATAAACAGGCTGAAATTAAAGTTGGCGAATTTTGTAACTAGCACAACAACAACCACAGCTAAACAGTCTCATTTAATTAATGCAAAAAGGAAGAAAAAATTAGGCGGTATTCATCAGGTCTTCAACAAAAGAAGATAACAATCCAGCCATCTACCCCTATAGTTTTGTTGTTCAGTTGCTAAAAAAGAGCGCGCGCCTCTTCTTTGAGCAAGTGGCAACAAGCTGCTGGCGAACCATATTACTCATTCTCCCCCACCTTGTTCTTAACTGTTGTCCACAGCCTATTATTCATTGGGGCTTTTGTTTTGGGCCAAAGCAAAAAAGAAAATACAAGGGAAATTGTTTATGGGATTAGACGGCTGGCTGTCATCTTCAACAAAAATATGATTTATTACTGATACAACAACCACCATTTGTATGCATGCTACAAAAAGTGGTCAAGGTTGAAAAAAGTTAAATGATGGAGACTCTTTTAAATGATTTACAAGGCTGTTCACAAAGTTTGAGTAGACTTATTATTTTTCTACGAATTAGCTTTTGCATCTGCGTTTTTGAAAAAATGCGATTAATTTGCCACTGACAACGGTTTTGTCCTCCCGGATTTTGTGGCGTGAGCAAGACATTTTATCAAATTTAATTTTAGAAAATCTACTGGCTACCCGATAAGACCAAGTTTACTTGCCTCAATACTCAAATTGATGTCAGAGAGAAAGGCTACATTTCGCGTATAAGGTTTCGTTTTCTTTACCGGTTCGCGATGTTTACTTGTCAAGATCAAAAAATAGGTAGAAAATCAAAGCGCCTTTAGAAATTTATCAAATTGTTTTCCTGATTATAGTTGGGCATTAAAGTTTAATAATTAAACACGGCTGTGATTTACTACAGGTCGTGACTTTTCCAGGCGCCCAGTGCGAAGGCTGATCCGTCCCCTATTATTTGTTTTTAACCACGACTTAACCACTAGACGATTTTCACCACTTTCATCGAAAAAAAAACTTTCAAAATCAAAACAAAGCTGAATATAAAAAGGTCAAAATCAGTCTGCAGGGACAGAATAATATAAAATCGAATTTGCACGAAATTTTTAAGGATTTATAAATACCGTATATTCTCTATTAATCCCCCACTCTCTAATAATCCCCCACCCCACGGACCTCATATCTCACTCTAGACAGAGGCATATCCGGAAAAAGTTTTCGGGGGGGGGGGAGGTTAGGGTTGCTAAAGCCCCCAAAACGTCATTTTACCTACACCTTTTTCGACTTTTATGGTGTTTTTAGAAGGAAATAAAGATTTTCAGGGAGGGGGGGGGCAAAGCCCGGATACGTGCCTGACTCTAGAGCAAACATTTCACAAATCTGTTTCTGTTGTTTCTTAATAAGCACGAGCTCTCCTGATTCCACTTTTCAGATCGTGGTCGACTGCCCGAAAATCTCAAAATCGACCTCAAATTCGATTTTTTAGGCGTTGAAAAATAATCCCCATGGGCGATTAATAGACAATATACGGTACGCGAATAGAAAGTTTAGAACCTATGCAACTGTAAAATGATAAAACTGCAGAAAGTGTAGGCCGCAGAAAAATAAATTTTGGAAATAGATTGAAAGGCGAACATTCTTTTGAATGGGATCTAGAAAACTGTGCGAACTACTGCCTCACAAAAAAGTGTCGGGGAAGTGAAAGAAATGTAGAGATGACAGAATGCATAAACGCCTGTTAACTTTTCTCCGCAATTATTTTTTCTCTTCAATCTTTAAAGTTCTCCCCATTTCTTTTGCTCTATGCCACTATTCAAAGAAGAAGCGGCAGAGCTGCATCAGTTTTTACAAAAGCAATGAACAGTTTTTAGACTTTTATTTTGGAACAAGCTGTAGGAGAATTTGTCGCAAGTCCGTCTGGAGAACAATAAAGAACTTAAAGTTTTGAAATTTGTGTAAGCTGTTAAATGATACAGTCAAAACTCATTTTGTAGTACCATTGCTGTTGTTGACAATCGCTGAGAACAATCCTTTTACCTTAAGCGCTACACTCTTTCGAGCCGGTCCGAAAAAATTCTATCGACTTCAAAGAGAAGTGCTGAAAAAATTACGCGGCTACTTTTTAAAAATTTGACTACGCAGGGCCCGTTTCAATTGCCATCAAATCAATGATAACTTTCGTCATACGACGAAATTCGTCACATTAGGGCTTCAATTACGCAAAATCATGGCTAAAGTACACTATTTGGGGTAGCTCAAAATGCGTTTTTTCAAGGTCTAAGTATTCCATAGGCCCTGAAAACGATAGAAACGGCAAAATAAGTGTGAACGGCCATTTTTCGAAAAAATAATTTTTCGTATGCCTTGGTACCCCCTGTGGTTTTTGGTCATTTATTGACATGGTCACTTCCGTTGGACCTAAAAAAAAGAATTTGAACATAGTTTTGTTAACTAGGGCCTACCGCATAAAGAAACTCTGGTATGCATTTTTTTATGCATACAGAGTCTCTTTCGAGCGGTTTGTGTCTAAATGCATCTCAACTCCAAGCCCCAAGCCCCCTGAGCCTATACCGGGTACTTCCTCTTAGATACCCGGGTATCATCAGCAAGGGTTATACCTGCAAATGCCGCTATGGTAATGCGTAATTGCACATGACCGATCGCAAATGTCGAATTGATGATAAAACAATTTGCGAATTAAGATCCATACTTTTCAGCCCTCATCGGTCCCAGACCAAACAAACTTGATTTTTTTATAGCTTGACATTACACTTGACAAAATATATCATTGATTTTTCATCATATCATTGATTTTTGAGAAATATTGAACAGGACGATTGATAAATCATATGATTCGTCACACGTGCCAATTGATTTTTCACTTGATATGATGACTTGATTCATTGAAACACATGTATGACGAAATTCAGACCAGAATTCGAAATTCAGATTCAGTCAGATCAAATTTCTAATTGAAACGCAGATTTGATGACTTGATCTGACGAATTGACATGATATGACAGGATTCGGAATTGTACTTTTTAAAAAAGACTTGTCCTTTTTTCGAGACCCCAAATCTTTTTTATTTTTGAAGATTTTAGTCAGAATCTTTTTTTTTCGCTCCAAAATAGCAATAAGCACTGGATTAAACGACCCTTTTTCTTCAAAAAATGGTCAAAATGTCCTTCTTTACCCAAATGTCCTATTTTCAAAAAATTTCATTACGAACCCTGTGATATGATTATAATTGAAACGGACCCCAGGCCTATGCACGTTTCTCGAGACACTTAGAGATCACAGAGACCTCCCCATTATAGCTTAGCGAGACACCGACCAAATCGATACCGATAAGGCATTTACACATTTTTATTTGAGCAGGTTAAAATATATTCTGTACAGCTTAACAAAACACTTCACGTCTCTTCATCTCCTCTATTGATGCACTTTTCTTGATCTTCTGGTCTCGTCACTAGCAACAATTGATTACCCTCAGCAAGTATTTGATTGGAGAAAGCCACAAAGTCATCTATTCTTACGGCACTTTGCAACTTAGAGTCCAGGTTATAATAGTGATCATCAAACCTCCTCACGGTGAACTGAAAATACCGAAACCGTTTTTAACAAAGATGGTTAAATGGAACTTTCACCCAATGACGACCTTTCATGAAGGGAATGTACGAAATCGAGGGAACATCTGAAAAGCAAAGTTGTATGAAGTAAGGATAGAAAAATGGCTAGCCATACGGCTGCACTCCAGCAATTTCCACAGTGATATTTTTACAGTTGGAAAATCTGGCGTGAAAGCCACAAAGTAATGCCATCAAAAACATAGCCAGCTATTTTAAAATGGCTCTGCAATTAACCCAACCCTCATTTTAAGTAACAAATATGCCGGAAACTTATAAACTTACTGAATATGTAGGCCATTACTGCTTCATGATTTATCCGATTCACAGAGCTGAAATATAGATATTGAGAAGTTTCATGCTTGGTTAGAAACATGAAAAAACTTACAGACGTCTATCAAACCAAACAACGGAGAGCTCCTTCAATTCCAGCGCTGCAACCAGAATATTTGCCTGTAATAACTCGAAATACCGAAATTTAACCATCTGCATTTTTTGAAGTTCTCACGTCATAGTTTCCGAGTCCTATCCTGAACATTTATTTGTCATATGAATAGAAGAGCTTAACAATACCAAGATCGATGAGAATTAAACCACCGGCGGTCGTCAAAGCTAAAAAGGACGCATGACATTAAAATGACAAAATCATATGAAAAAACCAACCAACTTTTCACAGATATCGTCCAATTCAGCTTGCCGGAATTCTTCTTTTTGAAAGAGATTATTCAAGGCGTGAAGTAGGCACAGCTGCCGTTTCTGTTTTTCATGGTAAATTTTAAGATTTAGTACGCTGATCTGATCACTAGCCATTTTTCTAAACATTCATCGTTTGTCAATGATAATTTATAATGCATCCTCTTTGGAAGACGAAAAGAGTTCCGTCCGCACATCTAATTACGTAGCTACACCCCAATAATAATGAAATTTTATTAAAAAATTTCGAACACGTAAAGCATGGTTTATGTTTCAATTGGCTCTAGGTCAATTGGTCCACAAGTCAATTGGTCCACGGTCAATTGGTCCACCATTTATTCCCAATTTATTTAGTATTTCATAGGAAAATGAGAAGCTACAAAATGCGCTAAAACATGCAACATTATTACTTCAAAATGTTTGGGAAACCACGGTCAAAATGTTAATCTTGCTGATCTGGCTTCTTGCTGTTTTATAAACAGCTAAATGATACCTGTATTTTGTGTATGTCATGAATAAAATATATAACCTATGCTTATTTTATTCGAAAGCTGAATTCCTTACGCTCATTTTGGTATAAAATGAATGATGGTGTAATAGCACGATCATGGCACACCAGTGGAAAATCATTGGGTATCCAGCTAAATTTTTACCATGCACAACTTCTTACCTCCCGGAGCGGTTTTCACCTACTTAGTCAGACATCGAAGCGGAAGCGACCCGCACCATCGTGTTTAACGCATTATGTTTTACCCGTTGTGGCAATTGAGCGCACCAGGGTTTTCCCGTGTTAAAGGGGCATGCTCGCGCCGATGCAATAATTCTTGCATTTCAAATTCGCGGGTACCAGGCACGCCAGAGCATGGTTGGTAAAAGGGACAAAATGGGCCAAAAGGGATAAATTTTTGTGGCATTTCGTTTTTGGCAAAAGGGATAAAATTTGTAATGTAATTTTATCCCCCTATTTTATCCCTTTTTTATCGGTTTTATCCCTTTTTTATCCATTTCCAAATTTTACTTGGATTACACCGGTTTTCGATGGTTAGACGCTTGATTTGACGGAAAGTTGTCACGGACATCAATAGATGTATTAAGTAGCTACAGATATGCGACTCAAAAATGTTTTTGTCACTTTAAAGTTTTTAGCGAAGACCTCGAGCGAGTGTAGTTTTGCCTATGTGAACCTGTTAAGCCTTGGATAGTTCCAATCCTTTTTCTTGTTTTCAGATGGGAAAGCCAAAAGGTATCCGAACTGCTCGCAAGCTGAAAATGCATCGTCAGGAACAGCGTTGGAATGACAAGCGCTACAAGAAGACCAATTAGGGAACTCGCTGGAAGGCTGACCCATTCGGAGGTGCTTGCATGGCCAAGGGTATCGTTCTTGAGAAAATGTATGTTTTTGTTTCGTTTTATTCACAGAGAGTATTTTCTTTTTAGCGGAGTGGAAGCCAAGCAGCCGAATTCAGCCATCCGCAAATGCGTTCGTGTTCAGGCAAGGATTACGATGCCATTGTAAATGGTTTACCTTTACATGTTTCAGTTGATCAAAAACAGCAAGAAAATCACAGCATTCGTTCCGGTAACTCACTTCGTAGTAAAAGTGTTCCATCATATCTTACTGAATCATTTTAGAACGACGGTTGTTTGAATCACATCGAGGTAGGCTGTCTTTTTTAATTATGGGTGGATATTGTCGCTCTGACCTGTGGTTATTTTTTCAGGAAAACGACGAAGTGCTGGTCTCTGGGTTCGGTCGTAGTGGGTAGGTGTTCCGCAGAGTTCTCTAAATAGTATCCCTTTTAATGTCCTCTCTTTTAGCCACGCTGTCGGGGACATTCCCGGTGTTCGTTTCAAAATCGTCAAAGTTGCAAACACGTCGCTGAATGCTCTGTTCCGTGGTAAGAAGGAGCGTCCAAGAAGTTAGACAAAAGTGCTTGAGATATCTCTTGTTATTGCATACCCTGTTGTTTGGAAGCACAATAAAGTCACTATTCTACTTGTTTGGATCTTTTCTTTTTATGATCGTTTGCGGTGGTTAGGTTTTTGAATATAATAATGACCCGATTCTTGTAGGGCACTCTAGCCGGTGTACTCTCTCAGTTTTTCAGGGTATATATTCTTCAGTCTGGAGTCCGCGTTTATTTGGCTGACCGTCCCTTCTTAATTTTTTCTGCGCTACCGACTGTCCAGCATGCTATGCTATTTGAAAAATTTTTCCAAACTTTTCCACGTTCAAAACGGGAAGAGTAGACCAATACGACCAATAATAATGGGATCCTTAAGTGAAGTTTTTTTGATGTATGTAACGTCATCTAGGCAAGATCGACTGGTGGGTTGACAATGACGTGACAATATCAAAGTGGTCACTTATTTGTTGAAAGGGCTAGAGTCTTTAAAGGGCATGCCCGTGCCCGACACGGAGAAAAGGCGCTTACCAGCATTTTTTCTTTCTCGATCAAGTTTTAAATGCGTTCTCATCCAGATTTTTCAAGTTTTCTGCCTAGTTTTTGAAACTAGTACAGGGTCATAAATATTAGATTTGACGTAAAACGAGTGAAAAATGGGAGGATTCAAAAAAAATTGCTGGTCCACGCCTTAACTTTTTGAAACGCACGGGTATGCCCCTTTAATTCCTTAATATCTTTTGACCGATTAAGCGATCTTCAAGCATCACATGTCACATACTCAACTCTTGATTCGGCCCAGTTTTGTATGAGATTTTTCTCTTCTAAACTAGTAATAATTGGCTCTATGTAGTTGTAAAAAATCAAAAGAGTGTTCACAGAGGTCCATAATTTACATGGACATGTACAGAAAGTAGGTATGTTTGGGCTACAACCTGTCGCAATAATTTCGAAATATCTGCTGAAAGCATCATTTATAGATTAATAGATCGCTGTTATTCTCAATAAACCTTACCTTATCGTTTCGGTGATGAAAAAAATATGTAAAAGGGTCTAAACCAACAAAATAAGAAAGGGATAAAAAAGGGACAAAACCGATAAAAAGGGGATAAAACCGATAAAAAGGAGATAAAACCGATAAAAAAGGGACAAAATTTAAATACACAATTAATTCTCGTTTGAACGTTTTATCCCTTTTGGTCCATTCACGGCCCTCAAAATTTGAATTTTGTTGTATTAGAGAAAATTGGCGCCAAACAAAAAATTATCGAAAATAGTAGATTTTGAGGCGTTTTTGTTTCACTCCTCAGACATAGTTTTTACATTTCTGGTTTATCCATGCTTATAGTCAAAAGATTCTTCACATTAAGGGCTTTCGAATGAGCCATCACTTGCCCGAAAAACTTGCAAAATTTCGAAGCCACAATTGATTTATGTGAATATTTTCAAGAAATTTTATTGACATAGTTGACTCGACTGAAATCCTAGCAACATTTCTTGTCAAATTTTCCTGAAACGCAACTGGAGGCTCAATAGAGGAGTAAATTTGCTACATTTTGGTACCAAGGAAGTATGCAAAAAATGCAAATTTAGGGTGTCCAATGCAAAAGTTAGATGAAAAACGCAAAACCCCTACTTTTATTCGGGAAAATGCCAATTGTTTCACTCTTGTGGTCTGAGATTTCTGAAAAATGACTTCTAAGGACTTTTTATAGTTTTTCGTGAGACTTTATTTGTCCCGCTATCTTTTAGTGCATAAATCTTCGGAAACAATGCGAATTTGCGAGTTTTTTATGCGAGACAAAGATTTCTGTTTTAGGTCTAGCAATGGTCAAGACTCGAAAAATGCAAAAAGATGCTAAAGAACAGCCGATAATCGGGAAATTCCAAGGTCTGGCACACAAGCGATGGTCTGAGAAGTCAATGATGAAGCAACTTGATGTGCAGAAGAGAGAAGCAGCAAGTGCAAAAGCAAGAGAAGTGTGGAAACTTCGTCATCGTAAGCTGTTTCATCCGGTTGTACCTGATATTTTGAAAGAACTTTTCTTTTAGTAAAGCAGGCTAATGAAAAGCTGAGAAAGGCAGAAAAAGATAAGGCCACACAGAATCAGCTGCAACTGGAAAAAGAAAGAAAAGCAATTCTCTCAGCCAAACGGAAGCAAGCAGCTGCAAGTAGGTGGAACAAGTCGGCTGTCAAAGAAGATCAGAGAACCAAGGCTGTTGACAAGACAAGTTAGTAGCATCATTAAATTTACTGGTTGTTTAACTCTCACTATGATTTTAGGGAAGAAAATCCCTATCCGGAAGAGCATTAGTGTTCAAGTCGATCACACCAGTGGAGTAGTCAAACAGCTTCAGCAAGACAAAGAAGCCTTGCTTAATCGTCTCATTGAGCCAAAGAAGCGGAATCCTGTAAGTGAAATTTGTCATTATTTTCATTACGAAGTTTTGTTTAGAACCAAAGACAACCAATCCAGTCATTAGGCAAGCGAGCATCACTTTCACGAATCGACCAAGTGATAGCATTTTACAGGAGAAAAGATGGTCAGATGCCAACATACAACGACTACCAAATTTCATCGGAGAAAATCAGAACTCGAATGGGTATTGCATCGCCTGAAAAACCTTCAACCCAAAGAAGAAGCTTTCTGCAATGGAAGATATTGGTGCTTGTGCCGGAATTATGAACAGCAGTCAGAGACGTGAGTTGAAGAGCAGATTGGCAAAGGTGCATATCCCTACAACTGCAGTACCTTTAATAATTTTTCCGTAATTACAGAAATCTTTGGATATATTTGCTCCTACTCATTCCGTGGACAATCAGCTGAAAAGATTTGCTCAAGAGCTCAAAATTGATGCATGCAGCAAAAATGGCGTATGGTATCTTTGGTTGTCAAATATCAAGACTGTGCTTGAATATCGCCTCCTTCGTCTTGATCAAGCAGGAAAGCTTGATTTTGGCGGTAAGTTCGAAGACAAACTCTACTTAGTGTTCCTGGGCGACAAAGGCGGAAGTTCAACCAAATGCTTTACAGGTAATGAGAAATCATTTAGGTTATGTTCTACTCCTCAAAATTAGGCAACCACACTCGGAAGCTTCTTACTGGAGACGGACCGCAAAAAATAACAGATGTTATTTTTGACTATCCTTCGTGTACTGGCTACAGGACGCTACTAACTCTTCTGGGCAAAATGCAAGCTATGGCAAAAGGATCTTTCCTCTCGGGTGCTGAAATCGCAAAATTCAAAATTTGGTCCGAAGAATACTTTGAAACAATGATGGTACGACTTTCAGATTTGTTTTTGACATGATTTATCTAGGTAGCAAATATATTAGACATGCTTTCCGCAAATGCCAGTCACTCCAAAGTGCCACATCTTTTGCCAACACGTCAGTGAATTCATGGATAAGCATCGTTTCTGGGGGCTTCTGTCTGAGCAGTCAATAGAAGCCTTGCACTGCAAAGTTAATGGTGATGAAAGAAGGCTCTCCTGCATGCGTGAAAGGATGAAGACACTCAAGAAAATATTGGAAGACTCTTTTGTGAGAAATATTTTGTTTGATGTGAAAGTTTTTGATTTGTGATTGTTCAGGTTTTCAATAAATTTGTCTAAATTCCAGCAAAGTACCTAAAATCAAAAATTGTTTGAAAACGCAGAAAAAGTTTTTTTTGAAATTCGTGGCGTTTTGTTTATTTTTAACTGCTAAGGATTGCAGTTTTTGAGGGGCCGTGCATTTTGTCCCTTTTACCAACCATGCGCCAGAGATTTAAATTTCAAAATCGTTTTTGAAATCATTTCGAATCTTTTGTTCTAGTGCGTGGATGTTTTCGCTCCCCTTTTTTTCTGAGTATGCTCATGCGAATTGTCTAATCGACTGTAATGCTAATGGCTAGAGTCATTCTAGTCTAAAGCTTTAGTGTCTTTTCTACGGTTACTATGTTGAAATGAGTGATAATTACGCATTTTCAGCCTCTACTCGGATAATCAAGATACGTCATCTCGAATTAGATAAGTTTTAGTCATATTTTTCGCCGTCTTCTGCTTTTTGTCTCTTGTGTATTTTTAGATGCCTGCAAATGGATTCCACATGATAAAGCCATGAAAATATTCGTAATTCTATGTGCTGAAGACTTTGATAAGTTCGCAACATGTGTGTAGGTATGTTTTCTTTCGTTACTATCTGTACAATTGGTGATTCAATTGGTGATTTCAGCCTCTAGTTGCAAGAATAAGTGCTCAAGGTGTTTCATTAGATAAGTTCCTCCTATTTTTCAGCCGTCTTTTTCTTTTTTCCTCTTGTCTATTTTAGGTGCCTTCAAAGTATGAGCGGAAGAAGAACAAGCATTTGAGTGATCTCTAGTCATTCTTTTTTACTTGCTGTCTGTATCGTAAATTATTTTTGAAATAAAATTATCTGAATCTCTAGTCTTTGTTCATAGTTTTTGAGTATTGCAAACCTTATCTGCAATTTATACCTCTCCGACTAAAAAAATGTCTTCAATGGAATTTTATTGCAGATCTTTCTACGAGAGATATACTAATTTAATTTTTTATTAGCGCTGAAAAATGGTGTGTCCAATCTATCAAAAAAAACAGGCTCTGATAATGGCGTGCGAATCTCTATGAGCGACAGTCGCTTAGCTCCATACCGCACACATGATAACTTCGATCCTTTTCGCGCAGGCCAAAGAGTTATAGTGTGTTACACGCATTTTCATGACAACGATTTGATTAAACGTGACGAAATAATTGTTGGGGTCAAGCCAGGTGCTTTAATTTGTCCCGGAGAAGCACAGTCCATCCAGCAACATCAAGAAAATGAAATCGGTTTTCCTACCTTCCCTGTCTTATCTACACCTCCTTTGACTCCTCGTCGGAAAAAAATTAGTGAAGTTTAGTATGCATTGTGATGTGAATAGATGAATTTTATAGCTGGTGACACCGAAGACCTCATATACTATGCCTTATGCTGCGATGGTTATTGAAGATGTAGAGCTGTCAACAGAGGAGACTTATTTGGAAGAAGATGATGAGGAAGTTCAGCCTACAGATCATTCAAAGTTTTTCATTATCCAATTAGACCAGCTCAAACTTCTGCTTCAAAAATGCTATGATTGCGGGTCTGATAGAGTTTCGTCACCTCATTTTTCAAAGCAAGCTACCAACCTAAGTGTAAAGTTTTGGTGTAACGAATGCAGGCGAAATAAGTATTGGCGAGGACAGAAAAAAGTCGAGAACTCTCAGCAATATGAAGGTACTCTGAGTGTAGTAGCTGCCGCGGTTGTTGCTCCTGTCGCATTTCCGGTATCCATACACACAATTCTACTTTAAATGAGCAGAAAATAAATTAGGAACTATCTCTCTGTTTTCAAGTGCTCGAATTGGGGGTTTGAGTGTTGCAACATTCCAAAGGCTTGCAAGATCATTTGTTTGGCCTGCTGTAGAAGAAGAATACAATGAGCAATCTAACTCTCTAATGGCCACAACCCTACAGAGAAGCATCTTAGTATAGAACCAACATCCTACACAAAATCATAAAATTTTTTTAGAGCCCTATTGATATTTCGGTTGATGGACAGTATGATAGTCCAGGTTATAGTGCAGAGCTCTGTTGTGTGGCAGCCATTGACAATGAAACAAAACAAATAATAAGATTTGAGGCTATCGGTCGTATGGACGTATGGAGCTTGAGGGTGTGAAACGATGCATCCAGGGTCTTGAAAAATTAGGAGTGCTTATAGGTTCAGTTACAAGTGATAGGCATACACAAGTTCGGTCATACTTAGCATCCCAAAAACCAAGCATACAGCATTTCTTTGACGCCTGGCACATGCTGAAAAGCATTAGACGTTCTATAATTACTGTAAGACAATGACAAATATTGTACCTTTTTACAAACGAAATAAAGGAAAGTAAGAAAAAGTGCAATCATGAGCTCAAAGAGGCTGGACCACGCTTCATGAACCATCTGTGGTATGCATCTTCACTACCGAAAGGCGACCCGAAAGTAGTCAAAGAAACAGCTCTTTCTTCTCTATTGCATCTGGCCGGAGTACACAGTTGGTCTCAAGTAACAAATTATTATTTTTTGACAAAGAGTTCGAAAAAACTACTTAGGGTTTCGTACGAGACATTTTGCACGAAAAAACAAACGGCTTGGCCACAGCTGCGGAATGGTCAAAAAAGAGAAGCAAAAGAGCTCTGGACATTTCGGGGAAATTTCAAGTACATCAAGCTAATGTTATTAAAATAAACTAATAAGACTCATTGTAGGTTGAAACATTCACGAAAGTGCTAAACTGCCATCACAATACGATAACAGAGAATGAGGTTATGCGCACCCCCCTCAATCCAGCGTCCAGTTCATTTGCAGTACTACTCCAAGTAATTTCATCTGACCAATTCCTAAATGATATCAGCAGGTTGAATGGATCGAACAGCACCAGCTACGTAGAGTCTTTCAATTCTGTCGCAAACATTTACAGACCGAAACGAAAGTTCTAGTACGAATTTATATGCTCTCTATTGTGTTCACAAATATAAGCCAAAAATTTTAGTGCGAAGAGAGGTTTTATCGCCAGGACTCAACTTGCAGTTCTACATTTCAACGAAAATAGAAAGGCAGAAATAAGAGGAGAGAGATTTATCAAATATATAAGAGACGTTTACTCGAAAGCAAAAGGGGGTACGGTCCGAAAGGGTGTGAAGAGCGCTAGTTATTTTGAATGGAAATGCCGCATTGTCGATAAGGCAATCGGAAGAAGGGCTTCGGCTGAATCACAAATAATCACCCTAGAAGAACTTTATGATGGCTTTGAGATATATGAAAACATTGAAGAGATCGACTTTATGGACAATGAACCCGATTTTGAGAATAGTGAAGTGGAATTTGACGATGATGACATTGTTTATTGAAATAAAAATGTGGACGTGAAAAGATTTTTTATGTCTAAGCAATAGCTAAAAAACAGCCATGACTTTTGTTCTGATCATAAAGGAAAACTAGAATACGACGCGGCCAAGAATTTATCGAATAGAACATAAAAACAATACAGAGGGTAAGCTCATCATGATCTTCGCCACATAGAATTTCAAATCCTTTATTGTTCTTCTTCCGCTCATACTTTGAAGGCACCTAAAATAGACAAGAGGAAAAAAGAAAAAGACGGCTGAAAAATAGGAGGAACTTATCTAATGAAACACCTTGAGCACTTATTCTTGCAACTAGAGGCTGAAATCACCAATTGAATCACCAATTGTACAGATAGTAACGAAAGAAAACATACCTACACACATGTTGCGAACTTATCAAAGTCTTCAGCACATAGAATTACGAATATTTTCATGGCTTTATCATGTGGAATCCATTTGCAGGCATCTAAAAATACACAAGAGACAAAAAGCAGAAGACGGCGAAAAATATGACTAAAACTTATCTAATTCGAGATGACGTATCTTGATTATCCGAGTAGAGGCTGAAAATGCGTAATTATCACTCATTTCAACATAGTAACCGTAGAAAAGACACTAAAGCTTTAGACTAGAATGACTCTAGCCATTAGCATTACAGTCGATTAGACAATTCGCATGAGCATACTCAGAAAAAAAGGGGAGCGAAAACATCCACGCACTAGAACAAAAGATTCGAAATGATTTCAAAAACGATTTTGAAATTTAAATCTCTGGCGTGCCTGGTACCGCGAATTTGAAATGCAAGAATTATTGCATCGGGCGCGAGCATGCCCCTTTAAGGCTGAATTATCGAAAAACTTTTATAATAAAAGAAGTTCTTCACAAGACAAAAAAGATTAAAGCCTCGTGTGACATGAGTCGTGTCCAATGACTGAGAGGAAATTCCATGTTTTTAACGCGGGAAGGGCTGTAAACTTTATATTGTTTATAAATTTTTTTTCTTTTGGTCACATTTTGTAGCTAAGATTTAGGGCTACCCAATAAAATTTAATCCAGCCACAAATCTCTGAATAAACTCTGATAAAAATGCGTTTCCTCTCACTCTGCTTTCAGTCATTAGAGTATTTCATCCCCAAAATGAAATACCATATTTCCTCTAATTGCCGCCCCGGGGCGCTTATTTTTGGATCGACTTTTAGGGGGGGGGGAGAGTTGATTTGTCGCTTATTAGAGTCATATTAAACAATTTTGGGTGAAAATCCATAATCTAAAATGCAGATTTAGTAGAGCGCAGGGAATTAAGAATACGAGAAAAAAAACTGTTCGAAAAAATATCTGGACCGATATAAAATAGCTTGAAGTCGAGGGGGCGGTGGCAATTAGAGGAAATACGGGCAACCGGACAAAAAAGATTTTTACAAGTATTTTGTCGCGCGACAAAAAAGACTTTTCCCTTTTTTGTCGTTTATGTTTTGTCGCGCGACAAAAAGGACTTTTTTCGGATTTGCCGCGCGACAAAAAAGACTTTTTTCAGGAGTCTTTTTAAGTGCATACTTGAAACTTTGCCCTTTATGTTGCTTAAAAGGATGTTTTTTCACCTTTCACCGCCTGAAATGTAAAGAGAACAAAATTTTAATAAAAAAAAAATTGCCGAAAATGACCATAAGCAGTGATACCCATTGGCCAGCCCATGGTTCGTAAATGGTTTTTTTTGAAATGGCTTCAATTTCTACAGCTGGTATGAATTTACAGATTTCGCTCAATTACTGCCTCATACTACAGAGATGCAGATGCGCTACTATTAATATTTGACGTGACTAACAGGACTTCCTTTGACAATATTAGAGTTAGTTTGTTAACTTAGTTTAGGGTTGTTCAGCTGCGGTCGATCGCATACACCGCAGTGAATTTTAGTCTTACGAACGCAGTTGCAATACCACACTCGAAGCTTACTAAATACCGCGGCTATGATTTTGCATTGGTTTTCCTCATTATCCTGCGGCTTCCTGAGCCTTTAAAACTATTTCAGACAAGAAAAAATAATTTCTGCTACCACCGAAATCCGAACCTGCAACTTTGAAAAAAAATTTGCGCAAATGAGTTTCGCGCAAATGAGCTTGCGCAAATGAGTTTTGCGCAAATGAGTTTGCGCAAATGAGTTTTGCGCAAATGAGTAGTAATCCCCTGAGGCTGTAGAATTTAAAAAAAAATGTGGGACGGACATATGGCAAATATTATATAAAGACTAAAAATGTTGCACAATCGACTGATTCCATGTGTTTCAAAAGCAATGTGAAGAAGTTCAACTATTGACACATTCGTAAAGACAATATGAATTCTCACAAATTGTTGACAGAAATAAATAATTTTCAAAAATAACATAGTTGAAAAAAGATTTGTCTTGCTTGGATTGGCGAGGTGCTGCAAATGCCGCAAATTGTTATTCTACTGTATAACCAAGTAGGATGTGCTTCTTTTACTTTTCTTGGACTTCCAATAAATTTCTATTTGTGTGAAACGTTTGCTTGTTCGATTTTTTTTAAACTAATTTCTATTATTCATAGGAAGTAAATCAAGATGCCACGTGTCAAGCATGTCTTCTCTAAAGTCTACGACGTTCCTCGCCGACCTTTTGAGAAAGAGCGTTTGGATCAGGTAAATACTGATTCAAATAAAACATGTCTTTTAACACCTTTTTGTAGGAGCTGAAGCTTATTGGGAATTTGGCCTCCGAAACAAGTGCGAAGTCTGGCGAGTGAAGCTGACTCTGGCTAAGATCCGAAAGCGTGCTCGTGATCTTCTGACACTGGAGGACAAAGACCCAAAGCGGTTGTTTGAGGGAAATGCATTGTTGCGCCGCCTTGTTCGCATTGGAGTGCTCAGTGAAGACAAGATGAAGCTCGATTACGTTCTTGGTCTTAGAGTAGAAGATTTCTTGGAGCGCCGTTTGCAGACCCAAGTTTTTAAGCTAGGGCTTGCCAAGTCCATTCATCATGCCCGTGTTCTCATCCGTCAGAAGCATATTCGGTAAGATCTTTGTCTAAACATTAAAAAAAGTTTTAGAGGGTAGGGGTCCATTACCCTAGTAAATGATAAGGTCTACTTTCAAACCGTATTTTCTTTGACTGTCAGTTCTATGAATAATATCAAATTCTTAAAAATGCTGTTATCGGTAAATTTATCGAAATATGATGATATGTACACAATTTTTGGCGAAAAAGAATGAACTTTATGAAATTTCTACAATCTAGCCAAATTTACACAAAATATAATTCCCAAAACTTATTTTCCAAATCTCGAATTTTTTTATCTCAAAATTTCCCGACGGACCTTGAAAGCCTATTTTTAATAAAATAACTTTTTGAACGGAAAATTCTGAACAGCAATAAAATTCACAATGACTGCTATACTCATTTACTGTATACTCTCTAATAAAGTCCGCCGAATAAGTTTTTTTCATTTGTGTAAGACTAATTTTTATATTTTTGCCCTTTTTCTTCTGTGGGGTTGACACCAAAAGTATTAAAAACACAATGCCAGAAACGAATTTTTTCATTCTCGAGGAAGTGCTTAGTGAATCGACGGTAGAAAACTGCATCTGTCAGAGCTTATATAAGCAAGCAAAAATTGCAATTTTTAGGTTTTTCAGAAACACATTTGAAAACGAAACGGCTACCAAACTTGAACCACTGCAATTAGTTAATAAAAAAATCTACAAGAACGCAAAAAAACTTTTTTACAAAACTACGGGAAAGCATAGAATTATTTAAATCAGCCAGTAAAAACACGATTTTCAAATAATCAACATAATATACTATAACTATAACTGCCCATTTAATTATTTTGACATTTGCAGAGTGCGCAGACAGGTTGTCAACATTCCATCATTTGAAGTTCGACTGGATTCTCAAAAGCACATTGACTTTTCTTCCAAGTCTCCCTTTGCTGGTGAGTGGAAATGAATTTCTGTCATTTCAAGCTTCTTCTTTAATGAGAGCACTAATTTTGATATAATTCAGGTGGTCGACCTGGGCGTGTCAAGCGCCGTAACTTGAAGAAGGGAGTCGAGAAGGGAGGCTCTGATGGAGAAGAGGAAGATTAAGTCGAGAATTCTGCTGTTCTGTTATCGGACATTGTTGTGTTCTATCGTTTATAAAATATTTTGTTGAAACACCCTGGTTTCGATAAATCGCAAGTTACAGTCTTTTGGTGGGGCTTTATTTGTAACGCAGGAGAGTATCTTTTACTTCTAAAAAATAGGTGTTTTCTTTCTAATATAATTTTTTTACCGAGTGATGATGCAAGGAGATCGAAATCTTGCAGAAGGGTGACTATTTTAGATCGAGTTTTTCCACCCCTTTTTATAAGTCATCTGCAGGCTACATAACGTTTTTGTAATTCTGACCAAACATTTCAGTAACTATGTGTTGAAGTTCAATATAAATCACATTGACGGATCAAAAACTTAATGCTTCAGAACACCTGGAGTGTAAATGTTGTTTTATTAGGCTCCTTTGCATGGTAACACATGACAGTGATTCATAGCTCAAACAACAGAAAAGTGTAGCCTAGTCAAACTTGTGAGCGAATTTGTGTAACGATATTACACTGGTAGAGTTTAGTATTTTGATTCCTCAATACACTGTCAATTTCGGCGTCACTGCATTGATTGAGCTTTAAAGCTTCCCTGAGCTTATTGCAAATATTGTAAATACTCTAATCCCTGCCCCCAAGAAACGTGCGTTTTATTCAAAGATACCGTATGGCTAAAGTACACAATGTGTACTTCGTCCAAAAACGCCCAAAATCATCTCAATATTGCTTCTTTTGGTGTTTAACGTCGAGAAAACACGTTTTTAGAATTGAGAAAGCAATTTTTTTCAAAAACATTTTTTACCAAAAAAAAATTTTTTCTAGGCTCCCAAGGCAAAAATATAAGAAAAATCTCGAAAAAAAGTTTTTTGAATTGGCGCCAAAACATTTTTAAAATAAAATAAGGGCTGCAAGGGGAGAGGAAGGGAATAAAAGGTGGCCACTAATCACACAGGGCCCATTAACAAGAAGATGTTGAACATAGTTTTGAATACTGGGGCCTATCGCATAAATAAACTCTGGTATGCATGCTTTTTCATGCATCCAGAGTCACTATCGAGTGATTTGTGTCTAAGGTATGTGGGTGTGCGCATCTCAACTCCAAGCCTTCAAGCCCCCTGCGCCCCCGAAGGGGGCGCAGGTGGCTTGAGAGTTAGAGATGCGCGCACTCACTTACCTTAGACGTCATTCCGAGAAGCACTCTTGATCATAAAATGCAAAATTTTTTTCCACGGCTCATCTTGAATAACATAGTAAGATAGCTAAAATTGTGTACAATGAACTTTTTTATCGTTCTCATGTATAAGTGGACGCTTTCATTACTTTCCCATACCATCACAGCCCTTATTCCCTTTTAAAATGTTTTGGCCCCAGTTAGAAAATATTTTTTTCGAGATTTTTTCACATATTTTTGCCAGGGACCTAAGAAAATTTTTTTTTAAAATTTTTTTTTTGAAAAAATTGCTTTCCCGGCTTGAGTATAGAATCCCCTCCCCACGGCGAGTGATCAGATCGATGAGATTACCTCATATTCGTGTTTCTCGACCCCGATTTCATGTGAAAGCCGGCTGTTTTTTTAAGTCTGAGAAAAAAAAATTTTCGATCCACAGGGGGTAATTGTCCACATTGGTTTTTAGTAGAGATGGGCATTTGCGTTTGCCCAATACCAATACCAATATTTTTTGGCCCTCTCTAGACCCAATACCAATACCAATATTTCAAAGATGTGAACCCCAATATATTGGGCCAATACCAATATTTTTTCAAAAGTCTATTTTTTCACCAAAATATTGAAAAAAATTCCCTAATTCAGTCTAATCTCGATTTAGTAACACACTGGAACTGATTTTTTGGCATGAAGAAACGAAACTTGATCTATTTCGGTTTTT
Organism: Ditylenchus dipsaci; assembly: GCA_004194705.1. Classification (NCBI taxonomy): domain Eukaryota; kingdom Metazoa; phylum Nematoda; class Chromadorea; order Rhabditida; family Anguinidae; genus Ditylenchus; species Ditylenchus dipsaci. Next base: position 307,457 of record SADC01001227.1, on the reverse strand, counting down.
ATTAGGTTATTAGTTGAAATGTGCTCGGAAATCGAATAATCGAGCAATTTTTAAACTCAAGTTTGTACGAATTAAATTTCGGACGATCTGAATTTATAGGGCGAACTGATTTTTGGACGAAAAATTAATGTCATTGCACCAGCTGTCGAATGTGGGAGAAATCATTTGAAATAAATCTTGTTATGGTGTTGCACAATTGTGGAAAAGAAAACTCGATTTTGTTTAAAAAATCACTTCTGGGTAAGAACTTCTGACATTAGTTTTTTTAATCACCAAAAAGTTTTGAGTATAGGAAGGTATTTAAAGGGGGTGTGTAGTTCAGGTCCGGCATATTCAAAAATTTGTCTTGAGCGGAAAGCCGGTAAAAACATATTTCTTATGAAATTTATCTCTGTACGAGAATACTGCTCCAGCATTGACCCTTCTAGACAGAGCCCCGTGTTCCCTCTTTCTCTCAATCCTGGTAGAATATGCTTTAGCAAAAACTGGCCCTAGAGTTGCGATTGCAATTCTCAAATCATCAAGCGTCCATATTCATATATCTGGATTATGTTCTTGATTCGAGCGTGGTTTCCACACTGGATATCATATAATGCGTGGTTAGCAGCAAAACAATTCTTGGCAGCGACAAGATCTGACTGTTTACCAGTCTAGCTGCAAGACTAATACCACCGCGCACATAAAAAATGTCGCTTCTAGTTGTAAGAAGTTCCAAAATTTTAAAAATGAGTTTCCTCCGAAGTCATGCTGCAGTTGTTTTATTTGCCTTACAAATTTTCAAAATAATTGATGTAGTGATTCAGAAAATTGTGAGACTGTTGATATTTGCTGATGAAGATGGTGTTAAGAAGGAAAACAAATTTGTTTACATTGATTTTCCGCTCGAGATAACTTTTTAAATATTCCGGACCTAAAGTACACGTCCCCTTCAAGTTTTTTCTTCGAAAAAAGACAATTTAAGTGAATCAATGAAATAATAATAAATAAAATTTGTTTAATGTCATCCATTAGGCCAAAAAATGAGAAATATGAGTGAAAATTTGAAATTTCCATTGGAAAAATTTCATTATTTAGCACCCAATATTTTTGCCAAACCCAATACCAATACCAATATTCTTGAAAGTCACCAACCAATATCCAATACCAATATTAACGCCTTTATTTGACCCAATACCCCAATATCCCAATACCAATATATTGTTTGTTCCCATCTCTAGTTTTTAGTCAAAATTTGAAAAATTTGAATTGGCGCCAAAACATTTTTAAAATAAAATAAGGGCTGCAAGGGGAGAGGAAGGGAATAAAAGGTGGCCACTAATCACACAGGCCCATTAACAAGAAGATGTTGAACATAGTTTTGAATACTGGGGCCTATCGCATAATAAACTCTGGTATGCATGCTTTTTCATGCATCCAGAGTCACTTTCGAGTGATTTGTGTCTAAGGTAAGTGAGTGCGCGCATCTCAACTCCAAGCCCCCAAGCCCCCTGCGCCCCCTAAGGGGGCGCAGGAGGCTTGAGAGTTAGAGATGCGCGCACGCACTTACCTTAGACATGATTCCGAGAAGTACACTTGACCATAAAATGCATATAGAGTATCTTTTTGCGACGGCCCAGTTGAAAAACATGGTGAGGCAGTCGAAGAATACGTATATTTACTTTTCTATCGTTCTGTTTTAAAAGTGGTCCCTTTTATTCCTTTCCCCTCCCAATACAGCCCTTATTCTCTTTAAAATTCAAAAGGCGCCAATTCAAATTTTTCAAATTTTTACTAAAAAACCATGATACCCCTGCGGTTCGAATTTTTTTTTCAGAATCAAAAAAAACAGCCGGCTTTCACATGAAATCGGGGTCGAGAAACACGAATATGAGGTTATCTCCTCGATCTGATCACTCCCCGCGGGGGGATTCTATACTGCAACCGCTTTCCCTATCATAAAAACGTGTTTTCTCAACGTTAAACATCAAAAGAAGCAACATTGAGATGTTTTCGGGCATTTTTGAAAGAAGTACACATTGTGAACTCCGGTCTACCGTATTTTCTATAATAGAAGTCTCGTCCCTAATAGAAGCCCCTCCCCCCTCAACTTTGAAGGTCTGTGTCTCAGAGCACAGTCAATATTTTTCAAAGCTATTGACTGCATTTTTTTAACTTCTACCAGCTCCACTGATTCCGCTTTTCGGATTTCGGATGAGCACCCGAAAATTTCGAGATCGACCTAAAATTTTCCTGGTCTCTGGGTGATCGAAAAATAGAAGCCGGGGCTTCTATTAGAGAAAATACAGTAACGAAAACTAATGCTTTTTCAATGCCGTGCATCCAGTCACAAAAGTTGCTTCCTCTCTTTAAAAAAAGTGGGTAAAACACAATCGAGCTTGAAAAATGTGTTACTGTTGTTCTTTCTCCCAACCACTGCTTTTCAATAAAGCCAAAAATTGGTAGTAAGTAAAATTTTTCAAAATATCGAAATAGGTTTGATTTCGTTGTGCCGATACCAGAAGATACTCTTGATGTAGCAAATGAAAGTTTAAAACCGTAAATTTAAAAAAAATCAAACATACAGGATGGCACAAAAAACAGTCATTTTTTCGGAAGCTAACTTTTTTGTTTACAATTTCATTTTTGATTGTTTTTACTCTGAAAGTAGCTATTTCCTTCAAAAAATTTCTCAATTTTTTTAGATCTCTCAGTTTTTGAATCGAAGAGCTCCCAGGTAGCTTAAACACTGTCATCGATTTTCTTGGAGAAATCGATGCGGCAAGGGGCTACATTGACAAACTTTTTAAAAATTTGGCTGTTTTTTTTGTGTCACCCTGTATTTCCTAAAAGATAGATTTTGAAAACCACAGTCAACCTTCTATATAAGCTACACTCTCAGGACCGATCCCGGCTGAAGCTTATAGATAGGTGTAGCTTAAACAGGACGTATATCATGCGGAACATACCCTCTTTGGGAGCGGACCCAGGTGTTGCTTATACAGAGATGTAGCTTGTAGAGAAGTTTGACTTTAGTCACCATTTATAGTCTAATTTCAAGAGTATTTCAATTTTTCCGAAAAACATATTCGAATGATGTGTATAAGCATCCAGTCACAACGATATCAAATGGCTATGACTGAATATTTATACTTCTTATCCTAAACAGCATAAAGATTTTTCAGAGCTACTTGCAAATACCCCATCCCGCAAGAATCCGACCTTTTAAAAATTGCTGCATTCGCTAGTAGGGTCAATTTTTTAAGCATTTTTAAAATATAATCCAAAATTATCAGGTAACATACCTCAAAATATGCTAGCAGTTTTATCATCGCACAGCTAAACAATCAAAAAGATTTGTTATTACTCCAAAAAATATATAGGTCTAGTGCTATATCAGAAGATAAATGTGCTAATTACCTGAAACTCCTAAACATAAAAATTTAGTTCCGCGTGTTATTTTGCAACAGACAAAATATTTTTTTTTCGATTTCTGTTTCCAGATTATTCCCGTTCATCTACAACACTAATCGCCTCTTTTATTGTTCACAATCCTATTTTTCCAAACCATCCAAATATGACGTAAGTGTTGGTGCGAATTTTTCGTTGAACCTCTTCAAAATTTTCATACAAAGACATTTAAGTATGCTTATGCTGTTCTCTTTTGCGTCCTCATTTGCGGTCAGGCCAGCAGTGAATTAAATATGAGAAGCAGAGACGCCCAAGATGAAGAATAAAAGAGGGCAACACCCGCCTATTTGCACATACACTCAACTATTTTCTCGGCCTGCTTTCTTGGCCTCCTTATTGTCCCACAGCCGGCTGGTTTTTTTCATGTGCTACTCCTCTGCTTCATAGTTATGCACCAGAGTTTTTGTTTTGCTTGTTAGCAAAGAAAAGAAGACCTTTTCCGGCATTTATGTCTTTTATACTTGGCAGCAGCATGAGAGCGAGAAAAGGGGTAAACAAATCAAGGTCTAACAACAGCACAAGTAAATACCCTTCAATAGCAATTGCCCAAGTCCTCCCTTGCCACATACACGAGATATTGAGGCCTTTGCTCCCACATTAGCGGAATTTTTAAACAGCCATTTGTGCTCTAACTCGTCAAAAATGTGCGTGCCTACTTTTTTTTAGCTTTTTCCTGTGTGCACGAACTTTCTTGTTCTTTTTTTGAAACATCATCTGGCTTTTTTCAGTGTAAGACTACTAAATTGATGGTCTATATGAATAATTCTGACCCAGTTCTATTGCTATTTTAAAAGTATTATTCAGGACTCCCTTTAAATTTTAGTGGATATTGATATTTTTTTATTCAATTTGTCGCTGAGAATACTTATAACTTATATTCTGAATTTTTGTCTCCGCAAATTTTGTCCCTTGCAATACATTATTTTGGTGGACATGAAAAGCAATTGCAAGTTGGAGAAGAGGTCTTCAATTTTTGCAGATGTGCACTTCTCCTTCACGGTAAGTGGCTATTTCGGGATGTTTTTAAGAAGTGTTGAAAAAAATTAGATTTGTCAGAATATTTTTAGTTTTTGAAATAGGAAAAAAATGTTGGTCTTTTAAAGATTTTCAAAATTTTAATTCAAACATGTTGGCTTCTGATGTTACTACCGCATTCTCTCTAATAATCCCAGTGTGGGATTATTTTTCAATCTCCGAAAAATCTCGAAATTGTCAATGAAAAATGGCCTTAACTCTGGAATCCTAGTCAAAAAATCGAGGGGTGTGGGATTATTAAAGATGTGGGATTATTAGAGCGAATACGGTATTTTTGAAAATGTCTGAGTTTGTGTATATAGATACACATATTTTAAATATTCATATTCATATTTAAATATTTAAATATTCTAAATATTCACATATTTTGGCGCTACTCGGTTATAACCACCCCCCCCCTAAATCAAGATTTTTAGGAATGGTCAAAACTCATTTTCAAGTAATAATTTTGCCATAAAAGGACCAGAAAAGCAATTTACATGGGTTCAAGGGCTATATTGGGAGGGGAAGGGACAAAACAGGGGCCACTTCTATAGTGCCTATAAGTCCAAAGAGTCTTAATTCTCTAAGCGTTGAAGGCACTTACAAACAGGCAAAAGTATAAGTACTTTTAGGGGATCAGGCCGATCAGCCGGGTGGATCGCGAGGGTTGTCGTTTATTTTTGGATGGCTGAGCCTCTGGCTTGAAGCCACAGGCCGAAAGAGGGGGTAGACCCTTTTCGGCCAAATAATCAAAGATATTGAACATAGTTTTGAATACTGGGGCCTACCGCATAAATAACTCTGGTATGCATGCTTTTTCATGCATCCAGAGTCACTTTCGAGTGATTTGTGTCTAAGGTATGTGGGTGTGCGCATCTCAACTCCAAGCCCCCAACCCCCTTGAAGGGGCGCAGGGGGCTTGAGAGTTAGAGATGCGCGCACTCACTTACCTTAGACATGATTCCGAGAAGTACATGATCATAAAATGCATATAGAGTCCATTTTTGTCACGGCCCGAGTTGAAAAACATGGTAAAGCAGCTAAAGAAAGTGGCCCCTGTATTATTCCCTTCCTCCCAATACAGCCCTTATTCCCTTTTAAAACTACTTTTCTGGACCTTTTATAGCAAAATCATTACTTAAAAATGAGTTTTGACCACTACCGAAAATCTTGATTGGGGTGGTGTTTATAACCGAGTAGGTCCGATTTGGGGGGGGGGGGGTATTCCGAGTAGCTTTTTTTGGGGGCGGGGGTATAACCAAGTAGGTCCGATTTTTTTTGGTGGGGGGGGGGGGGGTTTAGGTACTCCCGAGTAGCGTCAATATTGTTTAGTTTTGACCCTGGTATAGGTACTGTTAAAAATATAATTTTGTTTGACCACTCTAATGATTTGGCCCAGAACCGTCCGGAGCTCAAAATCATATTTTTCGACGAAGGCGAAAAACATGAATGTGTCATTTAGAAGGTAATTGCCATTATAAGTTTTTAAAATTTAAAAAAAATCAAACATGATCTATTTATGCTAAGTAAAATAATGTAAGCCTTTTTTAAGGATTGCACAGGGCTGAGAAACGGACGGTCGAAGTTGAAAGAAGTAAAAATGTCTCAAACTAAGGCAAAAATAAATTTTTTTTACTTCTTTCAACTCCACCCTTCCGTTTCTCAGCCCTGTTAAATCCTTAAAAAAGGCTCACATGTCATTTCGTAGAGAAATTGTTAAGCTTTCAAAAGTGCATTATCTGGTCAATTTTGATATTTAAAATTTTAAGAAAAGTCAGTATTTATGCGACCAAACAACCATTTTCCTTAGATTTACTTAGATTTTGACTAAAAAATGACACTTTTTTTATTGATATTCATAGCTTTACTCAGAATAATCGAAAAGAAGAGCTTGACCTATCAAATTGTAGCTTTGAAATAGTGCTATAAAACTCATCAAAAATAACTAGCAAAAAAACCTAAAATCTTAAAAAAATTAACGAAAGAATGCTTGATGCAATACTTTTTTCCGCCCCCAGGAATGAGTGCCTTTGCAAATAGCATTGGTATGCTAGCAAAAAATTATTCTTTTTGGCATATTTGTGCTCAAAATGTGCTGACATTGCGGGCAATCTTCTTGGTTAAAAATTTTCGTAGAATGTTTGAAAGTTGGAACGCTATACAATGATTTTCAAAAAATATGTGCTTGATGCAATACTTTTTTTCGCTACTGTAAATCGCTCAGAATCCCACCACGGAGAGGCCAGAAGCCCTGAAAGTTGGTTTTTTGGGGCTTAGTAAAGCGGGAGTAAACTTTTGCGAAAAGGCAACCCAGCCCTAAAGCATCCTAAACTGCTCCAAACCATACAAAAAGTTATGACATTTTTTCTGCTTTCGTGTCAAGACAAAAATTAAAAACTTCCAAGATTCAGAAGGGTTTAGCAAAATGTTTTTGTCTGAAAGTTTCAAAATTAGAAATGCCACCGTGTTTAGCGTGAAATTCTGCACTAGGAGCAGCAAAGGTCACGCTCGACCATTGGAGTGTTGATAAGATAATACTAAATTTGAAAACGTCCTCATGCCTCTTTTAAAAATATAAGCGACTTGTAAATTAAACTAATTAATTCAGGACACGCCAATTTTTTTGTTCTTTTTGTCATTTTTTACATACATATATAGTCGAAAAAGTGGGGGGAAAAGTGGGAGAATATCTTACCTTATAAAAAATGATACAGTTAATGCCAATTTAAAAAATTTTGCGCTGCTTAAAGGGACATACGCGTGCGTTTAAAATTGGTGCATGCTAATATAATTTGTTTTTCTGATCATTGTGTTTTCATACGAATTTTTCGATATGGTTTCCAACAAAACTATACCTAAAATTAAATTCTAGGCCTTGATTGTTAGAAACACGATTGAAAATTGGTAAAGAAACCCAATGATTAGGAAAACTTTTTTGATTGGTGGGTACTAATTTTGCGCGCACAGACATCGTAAAAGCCCAAGTGCACCCCTTCTGCACTTGGGAGGGGGGGGGGATAGGGTGCACTTGGTATACTATCCACAGGCATGCCCTTTGAAGGTCTAGCATTCTTCACCTCCATTTTGGAAATTCCTTACCAATTATTACTTGTCAGTATCAAATAGGGTTGCTAAATTAGTTGAACATTCGGCTAATTACCCGATTATCTTAATTTTTATTAGAAAAATTACTAGCTTATTAGTCGGCTAATTAGCGCTAACTATCTAATTTCCTTAGTTCCTGCTAATTCAGCAGACATAGTCTCAAATCACATGTTATTTTTGAGAAATTGGCTTAAAATAATATGTTTTACAACAAAACTTGTCTTTTCAACAATCCGATAAATAATTATGCTGTTTGAACAATTGTTTTTTCTATTTCCAAGCTATATTTTTGTATATGTAGTAGACTTTCCTGTCTTATATTTGTCGCTGGTTCGACAAATAGATTTGTATGTACTAATCGATTATAGGTGCACTTTTGCTCTCAAAAAAAAGACGTTAAAAGAGTGCCTATGAATAAAAAAGTGCCTGTGGATAAAAAACTTTTATATTTACTTCTTAAGTCAAGTGCTAAAACATTTTTTTGAATGAACTCATTTACTGTTAAAGCATGTGATGCCTGCTCAATTTAGTTCTATATGCTCTTGACTAAATTAAAGCTTTCTTATTTCATCAAGCATCAAAAGCATCTCAGTAGAAACAAGTCAAACTAATCTAATTTCCACTTCGCTCGAGTGTTGGCCCAACTTCTAATAAAAAAAGGATGATTAAATGAACACTTTCAATAAACTTCAAATACAACTTTTGAATAGAGCATAAATTGAAAAAGACAACAACAATGAAGACCAAATTTTTTGTAGGTCATGCTTTTGGGTGACAGCTGCACTGGCAAGACTTGTTTGTTGATTCGCTATAAGGACGGCACTTTCCTTAACAACAATTTCATATCTACGGTGGGCATTGATTACAGAGTGAGCAAATAATTTTTTTTGTCAATATTGTAAATTAATTTAAGTTTCAGTCAAACTAGTAGAAGTTGACAAATACAAAGTCAAGCTACAGGTGATTCTATAGTATTAAAAATCACTAATTAATTTTTTTGATATAGATATATGATACAGCTGGACAAGAACGGTTGGTAGTAACATTAATTTCACGTTTAATGTCCATGTTTATTTAATTTTTCAAATCTTGGAACACTTGTCACGTATAAAACAGGGATATTGAGACGGAATTCGAACAATTTTCGGCGTTTTTTAAGTTTTATGCTCGTGCCGGCTTATCGAGGTTTGACTGTAAAATAATAGTTTACGTTCCGTTTTTTTCTGGATTTGATGCATTCCTGGTCCATGAGAAAAATAATTGCTTTTAATCTTGGTGAGACTATAGTATAATGACCCAAATAGCCTTTAAGGATGTTTTTCACCTTTCACCGCCTGAAATGTAAGGGAACAAAATTTAATAAAAAAAAATTGCCTAAAATGACCATAAGCAGTGATACCCATTGGCCAGCCCATGGTTCGGAAATGGTTTTTTTTTTGAAATGGCTTCAATTTCTACAGCTGGTATGAATTTACAGATTTCGCTCAATTACTGCCTCATACTACAGAGATGCAGATGCGCTACTATTAATATTTGACGTCACTAACAGGACTTCCTTTGACAATATTAGAGTTAGTTTGTTAACTTAGTTTCGGGTTGTTCATCTGCGGTCGATCGCATACACCGCAGTAAATTTTAGTCTTATGAACGCAGTTGCAATACCGCACTCGAAGCTTACTAAATACCGCGGCTATGATTTCGCGATCTTATATCGAAAATTTCCACCACAATATTTTTGTTATAAAAATGTCGACCGCAAAGACCGCGAGACTGCACCTGTCTTTCGACTCGCAACCGCTAACGAATGTCAATTCTTGAATAAGACCGTGACAGCACGACCTCCATTAGTCAAATAAACAGCTATACAGGCTGTAACAAATTTTCCTAACACTTTTAAAACACATTAGCTTTTTTCTAGGCCGCTTTTCAAAGAACCTGTTTTCACAGATCGACCCAGCTCGTTTTAAGAATTTTTTTGACATATATTGTAAAAAACACGGCTGTAGCTTAGTCCTTCTGGGTTTAAGTCCTGGTCTCTCGACGCCCCTGGATGAGCAAGGTCGAAACCACAGGGAGGACCAAGCGAAAATCGTGTTTTTCACATTATATGTTTGAAAAAATTGTTAGAGCGTGCTGAGTCGATCTGTGAAAACAGATTTTCGAAAAACGGCCTATCAAACATGCCCCTCAAAACATCGCCGGTCATAGCATTGTGTCCAAACCAACTATAACCATCTCAAACCATCCCGAACCACCCCAAATACCCCGAAACCTATCCCAAACCTGAAAAAAATAAATAAAAAGAAAATACCCTTTTTCTAATTTGAAATTGTGTAAGAAATTGAGTTTGTTAGGAACAACACTGCGATTTTACCTGCCCCAACAACAATACCTAGGGTAGGTGCCTCCTGGTCAGGTGGATATCCACCTGGATGACCTGAAAAATCAAAGTTTCTTAAAAATAAACATCAGCCATTTTTTCTAACTTAAAATTGAATTAGGAATTGGGTTTGTTAAGTCCGAAATTGCGATTTTACACACTCCAACTTCAAGTACCACCTGGCCAGGTGGATGTGCACCTAGATGGCCTAAAAATAAAAAGTTAATTTTAATAAGAAATCTATTTACCACACTGAAAAATTTGTGAAGAATTGGGCTTGTTGAGACTAAAAGTACGATTTTACTTTCCCGACCCCAAACCTATGGTGGCTACTACCTGGACAAGTTGATATCTAGGTAACTCCAGAGTAGGGCTATATTCACCCAAATGACTTGAAAAGTCGAACGCTTGTCTTTTTGTATCTAAAATTATGGAAAAATAAGGTATGCGCCGAGGTGGATTCGAATTCTCTAAATCACCCCTTAGAATCGCTCAGAACTCCATCTAGAGTGACAAAACCAAACTAAGTGGTGGTCCAATTGGATCAAAAATTTGTTTTTACGTTTTTCGGGATCTGAAACAATTTTTCTGCACTAATTCGAGCCTGCTGGAGATGGTCTAACAGGGGTAAAATCACGTTTTATCGAAAAGTTTTTGAATTATTGTGAGTTCTTGATTAATCAAAGTCAAGAACTCACAATAATTCAAAAATTTTTTGATAAAATGTGATTTTACCCCTGTTAGACCATCATCAGCATGCTCGAATTAGTGCAGTAAAATTGTTTTAGAGCTCGAAAACGTAAAAACAAATTTTCGGTCCAAGTGGACGACCACTTGGTTATGTCACTCTGGATATGGTTCTGAATGATGGATATGGTTCTGAAGATGCTTTTATAATGTTAAAACGCCGTTTTGTGGGAAATTTCTTGAGTTTTGATAAAATCGAGTTTTCGTAAAATCTATAATATCCTAATACTCAAAAATACCCCACAAAACGGCATTAAACCACTACCAAACAATCTCCAGCATGCCGGAATTAGTCCAGAAAACAGATTTCGAAACTTCAAAAAAGTGAAAAAAAATTCTCCAAGTGAACGACCTCTTGGTTGGTTGGTTCGGACTGAAAAATTTTAATTCCCGAGAATTTTCACTGAAACATCTCAGCTGAAAATTTACTTAGTTACGAATTTTAGAAGTTTGAAGCACTTGATTACTTTAATCATAGCTTGGAACCTGATTGGCGTCGATTGTCTCGGCGATGTTATGGCCGGCGGTGTTTGGCCGCGGCGATGTTTTGGCGCGGAGTTTATATGTCACGGACCGAGAGCTTAGCGAATTTTCAGCAAACGGTGGCCAAATTTGATGTTATCGTACTCAGCAGATCGCAGGCTTTCGTTTGAGCCCAAACACTAAATTTCCCATTTTCCGAGAGGTCTGATGAAAGGACAAAATTACAAAACTTCTCTTTTAAAAGTGTTAGTAAAATTCGTTACACTCTGTATTTACTTCTTGTTCAGAAAATACTTGTAAAAAGGCTAAAGTTGAACAGTTTTAGAATTGGTTAGCTCAAGTCAGGGTAAGTATTCTCAACATTTGAAAGATTGAATGAAAATAAAATTGCAATAATTTCAAGGAATACGCCAAAGATAATGTGCAAATCACCCTAGTCGGCAATAAAATTGACTTAAGTGCTCAAAGAAAAGTTAAAACAGATGAAGCTAGGCAGCTGGCTCAGGCAAGTCATCTCAGATTATTTAAGATAAAATTTTGAAAAATACAAAAGTTCAGACCTACAACATTTCCTACATTGAGACAAGTGCTAAAACAGGACAGCATGTGCAAGATGCATTTTCTGACTTGGCCAAGTAATGCATAAGTTTTTTGACGCTACTAGCTCCCCATATTCACTCTATTAACTCCCATGGGGAGTTATTTTTTGTAAAAAAAAGAAATTGTTAATTAAAAATGGCCCTAACTCTGTAATCCTAGTAAAAAACGAGGGGTGGGGAGATATGAGAGGGTGGGAGTTAATAGAGTGAATACGGTATACTCAACTCCTCCAAAGTCAAGTTAAATTGACTAAATGGCGTCTCTTGTCGTAAATCTGGCGTCTTTATATCGTGAAAAGGGCGCTTTATTTTTAAGCTTGAGTTTTCTACCTTTTTTAAAGATGATTTCATTTGTATAAGCAAGTAGCGCCATTTTTTATTCTTACGATAATATTGGTTTAGAAGACTCATAATCTCATCGAACGGAACAAAGGGCACTGAAAATGTGATTGACCTGGCCGCCGGTAGTCAGTGGTTCAACTCTTATACACCATCCAGCTGCTGCTCTTAGTGATTGTAAATTGTGAATTTCGAAATGTTTGTTTTATTTAGCAAATAATAAATTGGTGCATAATAATAGACGTCGTTTCACACACTTGAATAAAAAAAAGAAAAAATCAGACTAGAAAAATCAAAAATCTTCTTCTCAAGACAAAAATGGAGGATGAGATTTGTCTCGACTTTGTCTCGAACCAAGATCAAATAAACAGTTCACTATAGCACCTATAGCACCTCACTATAGCACCTCATTACAATGAAAAATAAGCGGAGCAAATATGATAGTATACCTCCCTTAACCCTAGGACGGGCACTTAAAAAATGTCACCCCTGGGCACTTAGGGTCAACGGGCCCTTTATAAATAATTTTTTTTTAATGTAATTGGTTACGAATTTTATTGATTTGTTGCGTGATGGGAGGAAATGTCACTCCTGGGCACTTAGGATCCAACAGGTTCTTTATAAATAATTTTCTTTTAAAATGTAATGGGTTACGGAATTTATTGATTTGTTGTGTGAGGGGGAAGCGAGGCTGGAACACCTTCATGCCATTGAAAAGGGTGTCAAATCAGCGATGAAAACACTTGGCTTACTTCCAAATGACCTACCTGGACCAAGTGATCAGTTTCAAAAGAAATGAAGTCTGAGATAAAGAATCGATGTTATTTGTGCCTTTATAACCATAGCAAAACTCTGACTGTATGCGGTGGATGCTTGAAAAATGTTTGTACGCAGCACTTTTATGTAATTTCTAATTGGTTATATGACAGCTGCTTGCCAAAATAAGATTTTTGGCGCTAGTAGCGAATACCCCCCCCAAGCATCCGACCTTTAAAATTTCTGTAAATACCCTTGCAAACAACAAGTTTAGGCTTAGCCCTTAGGCTTGGGGGTAGGCCAGCGTACGGAAGTTGTGACTAATGAAGAGTTTGCGCACATTTTCCGAGGTCTGGGACATAAATTTGGGTACTTTTTACTAAAGTAAAAAAAAGTGAAAATCGTTGGGGGGGGGGATTTATTCGCTACTAGCGTCGATTTTTTATTAAAGTTCCAGCAACTTCATCCAACTTTTGCAACAAAGCTGAAACCTATACATTTAAAATTTATCTAATTGTATAAGTAGGGCCCAATGGACCCTAAGTGCCAGGAGCTGTCACAACAGTAAGTTGGTTATATCTCAGTCATTTTACAGCATGTTAACTTAGCCAAGAAAACGTTTTGAAGCTGAGATTGAGTACTTCCTAGATCCGAAAGGGAATTTTTTAAACCATTTTAATAGATCTAACAAAAGCACTCAAAATTATTAGGGTCCATTGGACCCTAGTGCCGTCTTAGGGTTAAAGGGGCATGCTTGCCTAAGGCAAAATTTGTCCTTGCCAATTCAAAAATGTTTCTGAATCATTGAACTTCTGTACGGATTTTCAACTTAGTTTCTAACACAACTATACCTAAAAGAAGATATGGGCATTTGCCTTTGCCCAATACCAATATTTTTTGGCCCTCTCTATACCCAATACCAAAACCAAATTTTAAAGTTGTGGACCCAATATATTCCCCAATACCAATATTTTTTCAAAAGTCTATTTGTTCACCAAAACATTAAAAATCCTAATTGTGTCTAATCTCGATTTAGTTACACATTGGAACTGATTTTTTGGCCAAAAGAAACGAAATTTGATCCATTTCGGTTTTTATTAAAGCTACAAAATCAGAATAAAAATGTGCGCGAAAATCCAATAATCTAGCAATTTTTAGACTCAAGTTCGTACGAATTAAATTTCGGGCGATCTAAATTTAGGACTAATTAACGTTACGCGAACTGATTTTTAGACGAAAAATCACGGTACGTGACAGTTCGTCCTGACGGCCGATTCGTCCTCACTCGTTAAAAAGGGACAATTCGTCCTCCTCGTTAAAAGGGACAATCGTCCTCGATCAATAACAGGGACAATTCGTCCTCACTCCTCAAAAAGGACAATTCGTCCTCGCTTGGTAAAAAGGGACAATTCGTCATCGATTATATTTCTCACACTCTACTCGCTTGACTTGCTTTGATCGCTTTTACCAAAAAAATGGTTACTGAGACGCAAACTGTAAGTTCATCAATCAACATTTATCAGCAATTTATGTGTGGTAAACATAAATAACAAAACAAGTAACAATATTGTGTGGTATGATAGCGAGATGATATTGTGTAATATGCTAGCCAGATAGTTTACCAAAGAAGCACTAATAACGAATAGTGTTAACTAGCTTCCTAAGAAGTGTTAGATAGTGATAACCAGGGCTTATTTTAAAGAGGTACCATGGGTACCTCCTTAACTCTTACCTCCTCCTAGGAGGTACCATTTCAAATTGGGGCCAGTCAAATCGGGCCAAATCTAATCGGGCCAATTCAAATTGAGCCCATTCAATTTGGGCCAATGCAAATTGGCCAAAATTTTGAGTCAAAAGTCAAAGGTACCACTGCAACTTTTTTTATTAGACTTTTATTCTGGTTTTTTCTGTACTTTAATGATATAATAATAATTTTTTGCATTTTTCCGCAAAATTTTTAGATTATGTCTAACCCACAACAACCCAGGGCCCAAAAATTGATCCACCCTAACCCCGACTCATGGGGTACCTCCTGCTCAGGTGATGTCTATCTGGATGGCCTAAAATGGAGTTAAACGTGCCACGTTTCACACAAAAATGGGGTTAGAAATGAGGTACAGTCGAACCTCCGATAGTGTACACCCAAAAGTTCGTTCCCGCCTAGGGTCCGACACTTTTTTTTAGCCCCATTTTTTTCAAATTTTTCCATTTCTGTTTTGACAGTCTGGTCGCAAATATCGCAAGGATTCCGATTTTGCGATCGTTTTTCATTTGCCTATATATTTTTTCTCTAAAAAGCAAACCTCCCAATAGTGTACACCTTATTTTCAAAGTGGTGTACACTATTGGGAGGTTTTGCTTTTTTAGAGAAAAAGTATATAGACAAATGAAAAACGATCGGCAAAATCGGAATCCTTGCGATATTTTGCGACCAGACTGTCAAAACAGAAATGGAAAAAAATTTGAAAAAATGGGGCTAAAAAAGTGTCGGACCCTAGGCGGAACGAACTTTTGGGGTGTACACTATCGGGAGGTTCGACTGTATGCAGCCAGGTGGATTCAAACCAAAAACCTCTACACCACCTCTACATCCTGAGAATGGATCAGGACATTTCGCCCCAGAGCCCGTTTCGCATGTGTTTACTGGTGCTTGCCACGGACGATTGATACACGGACGATTGATCCCATTGGCCGATTGATCCCATGCGTCTATTGATGCCATCCCGTTAAAAACGGACGATTGATCCCATTCTATTAAAAGGGGCGATTGATCCGACCTAACTAAAATAAATGATTGATCCTAACAACTGAAAATGGTTCTTTCGTAGCACTGGATTATTCACAGCTTTTTCTATATGATACATTCGGTTGTTAACAACTTTCTTCCTTTTTCAGGTTTTTTCGAGGCCATTGAGAACTTAGCTAATAAATGTTTGAAATTTCGCACATTGGAAAAAATTGCTTAATCGTGCATTTGCGGTAACAATGCCAAGGAGGACGAATTGTCCCTTTTTGAGGAGTGAGGACGAATTGTCCTGTTTTTTGGTAGAGGACGGATTGTCCCATTTTATTGATCGAGGACGAATTGTACCTTTTTATCGGGTGAGGCGAATTGTCCCTTTTTTAACGTGAGGACGAAATCGGCCGTCAGGACGAATTGTCCGTGTCCGGAAAAATTAATGTCATTGCACAAGCTGTCGGATGTGGGAGAAATATTTGAAATTAATCTTGTTATGATGTTGCAGAATTGTGGAAAATAAAACTCGATTTTGTCAAAAAATCACTTCTGACAAGGAAACTGTTCGAACTGTAAAATCGAATCAGCGAATTCTAAATATTGCATCGTGTAGAGCATAGTCGATTTACTTACACGGAAAGACACGACCACCTCGTGACGTATCAGAGAACTTTATATACCAAAAGATAGCTCTCTTTGAGCTGATGAGAAACAGTTGGCAAAATCTACTACGCGCTAAAGCAAAATCTGCTACGTGCCTACTACGTATTGCAGATTAGCACCTGCTAGATTAACATCGGTACTTGTGGCGCAGTGGTATGGGTTTACGCTCTCCTTTATGTCGAAGGTCAATCCCCAATCGGTGCAATTTTTGATATTAATTTACCTTTTTGAAATAGTCATAAGTTTTTTGTATTTTTTTCGAAATTCTGTTTTTAAGATAGTTTTGTCGGAGACAGTGTTTTTTCACTATAATAATGTTAAAAACACAATTTTCGCTACGGGCGCATTTCTAGAAAAAACCCTTTACTTGTGATTTTTTTCACGCAAGTTTTATGATTTCTGGCCTGAAATTTGTTACTAGGTCTGCAGGCGCCTATCGGCGCCTATGTTGTTCGGGAACATTAGTTGTTCATGTACATTAGTAGTTCGGGTAGATTTATTCTTTCGAGTGCGTTAATGGTTAGGGTAGATCATCCACCTACCTGTTGACTAAGCTACTCTACCTCGCCTACCCTCGCCCATTCTCACCTGCTCATGCCCATTCTCGCCTATCCTCGTCTACCCTTGCCCATCCTCGCCTATTCTCGCCTCCCTCGCCTCTATCCTCGCCTACCCTCGCCCATCCTCGCCTACCCTTGCCCATCCTCGCCTCTCCTCGTCTACCCTTGCCCATCCTCGCCTATTCTCGCCTCCCTCGCCTATCCTCGCCTACCCTCGCCCATCCTCGCCTACCCTTGCCATCCTCGCCTCTCCTCGCCTACCCTCGCCTATCCTCGCCTACCCTCGCCCATCTCGCCTACCCTCGCCCATTCTCGCCATTCTCACCTGCTCTTGCCCATCCTCGCCTATCCTCGCCTACCCTTGCCCATCCTCGCCCATCCTCGCCTATTCTCCCTACCCTCGCCTATCCTCGCCTACACTCGCCCATCCTCGCCTACCCCTTGCCCATCCTCGCCTATCCTCGCCTACCCTTGCCCATCCTCGCCCATCCTCGCCTATCCTCCCTACCCTCGCCTATCCTCGCCTACCCTCGCCTATCCTCCCCTACCCTCGCCTATCCTCGCCTACCCTCGCTTATCCTCGCCTACCTTGAAATCCACCATCTCCGATTTGGAGGGCAAGGAAAAATTTTTTTAGAAGCAACTTCGATTATACGTGTTTGTGCTTAAAAGGATGCCAAGATGTTTTACTTGAAGGTTCCGCAGAGATATCTGACATTAATTGGCAAAAACTGGCAAAAAGTGGGTTTAAACCCGAAAATCCACCTTAATCCAGGCCAAAATCGACTTTCACCAATTTGGAGGGCAAGGAAAATTTTTTTTAGAAGCAACTTCAATCATACGTGTTTGAGCTTAAAAGAAAGCCAAGATGTTAAACTTCAGGGTTCCGGTGAAATAACGAACATGAGTTAACTAAACATAGCAGAAAAGTGGGCTTGAACACAAAATGCCACCTCAAATCCAGGCTAAAATAAACCATCTCTAGTTTGGAGGGCAAGGAAATTTTTTTTAGAAGCAACTTCAATTATACGTGTCTGTGCTTAAAAAGAAAGCTAAGATGTTGAACTTGAGGGTTCCGAAAAAATATCGAACATAAAATTGCAAAAAGTAGCCAAAAATCAATCTTGACACCATAAATTCATAAAAAGTGTGACGGACGGATCCCCCCCCCCCCGACCAAATACTATATAAGATTTATCAATAAAAAAATGATCACTTGCTGCCTCATGATAAAGAAGTATAATTAAAGTTAAAATGAAAACAAAAAAAATTACACCGATTGGGATTTTACCTTCGACATAAAAAGAGAGCATAAACACATACCACTGCGCCACAAGTACCTGTTGGTTACAGTGTGCTAATCTGCAATACGTAGTAGGTCAAAAAACTCTAACTTTCCAAGGTCAATATCTCGGCGCGGTTTTTAGCGCGTTGTAGATTTTTGCCAACTGTTTCTCAATCAGCTCAAAGAGAGCTATCTTTTGTATATAAAATTCTCTGATGCGTGACTGGGTGGTCGTGCCTTCCCGTGTTAGTGTAGAAAAAGTCCTGGCGGTGGACAGAGACCAAAATTTTGAGTTCGAGGTCAAAGAAAGTCAAAAACCACCTAAAAAGCTAATTTTGGATACTTCTGCACCCCAATGGTCAGTTTTTGTCAATCAAGTGGCCAATCTGATCATTATGACCTCATGTAACTTTTCGTTTTTACGTCTGACAGTGATGTTTTCAGAAATTATTTGAATTTTTTTCGAAATCGAAATTTCATGGTACAATGGTCTGGATCGCTGAAATTTCGATTTTCGAAAAAAATTCGAAAAATATCTGAAAACATCACGGTTTTGAATTGTCCAACGCCAATTCAAGTTTTTTTTGCCTAATCCATTCAACTTCTGTGTGGATTTTGGCTAAGTACACAATCCCCCTGCCCAAAAATGGCGAAAATGTGTCCTGGGGGCATTTTAAATACTGTGAACGTGAAAAAAACAACAAAAATTAGTGGGAAGACACTTTTTAGCACTTTTGAAAAAAAAAATTTTGAATTTTGCCTTGGGGATTAAGGTAACTCAACCTAAAAGGGTACGTGGAATCTCTAAAAGACCAAAAAAACTGAGGTTTTTTTCGCAAATTTTAATTTACAGGATCATTTGCAATCATATACTGAAAAAGACGCCAAGAAGCAGAGCTACATTTAAAGTATTCAGGTTGTTAATGATGATGTAAATTAAAATTGCAAAAAACGTCAGTTCTAAACAATAAAGAAAATTTGGTGACAGCCCTAGGTGGAGTGCATGGAATTGGACATCGTTGGATATTTTTTGAATTTATAAATTAATTTTAAAAAGCCCAGAATCTTGGCTACATTTGGTATATGAATAGGGTGGTATTTAATTTTGGCCATAGAATTGTGAAAAATGGCCATAGAATATTTAAATTTTGGCATAGATTTTTTTTAGCCATAGAATATTGAAAAATGGCCATAGATTTTTGAAAATGGCCATAGATTTTTGAAAAATGGCCATAGATTTCTGAATTTTAGTCATACTCGCTCGAAATCATTTTTTAACCACTTTTTAAGATGCTCTTGGACCTGAAACATCCTGAAAAGATGTTTTAAAGCGTGTCGATGACACTTTTCCGAGAATTTTTTTTTTGACCGAAATTTGACTTTTTCCCTGAGCGACCAATGGTCGGAAAAATTACAGAAATTTTTTTTTCTCGGAAAGTGTCATCGACACGCTTAAAACATCTTTTCAGGATGTTTCAGGTCCAAGAGCATCTTAAAAAGTGGTTGAAACATGATTTCGAGCGAGTATGGTTAAAATACAGAAATCTATGGCATTTTTCAATATTCTATGGCCAACACAAATCTATGGCCAAAATTAAATATTCTATGGCCATTTTTCACAATTCTATGGCCAATTTTAAATATAACCCTATGAATAGTGTGACTTGTAGAAAAAAGTCAGAAAATTTCGATGTAGCCGACCAAGAAAACCCCCGAAAACCATCGATTTTCGGAAATTTAGCCTATTTCAGCCTGAATACATGCTTCAGTAGGTGTGAAAGCCTGCCCTGATAATCTTGTTGGATAGTCAAGAGTGTGCGGATCATCTTGAAACTAAACTTGTAAATAAAATGAGAAAAAATAAGATGTGCAGCCAGTGGTAGTCAAACCTGTGACTTAGGAGATGCGTAATGAAGTGTAACCTACCCCCTCCGGTAACGACGATTCGATACACATTGCGACTCGATACGCCAACTCGATACAGTTGCGACTCGATACGCCAATTCGATACAGTTGTGACTCGATACACCAACTCGATACACCGAGTCTCAGGTTCGATTCCCGACTAGTCTTATAGTCACGTTTTGTGGTAGCAAAGTTCTCTTGTTATTTATTATATTTGTATAAATTAAAAGCCTGATAGTCTTCATTTCACGTGTTCAGGTATTAATCAGCATGGACAGAGTCGTACTTGTGCACACGCAGCGTATAGGAGCCCGAAATGCACCGATTACTTATACTGATGATGGCAGAGGATACACCTCCCCCCCCCTTGAAACCATTACCAACCAGTATTTAGGTACCCTGAACCCGAAATTGTTCAATTCGGATTCTGACAGATTGAGCCGATCAGAGTGGGATTCTGACGAATTTTCGCAATAAGTCCACTCCCTTCAATAAACTCCTAAAAAATCAACTTTCAGCGGCTTCTGACCACTCTGGGGTGGGATTCTGAGCAATGCAAGTACTTTTCTGACGATAAAATTCGAATTCCGCAAAATTTTAAAATCTACGGGCAAAAAAAATATTCTGCAGGACGAAAAAGAGTAATCTATGGGTAAGGTTGTCGAGCCTTCGAAATTTTCGAGCCTTCGGCTCGGCTCGAAGTTCGAAAAAATCGGACTTCGAGCCGAAAGTTCGATTTCGAGCCTTCGGCTCGACAACCCTATCTATGGGCAAGAATGAGTATTATACGGGCAAAAAATATTATCCAGAAAGAATACGATTTGCACCAAAAAGAATACTATTTGCACCAAAAAAGAATTCAATTTGCACCACGGCGATTTGCACCAAAATAAAATCTTTTTGCACCAAAAAAATTAAATTTGCACCAAAAAAGATCTAATTTACACCAAATTTTTTGCACCAAAAAAATCGGCTGTACCGAGAAAGGTAAAAAAATATTTGGTAAAGGCACATTTGGTGAAAAAAACTTTTTGGTAAAAAAATTTTGGTAAAGACACATTTGGTTAAGGCACATTTGGTAAAACTTTTTTTGGTAAAGGCGCATTTGGTAAAATTTCTTTTGGTAAAGGCACATGTGGTAAGAAAACTTTTTGGTAAAGCATTTTTCCGTGGATATTTTCGGGTGGTATATCTTTTTGGTCATAGAGTTCTTGTTTTTGGCCATAGATCTTATTTCGACGCGGAATTGGCTGTTTTGGTCACAGAGACAATGTTTTCGGAGGGCATAGACGTTTCCCCAATCATCTAAAAGCACTTGATGCTCTCCGAAACCCGTTAAGCACCTAGTGACCAGGACATGAATCGAGGTCCTCCACTCAGGACTATTGCACCCAGGGGGGTTTGAACCAGCGACCTTGGTGATGAGTGTATGGACTTCTACACCACTCAAATACTCAAAATCATGATAAAGAATAAGGTATGCGCCCAGATGGATTCAAACCAGCAAGCTCTACATCACCACTTATAATCGCTCAGAACTCCATCCAGAGGGACGAACCAAACCAAGTGGTCGTCCACTTGGATCAAAAAAAATTTTTGATTTGATCCAAGTGGACGACCATTTGGTTTGGTCACACTGGATGATGGGTTCTTAGTGATTCTAAGGGCTGATTTAGAGGTCGCTGGTTCGAATTTACCTGAGCGGAAACCTTTTTTTACCAATTAAGGATATAAAAAACAGGCGTTTGACTTTTCAGGGCATTTGGGTGAATTTACCCCTACTTTAGAGTTACCTGGATATCAACCTGTCAGGTGGTAGCCACCCAGGTTTGGAGTTGGGTAGGCAAAATCGCACTTTTGGTCTTAACAAGCCGAATCCCTCACACAATTTTAAGTGAGAAAAAATGGTTTATTTTTTATTCTAAAGAAATTTTAATTTTGTAGGCCATCCAGGTGGACATCCACCTGACCAGGAGGTAACCACCGCACGTTTTGGGGTTTGCGTGAGTGAAATATTGATTTTGGTCCTAACTAGGGTTGTCGAGCGCTCGAAATTTTCGAGTCGAGCGCTCGATTCGATATTCGAAATTTTCGAGTCGAGCGCTCGATTCGATATTCGAAATTTTCGAGTCGAGCGCTCGATCCGATATTCGAAATTCGAAATTTTCGAGTCGAGCGCTCGATTCGACATTCGAAATTCGAAATTTTTCGAGCGCTCGATTCGACATTCGAAATTCGAAATTTTCGAGCGCTCGATTCGAAATTCGAAAATTTTCGAGCGCTCGATTCGAAATCGAAAAATTTTCAGCGGCTTCGGCGCCTCATTAATGGATTTTTAGAAATAAATTAATCGAAACCATGGTTAATCGACCACACACGACCGTTTTACCACACCAAACGAATAAGCGGCCGAAAAAACTACCATTCTTTGTTCATAGCTGTGCTTGATCAAACGGCGCAGTCGGAGACTCTGAGATCGCAAAAAGCACCGCTCTGGCTTTTTTCGCCTCAGAAGGTCCCAATTTTTTGTTCGCTAAGTTTTCCTTGGGCCTTGCCGATTTCAGATGACCCGAAAGATGAGTTGTTGATCTACTCTTTGGCAGTCTAAGCTCTTCCACAAGTGAAAATAGTCTTTCCACCGACTTTCTTAAACGATTTCCAAACTTCGCTTGGCATTTTTCTAAAACAAGAAAAATTCACCATTACATTCTTTTTTGTGTGCTGCAAGTTCGAACTATAACTCGAAAATAAGCGCTCAAAATTCGAAAGCATAATTCGAAATTTTTTTCGAGCGCTCGAAATTCGAAAGCATAATTCGAAATTTTTTTTCGAGCGCTCGAAATTCGAAAGCTTAATTCGAAATTTTTTTTCGAGCGCTCGAAATTCGAAAGCCTAATTCGAAATTTTTTTTCGAGCGCTCGAAATTCGAAAATTTTCGAACTTTCGAGCGAAAAGTTCGAAATCGAGCGCTCGATTCGACAACCCTGGTCCTAACAAACCTAATCTAACAAATAATTTAAGTTAGAAAAAATGAGTATAATTAAGAAGAATTTTACTGGGAGGATATAGATATAGAAACCTGGAGTAAGGGAAAGAGAAGAAAAAGTGGAATAAGAAGGTCTTTGACACAAAAACATCTGCAAAGTGCCTTACTAAAAGAAAATTTATCAAATATGTCTCTACCAAAAAAATTTTTACCAAATTTTTTGGCGTAGGGGCGTTAGGCCCCTTTTTTCCATTTGTGGAAAAAGGGGCCAAACGACTTACGTAAGTCGTTTGGCCCTTTTTTCCACTTTTTAAATACGCGCCTTTTTTAGTTTTTATTGTTTGCAGTTTGTCGTTTTTTTATTATTATTTCTGAATAACCGTTATAAACTAATTTTTATAAGACTATTAAGCCTCAGGGTGGATAGGAACCACCTGTACCTCCTCCAAATGGGTATCCATCTCTAAAATCCAAAATTTTTGGATTTAGCTGAAACTAACTAAAAGTCATTCTACCCTATCCATAATCGTGTCCCAAACGCGGTTGGATAATGCTAAAACAGCAATTTGACTTGCAGGAGCCCAGTTCTGCATTAATCACGTATCCCGAAGAGTAACCAGGTGGTGCTCAGGTTGTTCTACCTAGGTAACGGTACTCTGGTGTAAATGCCTCGGTAGCAGTAGCCAGCAGTGTTACCCAATGCTCAAATGGTTTAGGTGGATGAAGATACCTGGAAAGAATGGATACATCTAGTAAGTGGATACCTAGGCAGATAGGTCGAAATGAGGGAGTTAACTGGTTGGTCTACTCAGTCCGGGTCCATATCCGGGTACAAGTGGTGGATTTGGATGTCCACCTGGGTAAAATTTCTCTCTCTCTTATTTTTCGGCTTTGAGAAGCTATTATGTTCACTTATTCCAATAATCTGAATATACTCTGTAAATTCCAAACTGTCATTTTAGCTATTTTACCAAACTCAAAATTACCCTAGAAAATGGCATTTTACTATTGTCAAACCTTTTTTAGAATGCTCAAATTACTGCAAAAAACGGATTTCGGAAACCCAAACACATGGAAAAAAAAATTCCACCAAATGGACGACCATTTGGTTGGGTTGGTGCATAAATCATCCAATAATACGGGTGCTAGATTATAGAAAAAACTTAAAAACATCTTAAGTGATAAGAATTTTCACAAGAAAAAAAGATTAATTTGAAAATCTTTGCTGAGGAATTTAGCGGCCAGAGGGAGAATTCACCGTAGGGAAATTTACCAGAAGGAGTATACACCGCGGGAAAATTTACCTGGAGCCAAGATTATGAAAAGCACAAAAACAATAAAAATAAATAAAAGGCGCGTATTTAAAAAAGTGGAAAAAAGGGGCCAAACGACTTACGTAAGTCGTTTGGCCCTTTTTTTCACAAATGGAAAAAAGGGGCCTAAAGGCTACGACCCAATTTTTTTACCAAAAAGTTTTTTTACCAAATGTGCCTTTTACCAAATATTTCTTTACCTTTTCGGTACAGCCAAGAAAATCTTTTTGCACCGGGAAAAATCCATATCCGTTAATTTGACTATTTACACATTTAAACGATTCGATTTAGACTCCAATATGACATCCGATCAAGCGCACGAATCACATTGCAGAAGAGAATATGCTGGTGCTAAAATATCAAAGGTATATCGCCTCATAAAAAGTCCCTCTCGTATTTTCTTACTCTAGGTAAAATTTCTGCTCGATGAATATGACAACGCAGAATACTTCGTGACTGGTTCCTGGGGCAAAGCCAAACATGCAGCGTCTGACTCTGTTACTCTTTGGAGCACTAAAAATGAGCCAACAGAAGAGTCATCAGGAATCGAAAAGCTTTCTTGCCAAAAGGTCGAATCGGATGTCAACGATATATCGTAGGGCTTTTTGTTTTGTTAAAAATGTTTACAACTTCTGAAATTGTTTACAGAGTGGTCTCTCAGTCTCGATTTGTGGTTGGACTCAGCAATGGTGACATCAAAGTTTTCGGATGTAGCGGTGAAGCATTGGAAAGCAAGCAAACCTACTCCACTGTTCACGCCAAGGCTTCGTCAACAGCTGTATGTGTGGTCTCTAATACAATTTTCTCGGGAAGTGACACTGGTTCAATTGTGCGGATCCCAATGGATAGCAGTTACAGCTCCCAAACTTCGATTTGTAACAACTGTAGGCTATTTATTTAGGGTTAAATTCGAGTAAGCTCATAGAACTTTTTAGGATTTGATGGAAGTCACTTCTCTAGTTTCTTATGGCACTTCCCAGCTGGTCAGCGCTCATACCACAGGCCAGGTTCATCTCTGGGATATTCGCCAGCCGGCCAAGCCTTCATTGGAGTTTTCGATTTTAAGCAGAATTCCAGTAGTTTCCAAAGCTGTTGCTGCATGAATGATTCTGTGACAGCAATTGCTTCTCATCCTTCGGAGCCTAATGTGGTTAGTTATCTAACCTACATAGTTAAATGAGCAGTGACGGTTTTTTCAGATTGCTTTTGGGACCAACTCTGGCCATATTTCCTTCTTCGACATTCGAGCTCCTAGCAAGACCTTCCGAATTTATTGAAAGTTTGTCCAGATTCCGTAAACTGTGTAAGTGCTGTTTAAAAATAATTTCATAGTCATTATATTTCTTTTTGCAGGTTATTTCAATCCGGTTTATCCAAATAATTTTTTCTCTTCGTCCGACACAGGATTGATTCATTGGGACGCTTCTTCTTTGAATTATCAACCGTGGGTTTTTTGCCCCTTTTAATGGGGCCCAGCAGTAGTGCAATATTTTAGGATGCGAGATCGAATGATGACGACAAAATACATGGAAACATATGGCTATCTGGCAAAGTGTGGACAAATATCGGCTTGAATGCATTGGTAGAAGACGATCCCAAATTGCTCAGCTGTTTTGATGTCTCTGAAAGTGCCCTAGTGGTTGGCTCAAACACTTGCGAATTGATTTTCTTAAAAAAATCTCGATTTTCACTGATTTCCTCTGTTTGGATTGTTTACTTTGCACTTGGTTAAAGACTGTAATTTTCGGTTGGGTTCTTCCAATATTTTTTTTGCGATGTCATGTGTCTCAGGTTAGTAACTGGGTGTATCACAATCCAATTGAGAATGCATTTGATATAACACGCCTCGTTTTACACTACTTGAGTTTTGAGTGAGAACGGGGTAAAAAGTTGATTTTTACGGTTCTTTCTGACGAGACAAAACATATCTGATTATGCCCCGAAAAATATCCAAATTAAGTCAGCTTTCCGAACTGGCAGGAAAGGACCCGGCCGGGGCAAAACTAACCAACCATAAAAATGGACTGATCGTGCACTACGAGTGGTGCATACTTAGTCGACTCATCAACTTTGCACTAAGTGCCGTATCAGCAAGACATAATTATTCAACATCAAGAAACTGATAGATCTTGCTCCGTTATAGTGACACATCTCAAGATATTTACCAATTTACGTATTTGGACCTACTCCTATGAATTTAGAAAATTTACTGAGTCAGAAGATGTCTCGAGACATTTGCTGAGTCACGGAATGTCTAGGGACATTGCTGAGTCACGGAATGTCTCGGGACATTTGCTGACTCATCAACTGTCCCGGGGCAATTGATGAGTCAGCAAATGCCTCGAGTTTTGAATTAGAGAAGTAAAAAGTGGCTACCAGCATCGGGACTCGAACCGACGACCGAGTTTTGCACTGCACCGCATGCTCTGACAGTATACTAAGTGCACCCTCAAAACATCTGGATAAAATCTAAACCAGCTGGATAGCAGGGATGGACATCGCCTGTTTTTGTCTCCATCCTCCGGCTCCGGTCTCCAGCCCAAAATTATTTCCCCTCTTCCTCCGGCTCCATCCTCCGGGCAAATTTTTTTTGTCTCCATCCTCCGGTTCCAGTCTTCACTGGAACCGGAGGATGGAGCCGGAGCATCCTCTTAAAGGATCCTCTCTCTAAAATCGGTACTCAATTACCGTAAAACCTCTATTAATCAGGCCCCCTCTATTAATCAGGCCCCTCTAATTATCCGGCCCCCTCTAATAATCCGGCCCCCTTTTAAAGAGCTTAAAAGGGGTTTTATTAATTTTTGGAATGGTACAGAAATTACTAAGTAAGGTGGAATTTTTGACAGTACGATTATCTTGTATAAATTTTTAGTGTCAATAAAGTATACCCTATTCAAAATTCAGATTTTTTATAATCTAACTGAGGTTTAAAAAGTTTTATGGGTGTCTTGGGTGTTAAAGGAACCATGACTTTTGAGGGGCTAATTGACCATTATTTGATTGCTAATCTCATCACGTTTCCTTCATTTTTGAACTTTTAAATGTTTGGGAAAGTTATATGTCATCTGGACATTCTTGCTTACTATTTTCAAAAAAAAAAAAGTCTAATGAAAGAAGGTAGTAACTGAAGTGCAATGTCAAAAGTCTAAATTTATTAAACAAATTTTATATTAGAATTTTTATTCAAACTTTTAATGTACTTTTTTGTTTCCTATTTCACCAGCTTGTATTCATGGATCTCAGCTTTCTAACGAGCTTTCAAACTGTTCTAAGTCAAGTCTGCAATGAGAAAACTAAGGAGTTTGAAAAAATAGAAAATTTAAGGTTTAAAAAGGAATAAGCTGCTATTTTTTTTCAAACTTCTCATTTTTCAAATTTTAGAAATGACCGGTTTGATATTTCGTAAAAAAGCTGAGATTGAGGGCTACAAGCTCGTGCAGAAAGAAATTAAAAATTACAATAAAAGTCTAAATAAAAATTGTGATGAAAAATTTGTTTATATAGCTTACACCAAAACAATTTTTTTTCAGACGGTGCGCATGAGCTTTTGACAAAAATTTGAAACTGTCCGCGTTTTTTCTGACACACCGTGTAGTCATTTTTTCTGAAAATACAAATCAAGAATGTCCAAGTTGACTTAAAACTATCCTAAAATTAAAAAAAATTGCAAAAAAAAATAAATAAAGAACAATTATAAGAACAGAAAAAAGGTTAATTCAACAATCCCCCCTAAAAAGTAATACAACTTTTCAAAAGGTCGAAAAATAATCCGACCCCTCTAATAATCCGGCCCCTCTATTAATCCGGCCCCCTGGAAAGTAGTTGAAAAATAATCCGGCCGGCCTAATTAATAGAGGTTTTACGGTAGTACTCTGTTTGTAAAATGTAAATAATAAAATCGTAGTTCGAAATTAGTATTGTCTCAAACCGAAAAATCACAATTTTATTTTCGACTAGCTGCAACTACCTTATTGCTCTCACTCGCATGTCTAAATTTCGCACTCAAGTGTTCTCATTATTATGATGCTTTTGAACGCTAGTGTTCTGTAGGGCCTTTAGCGATAGTCCACGGTAGACAATTTCTAATTATTTCTTGTATTTTTGTATGGTATTGTTTGAGTATTGGGGTATAAGTGATTTACTAAAACTCGAAAAATGCTCGAGGAAGCGGTTTTTTCAACCCTATCAAACCATCTTCAGCATGCCGGAATTAGTCCAGAAAACTGGTTTTTGAACCCGAAAAAAGTAAAAAAAAATTTGCTCCAAGTGGACGACCACTTGGTTTGGCTAGTTCAGACAAAGAAAATTAAATTTCCGCAAAATTTTCTCAAAACCGAGGTTAACGATTCGAAACCCTGTGGGTGCAAACAATACTATCCACGTGGTTTTTTTTGAACCTTGAAAGTTGGGTGTAATTTCAGGTAACGCCCAAATGTCTGTTCGGTCTTCATCAGTTATTTTGAGATCTGATCTATGAGCTTCTTTTCTTCGTACCCAGTATGACGGTATCAACCCTGCACAAACAAATAAACAAACACTTGTACGATAGAAAACTACAATGGGATAGTGAAGGAGTCAACATCTTTGTAGTTGAAATGTTCTGCCAGGGTGCTCTTACCTTAACTTTTTGAAAATGCAAAAAGCAACTAATAAGTAATTTAAATACCTCAAGAGCAACTCCACGGACTGGATATACTGAGTCATCATCTCCAGCCAATTTGCCTCCATTAAGTCCTGCACAGTTGACAATACAATCGAAGGTGTTCTCATCCACTAGCTGAAAAAAGAGAATATTTCTATTTAACTATCTGAAAACTAATTTACTTGTTGGAGAGACTCTATTTTACGCTCCTGAAAGTGAACCTCATCTAAAAGAGACAGTTGTTTGTGTAGCCATGGCACATACCTTCTGCCCTCTGAAGCATAAGGTGTGTAGTGTATGGCATATCTGGATGTAATGGACCATACAATCAACCGATTTAATTGGCTATAACTTACTTGGAAGGATTAGGGAACAAGGAATTACGCTCTCTGTAGGTGAGCCAATGAAAGTTGTAGACTATATCTCCATAAGCTTCGGCCTGAAAATACTATTCAAACGTTTGTTTGAACTTGGATGCGTCATGCCTGAATATCCAACAGGGCTTTGTTGTCAGACTGAAAATGTCCAGAGACCAGTTTGACACCTGTCTCTTCAGGACTATACTTCTTCTCAAGTTCTGCAAACCACTCAAAGGAAGCCCTGGCCCACTCACTAAAGCTTCAATTAAGTTATGTCGTCGCTCATACTGATACCGATCAGCCACATTGTCCAAGCGAAAAAGACCAGCAGGGCCGAAACTACAGGTTTCGTCAAATTTTCTGTCTGAGAAAAGAGTGATCTAAACAAAAACAGTCCATTGCTATAGTTTGCATAACCACTAAAAAGTACTTTTGCGGAAGGGAAATTTTGTTTGATAGCTAATGCAGAAGAAAATCCAATTACTCCTTGACCAACCACAGCCACTCTTAAATTCTTCGAAATAATGCCCGTTATTTGTGTGTGTGCCTGAATTTTAGACTATGAAATCAGAATAAGCAAGGAAAAACAGTAAACGTCCAGAGAAATGATTGCCTCCAGTAGTAATCGAACCCACAACCAACTTTCATTGGCTTTTACTGCTTTAATACTGCACGGCCTGTCAAATTCGAAAAATCGCGAATAGGGGAATTCCCCTTTCCAGACAAAAATGAGAATATTTTTCTGAAATTTCTTCATTTAAATCAATTCCAATTGGATGTCGGTAGATAATTTATACAACATTTTTATTTCTCGATTGGCCATGTTTAAGCTCAAACGAATGCTGAAAGTCAGCTCTACACGGTAATGCTAGAAAACAGAAACATAAAGCCATTGTGGTTGCTAATCAAACTTTTTCAAATTTGCAGCTTTTCACGAAAATGTCGATTTTTTTATATTTAATGATTTTACGCAAAAAAAAATTTAATTTTGACCCACCATTCTTAGTTGTGAAAGCTTAGATTTTGGGCTTTTAACTACACAAAAAATCTTGTCAGAAAAATAAGTACAGTCAACTATCGATAATCCGTCACTCGCTAATCCGTCACTCTCGATAATCCGTCACCTTCGTGCAGTGCTTTCAAAAGGAAAGGCAAATAGGAAAAGCAAACTGAAAGGAAAAGCAAATTTGCCTTTCACTTTGCCTTTACTTTTACTTTGCATGAAAATTTGCCTTTACTTTTAATTTGCCTTTCCTTTTGAAAACACTGCCTTCGTGACACTTTGTTTGGTTTTGCCTTGAATAAATAAAGCTAATCCGTCACTCGCTAATCCGTCACTCTTGATTATCCGTCACCCCATGGCGGTCCCAAGGGGTGACGGATTATCGAGAGTTGACTGTATTTAGAATTCCCCTGCGTGCCAAAGTTTTAATTGTTTCTTTAGAAATTTCGGTAAAGATTAAAAAAAAAGAAAAATTGTTTGTGATTTAAATGTGTTATTGCTAACGTTGAGCATTAAAAAAATCTTAGCATTCTTTTCAATACCTAACATTACTAATAAGACACTTGAATTACAAACAATTTCTCATTTTTTTAATCTTTACTACAATTTCCAAAGAAAAAAGTTTGGCCCGCAGGGAAATTCCAAATACTTATTTTTCTGACAAGATTTTTTGTAGAGCTAAAAGCCCAGAATCTAAGCTTTCATAATTACGATTGGTGGGTCGAAATTCGAAAAGTTTTGTGTAAAATCATAAAAATTAAAAAAAAATCGACATCTTCGTAAAAAGTTTTATTTAAATTTAGCCTTAATAGCAATGACGATGGCTTTATGTTTCTGTTTTTCAAATAACCGTGTGGAGCTGACTCTCAGCTTTCGTTTGAGCTTAAACATGGCCAATCGAGAAATAAAAATGTTGTTTAAATTATCTACCAACATTCAGTTGATTTAAATGAAGAAATTTCAGAAAAATATTCTCATTTTTTGTCTGGAAGGGGGGATTCCCCTATTCGCGATTCCGAAAAATCCAAAAACTATTTAAGGTACTCTACGCTTTGCATAATCGATATTTGTTTTTTCGCACTAGCTAACAAGCAAGAAACAAAAGAAGTGAGCATTGATCTGACTCTCTTAAAAACGCACATTCAAACCTAAGTTGTGTTCAAATTTTTGACAAAAAGTCACGTTTTTCAGCTTTTATAGATAGAGAGTGAGCAAAGAAGCCTTACGAACACATCAATACTTTTAATCAACTGACATGGGAGAACAAAAAAGCATACACACCACACATCACAACAAGAGAAAATATATTTGGCTCCATCATTCATAAACTACAGGATGGAACAATAAATTTGTGCGATTGTAACGGCTTATAGCTTTTTTCCTAACTCAATTTGAAAAAGTCTCGTTTTGCATTTTTTAACTCCGACGAGCTCTACCGATTTTTATTTTGGATTTCCGAATTTTACCTAAAAATCTTGAGACCGACCTCAAAATTTTCAGATTTTTGGGCTATTGATAAAGAACCTGACATGTCGGCTTATTAGAGGAAATGCGGTAATACGGCTCGTTCTAAAATAAATAAGTGGCCTTCTGACGATATTTAGCATACTTTGAACTCGTTTGCTCTCATTTTTAAGCTTATTCAAGTGAATTACCATAAAGAACAGGTGAATTGCCTAGCCGGTAAGAAGACCATCAGAAATGCTCTCATGCCTTTTTTTCCTTGAAACAAAAGCCAATTAAGTTACATGATTTGAGTTACATGATTTCAAATGCATTTTGTGGTGCAAAAAAAGGAATTGATTCAACAGTTGCTTTATTGACAAAAAATAAAAATAGCGTTAAATACATGTGTACACACAAACTACTAAAAAGACAAAAGAACACATACACAGCCAATCACTCCCATAAAATTACAATAACATCAATAAAAAATTTGAAAATCATTTTTGGGCGTTTTTGTTTTATTTATTTTTTTTGCATTTTAAACCGCTTCGGTATCAGAAGCATAAATATTGGATAAAGTAAAAAAATATTACAATGAAGTCTAACTGGTCGCATAGATACTCATGGGGAAATAGTGTAGGCGGTGTAACAATTACAGAAGAATAGCTAAAAAGTAGAATTATTACCCATACTAGTTTAAATCAACGAACAAATATTTCGTGGAGATTTTTTAAGCATATTTATCAACATTTTAGGTGAAACAAATCGCGGAAAACACTAAATTAGAACAAATAAATATGAACAATGGGGTGCGAGAACAATAACAATTAGATTAAGCAAAAAAATGAAGTTTTAGTAAAAGAAATGTGTTGACTGCAAGAATAACAACAATTTTTTAATGATGACCAGATGGTTGTTGAGAAGCTTGTAGGGCGATGATGCTGCATTTTTCACAAGCTTGTTGTTGAGAATAAAAGAAGAGGGTTTTTGCACTCAAAGGTAGGGGTTGGTGTAGCCTAGGTCGGAGTATAATGAAGATGCTCTGAAAATTGGTGGATGAGTTATAATTGTTCGGATTAGATATAAGTTTTGAAAAGTCAATTTATGGGGAAAAAGAAATTTTTCTATACTAACATTTAATTTTTCGGATATTTGACCAACTCCTTGCAGGGCTACGAACTCGAAATTTTAAATAAGGCAAATTTGGCCAAATAAGCAGAATTTGGTTATTTTTCGCCAAAAAATGTCATTTTAGCGTCAAAAATAAACCCGGTGCTAACATAGGCGAGTCAAGGTCGAGCTCGTGTTTTCTCCACTTATTTATTTGATGATCAGAGAGAATTTTTCTATATTTCTTGTTATTCTTTATTTACTAAACAAAAGTTTAGATTCTAAGCTATCTTTTATAACCTGCCTCGAAATAAAAGCTTTTCGACAGTGCGAGAATGGGGGGGGGAGTTCAGAGAAAGAGACAAAACGGGTCAAAATGGGGACTCACTTTTTGCCCAAAATGATAAAAAAGTATGTATTCTCAGAGCCGAGATGGGGCAGAAACGCGAGTCACCATTTTGACCGGAGCAAAGAGTGACTCACTTTTCTGCCCCGTTTCGCCTTTTTTCATTTTTTTGAAAGCCTTATCTTTTGGAGCTCCATTCTCGCACTGCTGTAAAGAACTTTTATTTCGAGGCACGTTATATATTAGAAATAATTTCATTAATTTGACAAGAACAAATGTAATGTATAGGTGGTCTTAGTCCAGGTCGAGGTACCTCGAACTGGACCTCGATTGGCCTCCAACTTTTGTGGTGTACAGTCAAACCTCTTTAAACCGGCACCCCCAAAAGTTCGTTCCCGCCTAGGGTCCGACGATTTTTTTACCTCGATTTTTGTACTGTTTTTCCAGTTCTGTTTTGACAGTCTGGTCGCAAATATCGCAAGGATGCCGATTTTGCCGATCGTTTTTAGAAAACTAAGACTTTTCACTCTAAAAAATCAAAACCTCTTCAAACCGGCACCCTATTTCGAAATAGGGCGCCGGTTTAAAGAGGTTTTGATTTTTTAGTGAAAAAAGTCTTAGTTTTCTGAAAAACAGTCGGCTAAATCGGCATCCTGGGGATTTTGCGACCAGGCTGTCAAAACAGAACTGGCAAAACAGCACGAAATCGAGGTAAAAAAATCGTCGGACCTAGGCGGGAACGAACTTTTATGAGTGCCGGTTTAAAGGGCCTGACCTCTTCCTACTCGGTGGTCCCCGCCAATTCAAAAATTTTCCCTTGATCATTGGACTTCTGTACGGATTTTTCCGCCACGTTTCTAACAAAACTAGGCCTGAAATCAAATTTTAGGCTTAGTTTTGTTAGAAACCTAGCGGAAAATCCGTACAGAAGTCCAATGATCAAGGGAAAATTTTTGAATTGGCGGGGGACCACCGAGTAGGAAGAGGTCAGGCCCTTTAAATAGGGGCAAAACTTTTTTTTGTCACAGATTCACTTCTTTTGTCACAGATTCACTTTTTTCTGTCACAGATTTGATTTGTCACAGATTCACTTTTTTCTGTCACAGATTCACTTTTTTTTGTCACAGATTTCCTCATTTCTGTCCCAGATTTAGCTCAAACCACAGGGGGACCAAGCACTTACAAAATTGGTCAAAAAAATTTTCTCTCATAACATCCTGAAAGTTTTTCTATAACGTTTCTATCATGTTTTAAGCATTTTCGCCAAAAATTATTATTTCCGCAAAAATTTTTGCCTTGGGGACCAAGGTCCCATTTCAGGCTCCTGAAAACTTTGGACTGCCTTGGTCCCCCAAGGCAAAAATTTTTGCGGAAAAAATAATTTTTGGCGAAAATGCTTAAAACATGATAGAAACGTTATAGAAAAACTTTCAGGCTGTTATGAGAGAAAATTTTTTTGATCAATTTTGTAAGTGCTTGGTCCCCCCTGTGGTTTGAGCTAAATCTGGGACAGAAATGAGGAAATCTGTGACAAAAAAAGTGAATCTGTGACAGAAAAAAGTGAATCTGTGACAAATCAAATCTGTGACAGAAAAAAGTGAATCTGTGACAAAAAGAAGTGAATCTGTGACAAAAAAAAGTATTGCCCTTTAAATAGGTTTGACTGTACATACATTTTTGTCACAACAGTGTCATATTTTTTTATTTAAAAAATAGCTTAGAATTTAAGCTTTCGTTTGGTATGAAAAGCGTAAAAAAAGATGAATTTTTTTTCTGACTACTAACTAAGGTGAGAAAACACGAGCTCGACCTCGACTGTGAGCAGTGTGAGCACCGGGAAAGATTTTGACGTAAAATCTCAAAAATTCTAATGATCTGTTTAGGATTTCGAAACACTAATCTACCACTTTTGTGGTTATTCGATTCAGCATAATTTATTGCATCCTTGGATTCGAAAAAAAAAACGTTAATAACGATAATCTTTTATAGTGAAAAATAAATATTTTCGAAATATTATCAAGTAAGTGGAAAAAGTTGAAAATATTTGTATAATTTGTTTGTATATATTTGTATATATTTTGATAATATTTATTTTTCCTGTAACTGTTTTTTTATTTTTTTGGCGTATAATAATACAATAGGCTCTGCTTAGTCGAACGGACAAAGCTTTTTTTCTGGGTCAAAAAGACTTTTTTGGGTCAAATATTTTTGGTTCGAAAAGACTTTTTTTTTCTGGGTCAAAAAAGACTTTTGTTTGGGCAAAAAATCTTTTTTTTGGAGCAAATTTTTTTAGTTGTAATTCTGCATTCCCTTTTATTTTTCTAACACATAAAGTATCTTTTTTAGGGCAAACTGTTTTTTGATGGGTTTACTAAGAAGCAGTTAAATTTTTGCGAGAAAAATCGATTGAGCGGGTCAGAATTCCAGTTAGATGGACTTTATCGCTCAGAATTGCACGTTATTCCACTTTGAACCACCCTAAGCTAAGTTTCTGAGCGATAAAGTCCATCTGACTGGAATTCCGATCCGCTCAATCGATTTTTCTCGCAAAAATTTAAACGCTTCTTAGTGAACCCCCCAAAAACAGTTTTGCCCCAAAAAACATACTTTATGTGTTAGAAAAATAAAAGGGAATGCAGAATTACAACTAAAAAAATTTGCACCAAAAAAAGCGAATTTTCTCCAAAAAAAGTTTTTTTTGCCCCAAACAAAAGTCTTTTTGGCCCAAAAAAAGTATTTTTCGACTCGAAAAAAGTCTTTTTGAACCAAAAATATTTGACCCAAAAAAGTCTATTTGACCCAAAAAAAGTCTTTTTGCGCCAAAAAAGGGCAGGAGTAACCTGTGTCAAATCACATTGTGCCAGCGCAAATTGTGCCAATTCAAATTGTGCCACCGAAAAATTGTGCCAAAATCAAACTGTACCAGAATAAATAAAAGAATAGAAATAAAAAGAATAAAAATAAAAAAAGAATTTTGACCCAAAAAAAGTCCTTTTGCTCCAAAAAAAGTCTTTTTGCTCCAGAAAAAAGCTTTGTCATAGTCGAACAACCACAACAGCAGTTAAAAATCCCAAAATATTCGCGATGGGAATATTGGAATATTTCCGGGTGTTTCTACAACTGTAATTTAAAAGCCAAGAACTTACGACAAATTTAGGTCGAACATTTGTTGCAGTGGCCTATTGGCGGCAGCAGCTGCCGCAGCGGCCGCTTGTATATTTTGCAATGTGGCTGCTGGAGCTGCAGCCACTGCTGCCACCGCAGCATTATAATCTGGTTGTTGTTGCAGCTGGTTGTTCACAGCACTGTTCATCATGGACATTGGGCTCATTTGCTGCTGTTGCTGGTGCTGTTGCTGTTGGGCATTAAACAAGTGCTGGCTCAATTGCTGCTGTTGCTGCTGCTGCTGTTGGAGCAGGTTCAAGTGATGTTGTTGCTGTTGTTGTTGCTGTTTTACATCAACCATTGGACGCACCACAGCACACCGCATACTCGACTTGCGGTTGCTATTGTTGTTGGATGAGGAAGGAGCATTCACTGGTTGCTGTTGGTTTTGGTTGGCACTGTTGCTACTTACAGGCATGTTGTTATTGCCATTGCCGTTTGGATTGACACTATTGACAGCAGAAGAAATGGCTGCCAGGTTGGCCATGTTTTGGTTGCCTAAAGCTGAGTGCAAGCAGGAAGCATCCAGCGAGTCGGATGAACTGAATTTTTTTCTTAATATAGGTTTAGGTAAATTTTTATTTATGAGATTTATACTCACCCATCCAAGTATTGAGGCTGTCCAAACGAATTTTGCATGAGAAGCTCAGCGTCGTTTCTAAAACTTGGAGATAAATCGTCTTGAAAAATCGCACATTTTCGGGTACTTAATTCTAATCTAGTAAGTTTCCAAAAAACGTTCGGTGGAGCTTGTCCCAACGCAAAAATTTTGACCAATTTTAGTTTATTACGTTGTTTTAATCAGTAAATTTTTGCTAAATCTCTTATAGATACTGTGCCTGGGAACGCCTATAAGCGCAGCTAAAGATATATCACAAAATCTCCGAGCTTTTTCCTTTCTTCTTCTTCTTTCTACGCCAATTTTGGACAAGCTCAGAATAATCAGCACACATGAATAAATGTATCCGTGGCTAGTGATTATCCATTCATGATTCAAAAAGTTCGCAGGCCTTTATAAATGGGCTGTTTATTAGACCGATGATTAAATTTTGCATTGAATGTTTACCTTAATCTGTTCATAGCAGCCACATTGTTGGGGTTGTTACCATTGCGCCCACAGCCCGCATTATTAAGCATTTGAGCCCATTCCTCCTGAGTATAGCCAACATTATACTTGACCAAATAAATCCACAAAGCACTACCTGTTGTTGCTGTTGCTGAACAATCATCTGGAACTGTTTGTTTTGCTGAGCAGCAGCTGCAGCCACATGGTGCTGCGATACTGGTATGTTGGGAATATTGAATAAACCAGGGAACTGGAGGGCAGCTGCTGCGGCTACATTCCTTGCCTGCAACAATGCCGCCGAGTTTTGCACGTTAGACAATAGGAACTCTGGAGGCAGCAGAGAAGCCTGCTGGGCAGCTGCTGCAGCTATAGCAGCTGTGGGCCAGAGCATTTGGGAGTTGGCTGGCTGACCTCCTGAAGGGTTGTTTTGGGGTATTTGATGGTCAACAAACGAGACTGGCACTAGTTGCGACATTAAGGCTGGAGCTGGCGCATGTGGTCCTGGGAAACCAACAAATTGTGGTTGCCGTGCTGAAATTTGGAAAAAAATTATTCGGTATTATTCGATTAAGTGTATTATGTAATCTGTGTATTGTGCTAACTTTTTTGTGGCTGACTGTGAAAATTACAGTCTAATGCATTTTGTGATTTCCTCAAATATGCACTCACCATAAGCAGGTAGAACAGCAGCCAGAGCTGGTTGGTAGAGCTGATATGGGACCGCTGCAGCAGCTGCCGGATTTGCAATTTGCTGCGAGGCCATAGCACTGTAGTGGTGAAATAGGTTAGAGAAGTCTGGCTGTAAAGACAAAGCAGCCTGTTGGGCTGCGATGTTGGGCTGGGGCATGGCAGCTGCCAAGAGAGGAGCGGCTGGATTAGGGGCTGCTTGAGGCGGTACGACATTGGCTGAAGTCTGGATGCCTGAACCTGAAGCCCGTTGGACCACATAAGATTTGGCTGCTAAAAAAGCGGAGAGTAAAAAGACATCTGGTGAATACAACAACATACCGTATGACATGCGGTCCATCCGATTGCACACTTCCATCCTTTGAGATGCTATCTGGAGACTGAAAAAACAAAAAATTAGGATTGAAAATGAAAAAAAGTAAAGTTTACTATTTTGTTCTCCCCATGTCGACCAGATGGGTCATCTTGACAAATTTGTGCTGCAAGCCGCCGGCTGGAGTGAGTCGCTTTTCCTGATCCATGCAAAGCATTGATTTGAGAATGTCCACAAACTCAAATTTGTATTACTGTTAGATTAAAATATATGGTCATAAGTTATTTTAGGTAGTACCTCTTGCCTATCCACCTTTTCGCACATCAAGTCAATACCGTCTAGATCGTTAGGAATGTGACTGAAAATTTAAAATAGTTAATCATATGAAATAGAAGACATATCATTTGGTCATTTTGAAATACGACCCTCATTTATTAGCAGGTCATGTAAAACGTTTGGTTAAATAAATACAAAAACTAACACATTGCCCAAGTCTTCAATGCAGTTGAAGACGTATTTGCGGGTCTCCTTGCTTTTGGTGAGCATCTCCATTTCATACTCCTCAGTGCTCTTCAGGCGCCAGTATGAGGCCATATTCTTTATCTTAACAAAATTGCAAGCATTAGGAAGCGGTTCAGCGAAAGTCTAAAGAAAATTTAC
The DNA here is from genome assembly GCA_004194705.1 of Ditylenchus dipsaci. Taxonomy (NCBI): domain Eukaryota; kingdom Metazoa; phylum Nematoda; class Chromadorea; order Rhabditida; family Anguinidae; genus Ditylenchus; species Ditylenchus dipsaci. The sequence goes on along the minus strand of SADC01001227.1, from coordinate 268,338 downwards.
CATTTTGAAAAAGCGATGTGTTTTGACTGCTTCAGTCAGCATCTAAAACATAAAAAAAATATAAAATAACCCTGAGCCAGCAAAAAGTTTATTTTCACCTGTTGTGGTGGCAATCCCTGGGTCTGCACTATGAACCGGATTTGATCGTATTCGGAGGAACCGGGATAGAGTGGCCAGCCAAGGAAAAGCTCAGCAATCACACACCCAAGTGACCTGACCATCAATTGTTTTCAATTAGAATGGCAAATATACATACTAGGGTAGCCTTACCACATGTCTATGGACTCCTTGAATGGCAAGCCAAGAATTATCTCAGGAGCTCTGAAACATTACAGTTGTAAACGTGGGATTTCGGACTGAACACTGTATTACCTGTAGTATCGTGACTGCAAATAGGTGTTAGTGACAGCCTTGCTGCGGTGGGAAGCACTTCCAAAGTCGATGACTTTGACTCGGAAGGGCTGGTTCATAGGGTCCACAAGCATGATATTTTCTGGTTTCTAAAATCAGGGGTTGAAAAGAATAAAACTTGTCGAAAAACGGGTTGGTTTACATTCGAAAGTCAAGTGGGAAACGAACCCACGACCAACCTTAACTAAATACCTCTTCTTCAGCATGAGCTACCGCGGCTGCCATACTGCGACCAGGTTTTTACTACTTATTCCTTGCACGGACGCATAACCAAGCTTCTCGCTATTAAAAGCACAAAAAAAGTTTCCGGCAAAAGAATTTTTCATTTTCACCCAGTATTACACATGCGAATACAGAAAAAAACTAGAGGATTTTTTTCTACTCAGGTAGTCCTAAATCTATCAGGTCGTCAAAATTTTTGCAAAAATATTGCCCGGAAAATTTTCAGCTCTGTAAAAAGCAAGTTTCTAAAGACCTTACCAAATCGGCGTGGATTAGTTCTAGTTGCTTTAGTTTCAACAGAGCAGTCAACACTTGTTGCACAATAGGGCGAATGCTAAAAAGCAGACAGCGTGTGTTATAAACCAGTTTATTAGGGCAAATAAATCCCTAGCTCTCAATCACCTTGACAATGGAAGTGGAGTGAACTTATTCTGCTTCAAAAAGTCGTACAAATTCTGCTCCAACATCTCAAACACAAGACAAGTGTGACTTTTGTGCTGGAAGCACTCGAATGCCCGCACAAAATTGAACTCTGAAACATTTTAGGGTCAGAGATTAGTGAAATTTTTAAGACACCTGCATACCTTCAGCATTCTCATTGCTCAGTCTAGACAAAATAGAGACTTCGATTTGGCCTTGGCGAGCATAACTGGGATGCTTCTTTAGAATTTTTATAGCAACTATCTCATTGGTGCCTTTTTTCCAAGCCTTGACTACTTGCCCAAAAGTTCCTTTGCCCAGAAATTCCAGTACTTCATACCTGCAAAAAAATCAAGTAAAAGGATGGATTTCAGTCTAAACTAGGGTATTTATAAGTCTGACTATCTGAATTAGACGATTATTCGATCTTGTCGGAGGAAGTTTCTATCAGAGGAAATACCGTATTCTCTTACCCCGCCGCCTGATTCGAAGTCGTACTCTTTATATTTTGCAGACTGCATTCTAGCTAGCGACGATCCATTTTGTAGCCAGTAAGATGAGCTGCAATATGGTTGGTAATTTGGGTCTAAGAGCAGTCCTCAAAGTGTAGGGAAAAGACACAATACCAAAAAGACGATTTCGAACCAGGCGGAGGCGGGATTTAAATTAGAGAAGATAGGTACGGTATATCTTATTCTCAGCCACAAAACCATGTAATTTTTTTACTACAACTCTAAAAAACTAAGAAAAAGAGATTGATACAATGTAAGACTGATAAAAACCAGTCTTGAAACCTCAATTTTTCTCAAAACTTACTGGTTTCCATAGGGACTAGCCAGAACTTCGTTTTTGATTAACTAAAATTATTTGATTCACAAACTGAGCAGAAGAAAAATTTTGCGACGATAAAATCTCACCTGATATTCTCCCTCGGTGCTCTGGCGAGACTTGGAGGCTTTGCTGGAAGAGGTTAGTGCTTGCTGCTTATTACCATTGTTGTTGACCATCGTGGCCAGACCAGAAACCACTGGTTTGATGGCGTTGTTCTGCTGCTGCTGCTGCACTTTGTTGCCACCAACAGTCATGCCGCCACAATTCTGCTGCTGTTGCAGATTCTGCTGGTGAACAAAGTGGTTCGGGAGCGCTCCGCCAAGCACAAGACCTGCAATTAGTGAAATGTTAAAATTACCCTTTTTCTGCAAAGTTACCTGGAGGAGGTCCGAAGAGAGCCACAGGCACGACGATACCACTGTTGCTGCTGTTAGCACTGCTGTTGTTGTGGTTGCTGTTAGCTCCGACCAGCTGCTGCTGCTGTTGGTGATGCTGAAGAACGTGATGGGCGTTGGCGGCTGTAAGCACTTGATGGAGTTGGCTACCTGAGGGTGGAACGTTGGCTAAACGAACAATATTTACATTGTAGATATTGTATCAGGCTATTTGTAGTCTATATGCTTGTTACATTTTTTCGTCTTTTTTCGACAACCCTTATTACAGCCCCGTTTTCGACCACGAAAATTGTACTTTTGGCAATAATTGGTCTCCTATCCAAGGTGATTTTGTCAGTTCTCATCAGTATGGGTGCGAAACACCTAAAGAATAATTTTTTTGTGGTTAAATATGGGACAGGCTCGATAGTTCTTCATCAGTTTTTTCAAAGAGGTTGGTTAGGGCAACTTTTTCTACAAATAAGAAGTGAAAAACATGGCGAGAAGTAACAGCTTCGTTAGCTCATTGGATGAGCAGAGGAAGCAGGTAAATGAAGGCATTTATCTTGAGGCATTTATTTTTTTGAAAACGACTGTTTTGTATAGGATACTCCAATTTAAAATATGCCCGAAATTCTACCTGATAGAGGCCCCAGGATGGAAGTGGCGAGAGCACCACCCCCAACCTCACTGCCCTGCTTTTTAGCTGAAGAGTTCGCTTGCCCACCAGCAGGTATTCCTAGATAAGAAGACTGCAAGTTATTGTGGTTGTGGAGGAGTAATTCCACTCCACTCAATGCCTGCTGCTGTTGAGAACTGACAGAATTGCTGGCATTCGAGGCCTGGTCGGTCACCAGATGCGTTGCTACTCGACTACTGGCCGCACTACTGCGAGTGGACTCCTCGTCTCCAACTGTGATCTCCTCAACTTTTGGGTTGCGACGATTGGCAGCTGCTTGATTTCCACTGGAAAAATCACTATTAAAAGGTTAAAGCAAGTTGACTTTAAGTCTTGTGGTATAAAAAGTTTTCCAAAACCACTCACCGCTGCGGTCCTACGGCCACAAACACACCACTACTGCTGGATGTGTGGGTGTTGCTATTCCCAGTAGCTTCCGAAGAGCCAAGCTCACTGGCACTGGAGTTCACAAAGCGAGTGCTTGGCTGTGGCAAGCAGGCCGAAGAATTGCTGTCAACAGAAGACTTCTCAGTGGAATTCGCCTGAAAAAGGGATAATATAAAACAAAGTTTTTTTTACTAGTAGTGAAAAGTCTCGCAAGTTAAGCAAGTAAAGATTTTAAGTCTTGATAACCAGACACCCTTTTTTCAAATAGCTATCGAGGATCGTGGGTCTTTACGGTATAACTGTTTACATTTGAAAATCTGAATCCTTGCGATTTTTAGTACTACGCTGGCCAATCAGATCATAATCATGGTAAAAAGTGTCGGACCCAGTGGTGGATCGAATTTCAGAGGATGTCGACTTACCGTATTTCCTTTAATCGAATCCTCAATATTGTGGTCTACATTCAAGTTCGTTCCCCTGCTGGACACGCCACTTTTTTGTTTTAGTGAAAAAATGGCCACTATATCGTGCAACAACATCGGCAACAAAATATGCTTCTAGCATGTTTTGTGCGGTTGAAAAAATGTGTGCATAATTTTAAGAATGTGAGTAGGTCATCTTATTTTTTCTTTTCGCTTCTGCTGATTTTTAATCGCTGACTGTAATATGCATCTATTTTAAGTAGTCGAGGACCACATGTTTAGCTGACTTATCTACTTATTTTTTATCATCACTACCATTTATAAACACATTTAGCTGTATTAGCCAGTTAACTAGCGAATAAACTTTCATGTGTTTAGCCAACAACAAACAATTTAGCTTGAAGCCCTAAGCTGATTTCTCACACACTTTCTAGAGTAACACATTAAAAATAAGCGGGGTTTTAATGACTCGATGGGATTAGACGTGAAAGGCTCCAGTTATTTTTCTTCAAGTAGCTATGGAATTCAAGGCACAAAGAAGAGATTAATATCAATTAGAGAGTTTAGGACAGGGTGACGTAACATAAACGCATCAATGAATTTTCGCCATAACTTTTTTAGTTTGCAGTATTTTTGGTTCTTATGCATTATCGGGACTACCTGGTTTTACTGTCATTTATGACAGTAAAACCAGGTAGTCCCGATAATGCATAAGAACCGTATTTTTCAAGATCTTTTTTTATTTGAAAGCTGAATAGATGAGAAAGCAAATGACACCAATCACGGAAAAAATGTTCATTTCAACACACCTAAATTTTAACGGACAAAAATAGCATTGTTTTTACTCATATTCATCGTTCTCATCATTTTAACTAGTTCAAAATTTTGATGAATTATCTAGCGTTACCATAAGATCTTTGCACAATGTTGTAGCTCAGCTTAAAAGCTAGAAAACCCATTTTACAATTTTTTTAAACAAAATATGAGTATTGAAATATGGCTTAAAAAAATCAAATTCTTTAAAAAAAATTACCAAAATCCAAGTTTTTCCAATTTTTCGGATTTTGGTTTTTTCAAATAATTTAATTTTTTTCTCAGATTTTGTAAAATAGGTTTTTTAGATTTTAAGCTGCGCTACAACATAGTGCAAATATCTTATGGTAATGCTAGATAATTTATCAGAATTTTGAACTAATTGAAATGATGAGAACGAGGAATATGAGTAAAAAACAGTGTTATTTTTTTTCGTTAAAATTTAGGTGTGTTTGAATAAACATTTTTTCCGTGATTGATGTCATTCGCTTTCTTATCGATTTAGCTTTCAAATTAAAAAAAGATCTTGCAGAAGTATCGCAAACTAAGAAAGTTGTGGTCGAAATTCATTCATGCGTTTACGTTGCGCCACCTTGTATATATCGCAATGACCTTTTTAGTAAAAAACCGTTCGCAATAGATTTTTGAGAAACTTGGGAATCTGTTAATATTAATTAAAAAAAATGTTAATTAACTTTTTTTCCCTTGATTTTAAAACATTTATAGTTGATGTCATCTGGTAGCTAAAGTAAAGAAACCTCAAAATGATATATTGATTAAAAAGGTATTGTTTTGAAAAATGACGATAAAATTAAACGGAGCCACACTCTTGAGTGGCACGACCGCGGCGGGAATCAAAGTGAATCTCCAGGGTGTGGACCTGCTTGATGTGAGTTAGGTAATCTTATTCACATTTTTTAAACGATATCTTTTTTTAAATCAATATATCATTTTGTATTCCTTTCTTATAGCTACAAGGTTTCACCAACTGCATAATGTTTCAATAGAGGAAAAAAGTTATGGTCCTTGCTAGGTAACAAGAGCCAAGAAGTCACTTAACTGCTGTCAAACTTGTGAGCTCAGAAAATTATAAAGAAAACTTACACTGGAGTATTTTAGTCGGTTGGCGGCGCTTCCGCTTGCAAACCCTGCGGCTGCAGAAGTATTGTGTTTGTTGTTGGTCGCTGCTACTGGATAATTTCTGTTGTTGCTATTGCTAGTGTTATAACCCTGTTGACCTCTGGGCCCACCTTTGTTACTGGCCTGGTTGGGGTTGTATTTGTACTCAGTGGGTTGTGGTGCAGGAATGTAGTTGGTCTGATTGGTTGCAGCACTATTGTTGTGTTGTTGACTTCCAAATAGCAACTCCTGGTCTAGCAGTGCCGAGGGCTTTCGTTTGCGGTTGTGTTGGCTATTATTACTATTAGAATTATTGTTGAATCGCTGGTCCGATAGTTGCGAAGAGGACCCGGGCATAGGGACAGCAACCAGCTGATAGTAGGCAGGCCTCCGTTTCCAGTGCTCGCTCTACTGCCTGAAATACCATCTTTGATTAAAATTTTTCGAAAATATTCTGCTTAGCAAAAATGCGCAGTACTAACTTGAAATTTTGGTAAGTTAACGATTCAGCGATTTTTTTCATAATTAATATTTCAAGGTTTTTTTGAGTTTGTCCCAACATATGCTGGTCTACCCGAAGTCTAAGCCTAAACCCTAAGCTTTCTATGCCAAAACTCGACGAAAAACCTGAAAAATGCATCAGAATTTAAAAAAAATTGAAAAGCATATGTTAGGACGAATACAAAAAAACTTGAAACATTAACACATTAAAAAATCGTTGAAAGGTTCCTTACCGAAATTCCCCACTGTCTTATCAACAAAAAATTAGATAAAGTCACTCACAACTCTTGTAAATCCGCAATGAACAACAACTGACTGAAAAGTCGCCAACTTGAATGGCTGGCAAATCAAACAGACCAATCAAAAAAAATAGATTCCAAGTCCAATGTACCCTAACCAAATAAATGTGCTGGTACGCACTCAAGCCTTAGTCCTCCATAGAAAAAACCGAAAAAATAACAATATTAGTAATGGTAGAAGTAGCAAGAATACTCAGCTGACTCCAGCATCAGCTACTCAGATGACTACTACCACTGGCACCCGCACAACAACAGTGGTAGTGTCGCTGCGTGTGTGTTGATTCCACGAATGAGAAGGCTGCTGCTGCTACTGTCACGCCACCCCCTAGTAGAAAAATAGCTATAGACACACAGACAGAAGAGTGTCGCCAGCAATGGAGACTACTTTTTCTTGCTATGTCTGCTGTGCCTCTCCCCTTTCCAATTATGTCTGAGTTAACTGTGTGTATGCGTTGAGTTGTCTGTGCATAATGTCTATCTACTAACTGTGTGATCTATAACTAATTTGTGTGGAGTGTCTCTTCGTGTGAGTAGGCTTGTCTTTTTCGCTCTTCGATTGGATTAGAGCAGCAGCAGCAGTTGGAGCAATAGCGACCAGAAAAAGAGATTGGGTGAGGCGGCGCTCTCCATTGAGTCAGCTGGGTCTTTGTCGCAAAAATAGTAAAAATTGTTTCATGTACGATGCGGGTTCGAACTTGCGAGCATGTTTAGAAAACCGATTTCAGCGAAATATACCACCACCAAGGCATTGAGCTTTTGTCTATTACCAATACCTTTTGCCTAATCAGTCGACCCTGATTTTCGGCTAAAATCTGAGTCAAGTGTGTCCCTGTGTAGACAACATGCTCTCTAACACTTATTGGTTGTGCTTAGCCGTTTGTGTCTAACTAATTTCTGTCTGCTTCAATCCCTTCTGCTCCCTTAGTCAGTGTGTGGAGCTCCAGGAAGTAAACACAGAGCCTGCTGACACTAGCGCGTGTTTCCATGGCTTTTTGGGTAGTGGAATGAAGAAGAGGAAGAAAATATATTTTATTATTCACTACTTAATTTCCCATCTTCCATTTGAGGGAATTCCCTCAGACTTTTTTTTTGTCAGACAAGGGGCTTCTGTCCGCCAAACTTATGCCTTTTTTGATTGAGTGGAAGCTTTTTTGGTTGGAATACTTTGGAGAAGATAAAGTACTGTTTTGCAGGGAAAAGAAGATAGAGGAAGAAAACGGGTATGTGGGCAAACAGAAATGCAAATATACTTTATAATATATGCATTTGAAATTAGGCTAATAAAATAGACTGAAGAAACAGCACACACACATAAATGGCAATGCAAATTGGGGGGTGGGGTGGTATTGGTGCCTATATTCTGGTCTTGAGAATTACTGATTTGTCTCGAGTGTTCTTTTGGAAATGAAAATAATACTCTGAGAATAATAAATTTGTTTTTTTTTCTCTGACAAATAACAATTTATTTTCGGCAAGAGTGTGTCAACAATGTCTGTTTTTTAATTATTGAACAAAAAGTTTGGGAGGAAAAAGTAAACGATCATATGGGGTGATAATCTCTGGGAGTGAAGGATTTTGGATAGCAGAAAAGTTAAATGAAAAATTAAAAAGGAATTGTCAATAGTTTTTAAGAAAAAATTTCCGGTGCTTACAAATCGCCATTCCTGATTGATGACTGGTGATGAAAATGCTGTCAATAGCTTCTTCATGAGTTTTCAAGGTAGTTAATCAGTTTCATAGCCAGAGTTCTCATTTCAAAATTTTGAAATAAAGTACATTTGGCAAAATAAAGTACAATTTGGGCATTTTTCGTCCAAAACTGCCATTTTATCCAGTGCTTGTTGAGATTTGAGCACCAAAAAATAAAGATTTTGAAGTAAAATCTTAAAAATCTCTATTTAGTATTTGGCATGTGTGGCTGGGTCACACTTTTTACAGACATTGGGAGTGGTGCAAACCTTTTTCTGAGAATAGTTTCTAAGGTAAATCAGGGTGCCTGAACACGAATCCGCTGTCAGAATTGGGGGTTGACAAAGGAATTTTTTGAGTTTTTTTCCCAAATTTTTGTTTTTTCCTGACTTTTTTGACTTCAAAGGCTAAAAAATGAGGTCAAAATGAAAAGAATTTTTTGTTGCAGATTTTATCGGATTCCCCAGCGTGTCAGCTTTCGTTAAAAAAAGAACGTCAAAAATAATGTGTTTTAAATAGGGGATCTCCTACTTTGAAGTTTGACGTCGGATCTAATGACCTATGGTCTTATGTTTGTTGTTGACAAAATGCCACAAATTTGAAATTTTTTGTCTCGAGAGGAATTTAAAAATATAGAGTCGAGTTTCAATTTTAAATCCGTTTGTAAGCAAATTGAGTACGCTAAGCACGAATTTACTGTCAGCAGTTAAGCAATCTTTGTTGCAAAAATGTCTGTATAGGCGCCGATAGACGCCTGCCGACCCTTGTTCTAAATATTAAGGGTGCCAAATAAAGTACAAATCTTCAAGTAAAGTACAGATGAGAAGCCTGTTTATAGCACATTTTAATTGAAAAATACGCTATAATGTGAAAATGAAGGACAAACTTTCGCTGGTGAACTGAATGAGGTTAGATTGCTGTTTGGGCTAACGTAAAACTTCTAAGAGCACGCCTATTATTTAAAATCGTCTTTTGGCATTGTGCTTTTTTTACCAAATTTGTGAAGACAGCTCATAGGCAAGTTACCGCTTATTTTATAGCCAGTGTATTGATCTAAAATTGAGGAGTAACTTGTCTACGAGAAGTGGGTTTAAAAACACAATACCAAAGACACGATTTTGAATGGGTAATAGTTAATGCTGCCCGCTAATTGCTGAAAAATGCCCCTAATTTCGGGAAAAATGCAACCTAATTAGAATTGCCCACTAATTACTGAAAAATGCCCCCTAATTTTCTGAAAAATACCCCCTAATTCTTTTTCCGACGTTTTCAGTGAAAATTCTGTGGGAATTCAAATTTTCTTGTCAGAAAATGACTGGGATTGGTTAGAATCCCACCCGGATGACCAAAAGCCGATGAAAAATAGTTTTTTGGGGGTTTACTAATGGGGATAAACTTTTTGCTAAAATTCGATTGAGCGCATCAGAATTCCGGTCCCATAGGCTTAATCGCTCGGAATTGCAGGTTTTAAGGTGGTTTTGAGTGGTTCAGTATCGAATTCTTAGTAATCTAGCCGATCGGACCGGAATTAGGATCCGCTCAATCGAATTTTCGCAAAATGTTTATCCCCCTTTAGTAAACCCCCGAAAACATCTTTCATGGGCTTCTGGCCATTCCGGGGTGGAATTCTGACCGATCCAAGTTATTTTCTGACAAGAAAATTTGAATTCCCGCAAAATTTTGACTAAAAACGACGAGAAAAATTAATTAAAATTAATCAAAACTGCCATTTTATCCAGTGCTTGTTGAGATTTGAGCACCAAAAAAATAAAGATTTTGAAGTAAAATCTTAAAAATCTCGGGTTAAAAATAGAAGGCAATAGCGTTCTATTAGAGAAAATACGTGACATGGCATAGATTTACAATTTTGGGGGTTATTTACGCCAACATAATCAGCATGAAATTTAGGACCAGACGCTACCCTTAGTACAGTTAGCCTTTACAGTGTTTTTAAAATATAACTTTTCTGTGCTGATACTTTACTTTTTTAATTGCAGATTTTGATATAGAGCTATTAGAATAGCACAGAACAGTATACATATACAAAAAAATCGTTAAATTGATGAGAAAAATTTCTTCCTTGATAAGAGTTCACTTAAAGATACAAAACCGAGTTCATAAAAGAAGTGAATTGACTCTTTGATTGTAGAATGCATTGAATAAGCAAATGGGTCTGTCTGACATTTTCTGACTAAAAAATGTCTCGGTAAAAACGAGAAACCAATGAAATGTGCTTACAGATTTAAAAATGCACGAAAAAAGAGCCAAAATATCTCCGAATCTTTTCGCACCTGCCAGTTCACCATATTTATATTGAAGATGGTGTAAAAGAATTTTAGAATAACGTAGGGATTCTTTTTGCAAAAGATCTCTGTCTTTTTCATTCAAATCATCGATTGCTGAAAAAACACATAGACTTTATTTTTTAAATCAAAAAAAAAAATACCTGAGCTGGAAAAAATAATTGTTTTTAGCAAGACGAACTCTTCTAACGTTAATCCTATTTTCCTTAGAGGGTTCATAATAACAGAATATATATCTCTTTGTGTTCTCTCTCGAAATCTATGTATTTATAGTACAGAGTGTACAAAGAATTTTGAAACACTTTTAACGGGCATAACTTTTTTCATACGTCAAATTTCTAATTTCTGTAAATGCAGTTTGATTCAAAATCGAAAAGCATTTTTTCGGCATATAATGTGAAAACACGATTTTTGCTTGGTCCCATCTGTGGTTTGGGCCTTGCCTATCCAGAGGCCATCCAGACAGTGTTTGGACCTCATACTCGTACTTCGTACACGTACTACGAGTACGAGAAGGAATGTCAGAGGTACGAGTACGAGGTACGAGCAAAAATTTCAGAGTTACGAGGTGCGAGTACAAACAGCGCTAAAATACAAGTATTTATAAGTCACAAAGCATATACTCGCACTTTACCACTAAAAAGCCGGATTTCAATTAATAAAAGATACATTACAAAATATTTTTTTTTAAATTATTCCCTGAATACCTAATACGTTTTTATACGAAGTAAGAGCCGAAATTTGTGTAGTACGTGTACGAAGTACGAGAAATTTTTTTGTGGTACGAGTCCAAAGTACGAGAAGAAATTTTAGAGGCACTAGGTACGAGTACGATGTACGAGCTTAAAGTACGAGCTTTCAATGTACGAGGTACAATTACGAAGTACGACTGCTAAAATTGAGCAGTACAAAGTACTAGTACGACCATTTTCTGAAAGTCCAAACGCTGCATCCACAGACCAGTGCCCAAATGCCAAAAGACTTTTTGAAATCGGACTGATTTTCAAACCGATTTTTTTGTAGGAAGGCTATGTCAATCTGGAAGTCAATCAAACAGCCTTAAAATATAATATTGGGCTGTCGGGAAATTATCCAGCGTTTTTTAAATCTGTTTGTAAATACTAAAAACTTCATTTTTAGACCATCCTTTGTGGAACTTGACGTATGAAAAAAAATATGCAAGTTCAAAGTTGTTTCAAAATTCTTGGGATACCCTGTAGATTTGTGTATTAAGTCGAATTTCGATAACCCGCAACCGCCTTAAATTCGGTCTCCGCATTGTGGTCGACAGAATTAATATTAATTGCTGCAATGAAAGAAAATGGTAGCTCTTCAAAGGGGATCTATCTTCAAAAGGGTAGAGTTACGTCAAGGGGAAGCATTTTTTAATTTTATTTGCAGATTCGTGATCTGCATGAAATTCTGATTAAAACGCTACCCCTGGATTTAAGAGCACAAGAATTTAAATTTGGTTACATTGGGTTATAAATTCATTTAGACAATGAACTTCCTGCTTTTATTATTTTGCACAAATCGATAAAGGATGCCGTGAATTTAAAAGGAATTGAAGTGAATTTTTTTTTGAATTTAATAGACAAAGGCAAAAAAGCCGCTCTTTCTTAATTAAAGTTAAATATAAATACTTTTTTTATTATTAAAATTTCTTACTTAGCTTCTTCAGTTACATCAGAAATAAATGCGTTTTTCATTTTCGCTGGGATAAATCCATTTGGAAAACAAAAGTTTCTGCATCGTGCTCAAAAGAGTAATATGCAGCTGTGAAAATTGTACATTGCAAAGAGGTATGGCGTAAAAGCGTTTCCTAAAAAAGCGTAAATTAACCATAAATTGGTACTTATCCCGTTTACACAAACCAAACCAAATTTTTTAAAAATCAATAAAAAACGTCTTAAACTAGTTTTCTCTGCTAAAAGGGGGACTTTATATACGCATCGCCTATTGTCGACAAATCAAGTCTCTCTGGAGTTTTTAATTTACTTTTTTAATAAGTTTTTTGACTTTTAGGGACAAAAATCAACGAGCTATCGATTGCGACCATTTCTAACACTGATTCACTGTCAGCAACTGCCTCAATTTTGCAATTTTTTGGCAAATGACCACCAAATTAAAAATAAACCAGATAAAATAATGCGTATTTATCTTTATAAAGCCTGAGCCTCCACCAATTCTATTTATTTTTCAACGGGTTTAGTGACTTGCTAGAGTCAGACTTTTATTTTAGATAATTTTATAAAACCGTATGCTGAAAATGACGAAAATGACGACAGGAAGCAGGGATACATTTTGAGTGTAAGGTTGCAAATGAGTATGTAAATAAAAATTGGGAAAAACGTCAGTTCCGGGATACTACCGAAAAGTTCTAGAATAGTCCTGGGCAGGATGTCATGGAATTGGACATCGTAGAAGCTTTTTAAATTCTAGCTCTTACTTTATATCACCTTTTTCTCTGTATGACACCTGAAATGAAAGCCCAGAAGCTTGGCTACATTTTGGTATATGAAAAGTGTGACTTCTAGAAAAGTGACTTCTAAATTACATTTTGGTCATTTTAGTGAAAAATTTCCATTTCATGCAGTGCTTATTGAGAGTTCAGCGTTGAAAATCAAGGTTTTGACGTGAAATTTCAAAAGTTCTTAGAGTCCAAATACAGTACAAATTTTTAAATAAAGTACAGTTGGCAGCCAAGGGTTTAAATTTTTCGCAGAGAAACACTTTCTTTGCTGCAAAACTATGTTTACCCAATTTGAATTGGAGGGGACACTTTTTTGATCCAGAAATATTCAAAGTTTTTTTTATTATTATTTTTTATTTGCATTGAAGAGTATAAAAAAATTTGAAACATCAATTGGTAGAACCCAATATCTGTTGCTAACCTGAGATTTGTAGGAAAGTTGATGGAACACTGGCAATGTCTTAGCCATCTCTACAGCCAGCAAAACGCCAAAATTAAGATTGTTAGTGGATTTATACTTTTGCCATTCAATTTGTATGTCTTCTATTTTTTTAAGTGGCCAGTGTGCAGGTTTCTGTAAAAAATTGTTAAAGCAGAAATTGTCTGTATTTTTCATTTTTTTAACAAGTCTAACCCTGACTGTAAGACGAGCACATTCTGGTGCAATGGATTTTGTTAGAAGGGACACTTTTCTGCCAAACCTCAAATTTTTTAAAAATAACTCAAATAACTTGAATGCGCTTTGTTAATAGGTCTGTGGCTTTTGATAACATCGTCACTTACATAAAAATTATATCTGATTTTGTAGAAGAGAAAATGCCATTTCAAACAAACATTTAATTTTTTGCTTGTGCTTAGTAAATCATTGGAAAAAGTTAAGTGCAGGGTTTGTAATTGTCCTTTTTAAAAAGATTTGTCCTTTTTTTTCGGGACCCCAAATCTTTTTTATTTTTGAAGATTTTAGTCAGAATCTTTTTTTTTCGCTCCAAAATAGCAATAAGCACTGGATAAAATGACCTTTTTCTTCAAAAATGGTCAAAATGTCCGTTTTTACCCGAATGTTCTTTTTTACAAAATTTTTCATTAGGAACCCTGGTTAAGTGTTATTTTTAGATCACGAAATTCTTGTAAAAATTTGAAAATTAAATGTTTATTGTTTGAGAGGAATTCGAAATTTGACAGTGACTTTGCAATTTTAAGAGCAGTTTTAGAAGAAAATCGACCACGCTGACCCAAATCCGGTGTCAGAATTCCAGGTCCCCTTAGCAGGAAAAAATTAAAGCAGGTTGTCTTACAACCTACACATTTTCCTATCTCTTAGAGCATGACTGTTGAAGAGAAAGGTTTTCGCAATTTTTGGCAAAAATTTTGTGACCTAAAGATAAGACCTAAAATTGAAAATCATTTTTCTAACGATAAACTAAGCAAAAGTAAAAAATCAAATATTCGTTAGAAAGCGCATTCTCTCTTCTAAGAAATCAGATATAATTCTTATGTGAATGAGGATGTTCTCAAAGCCACAGACCGGGTACATGACAATTTTCCGCCGACAATTTTCCGCCGCCAATTTTCTGCCGCGACAATTTTCCGCCGACAATTTTCCGCCGCCAATTTTCTGCCGCGACAATTTTCCGCCGACAATTTTCCGCCGCCAATTTTCCGCCGCGACAATTTTCTGCCGCTGTAATTTTAGTTTCTGTTTTCAAGGCGGTGGTGAATCCACCCGTGGTAAATTTACCCTCCAGGTATTGAGGTTACAGGTTCAAATACTGGTGGTAGTCGACATTATATTTTCTTGAAGAACAGCCATAAGTCAACCAGTAAGCCTGAGGGGTGTGGGTAGAAAAATACCCTACTGCCTTCCCTAAATGGGCATCAACCTCCAAAACCCAAAATTTCGTTTTTAGGTTTAAGAAATTAAAAATTTTGTACCTTTACCAGAATCATTTCTAAAAGTTTTTAATGCTAAAACAGAGTTTTTAACGTTTTGCATTGGGAAGCCAAAGTAAACATTTATATAAAAGTATTCTACCACGTTTTGATCACTGGAGCTGGGCAGAAAGAGTCTCTATATACATTTTGATCAAGAGTCTTGCTCGAATCATGTTTAAGGTGAGTGAGTGCGCGCATCTCTGACAAATCAAGCCCCCTGCGCCCCTTCGGGGGCGCAGGGGCTTGGTTGCTTGGAGTTGAGATGCGCACACCCACATACCTTAGACGGAATTCACTCGAAAGTGACTCTGGATGCATAGAAAATGTATGCATACCAGAGTTTCTTTATGCTTTAGGCCGCAGTTTACAAAACTCTGTTCAAATCCCATCTTTTGGCGTGTCTAGGCAACTCTTTAGAATAGTTTGCCGTGCTCCTTTTTCGCAAAAAGTCAACTTTTGATGTGGGAACATGTCAGAAAATAGCTTTTTTTATCCTTTCAAGCATACAAAAATTACTCAGGTGACGTTTAAACACTATTTTCAAACGCCCCTCTCCCAGTGCCGGATGACTGATAGTTGGGATTTTACCCGATATAGGGTGTTTGGAAACATATAAAAAAGTTGATATATGGGGCATATCCAAGTAGCGCCAAATAATTCCACACCGAATGGACGACCACCTGTTTGGTTGGTGCATGTATTATCCGGTAGGATTGAGGCTGGATTTGAGGCTTGATTGAGGCTAGAAATTTAAAAAGGCTAGACTGACTCGTGAAGCATAGTATTTTTCAAATATAATACTGGCGAACAGTATAGGTTAATAATCGGACGATTTTTTTAGAACCGCACTCTTTTCAACCGAACTCTGAGTCTCATTCTAGGTGGGTTAGCATCAAATAATATCATGTCTATGCTGACGCAAAGATTGTCGTGCAGAGATTACGCATAATTTAAAAAGAGAAACTGAAATTATGGCAGCGGAAAATTGACGGCGGAAAATTGGTCGGCGGAAAATTTGTCGGCGGAAAATTGTCGGCGGAAAATTGTCGGCGGAAAATTGTCGGCGGAAAATTGACGGCGGAAAATTGACCGGTACCGCCACAGACCTATTAACAAAACTCTTTCCGATAATTTATTTTCTTTTTTAAATGTGAGGTTTGGCGGAAAAGTCGCCCTTTTGAAAAAACCTGGAAGGAGAAAGATTGGTCATTTTGGTTTGTGCCAATTCAATTTGTGCCCTTATAGTTTGTGCAAATTGAGTTTGTGCTTTTTCAATTTGTGCAAATTTCGAATTGTGCCAGTTTAAATAGTGCCAAATACATTTTGTGCCACAATTTTGGCTTATTTCTCTATTAAAATTATTGGCACTGTTTGAAAAGGGCACAAACTAAAGCAGCACAAACTGAATTTGCACAATTTTAAAGGGCGCTAATTGAATTGGTACAATCCAAAATGCACATCTTTCTCTTCCCAAAATCCACCGCGATAGAAAGATTTTTCCATGAAATTCTGCGCAAGAATGTGCTGGTCTTACAGTCAGGTCTGGAAGTGTTAAGATGATGTATAGTCAACCCTCAATTTCGAGTCACCTCGATTTTACTTTTTCTTTGTTATTTTGACTAAATTTGAGTCAAAGCCGATTAAAATGGTCCTTTGTATTGAGAGTGAGGTTAAACCGGTGGTTGAGTGTAGTATTTTGTTTTTAATGCTAGAAAAAATTCGATTTGGTAATCTCAGATTTGTTCTCTAAGCCGTTTAAACAGTCCCATGCAAACCCTTCATATTTCAACTCGTAGTCTTCATGGACCCTTATAAAAAGAGCCCCTTATTTGTTCTATACGGCATCTCATTGCTTTTCAAATATATCAAAGTGACCCTTTTCACCCTAATTGGATTCTTCTTGTCCCTTTTTTTTCCAATACAGCTCAGTCTGTTACAAAATAGTCAAAATCCGCTTGAAATTATTGAATATGGTATACAACAGAGTTATTATTGGGTGAGTGGTGCGACAGAGGCACCCTAACTTTTTTCTTTTAAAAATCTCACCACGCAATTATGTGAATAAGCTAACTCATTGTGGACTGATAAAATTAAATCTTTCATGCTCCAATTATGTAATATAGCAGTAGAACATAGCCTTGAGTCTCTCACTTTTTTGTTTCTAGCTTCTGTAACTAGTAGGATTTGCAGTTGTCGTTTTTCACGGCTTAATTCATCAAAGGGTGTGCCTTAATTGCAAAATTTTATGCAAAAAAATCTATTTAACACGAGAAAAGGCTGACCGGAACAAGCAGACGATCTGGTGAAAAAGTTCACGCTGAACATTTTCATGTATAGGAGTATGAGTGTTTGGATATGATGAAGTGACCTAATACCGTAGTGCGATTTATTTTCAACTCTTCAAAAATCTTCAAATTGTAAACCAAAAATGGCCCTAACTCTGAAATACTAGTCAAAAAAGCGAGGGTGGGCGTTTATTAGAGGGTGAGCGATTAATAGAGTGAATACGGTAACCGCTTTTAAATTTACGACCATTTCAGTAAAGTTGAAAAATCTCCCAAGGGGCAGACTGTAATATTTCAAAATTATCGCGAGAATCTGCTATTCGAATAAGTGCATGTGAGCTGTCATATGTCTAAAAACTTGGACAGCCAGCATCCAACGCACAAATACACCATTTACTGACCAAGTGAATTTACACTCAAACCTGCTCTGAAACAACTTATGCCTGTCGACTTTCACAGAAAATTGATGCTGACAATATACCAAAATGCTCAGTGTGAAAAATGTAATAAAAATAGTGCAAAGACTCAGACAAACAAGCAAATATCACAATTTTGAAGCTGAAAAAATTTGAAAATGCCAAAAACCAGGTGCTTTTGGACGAGAATTCAAATTAATCGCACTACGGTATTAGGTCCCTTTATCATATCCAAAGACCATACTCCTATACATGAAAATGTTCAGCGTGAAATTCTGCACCAAATCGTTTGCTTGTCCGGTCAGCCTTAGCTCAGCAAAAAATCCAAATATTTTAATGCTCTTTACTAAAATACAAAGAACTTTGTAAAAATTACCAACCTTTATCCAAACTAATTGTTTAGTTTTGTATTTTTCTTGTAAAATACTCCGTTTTTCTCCTACTTTATTAGCGATTGCTACTATGTCTGCATCTTGAGGAAGTTTTAAAGATAGTGGGTTCATTCCATCAGTATACAACGGTTAAATCGACAAGATCTGCACATAGACACTACAAAAATATGTTTTTATTGATTAAAATCGATATGAATTACCATGAGAAAGGTCAGTCAAAGATTCATTGGAGCATGAAAAATCTTTCCAGATAAAACATTACGTCGAAAAAATGTTTTGCAGCCTTAAATTTTTTCAAAGGACAATTGTCTTCTACGGCCGGAGCAATTTCGACTTTTAGAACTTGCAATGGACAACTAAATTGCTCCGAAAATATTTTTTGAATTATTTTTTTTATCTAGAAAGTTTAATTTCTAGTATTATTCAAGGCACATCCCATCTTGATGTAAAGAAATTTTAGTTGAAATACAGTCAACTCCCTCCATAGTAACTCCTCACCGTAGTGCACACCTGGCGCCGGTCCCTTGGGTGTACACTATGGAGAGAGTTGACTGTAGTTGTAAATGCACACAAAAGTTTATTCGAAAAATATTTGGTGTAATCTAGCTGGCCCGCGAATTCAAAAGTTGGAACAGCAATGGCCTTCTGTATGATTTTTTTAAATCTTACTGAAACAACTGGAAACATCATAATGAACGCAAGATGTTGGGTTCTTGCAGATCAGGCAATATTTTGGCATATTTGATGATTTTTGAATAGACATTGCAGAATAGGCTAAGAATAAACGGTAAGTAACAACTGAAAAGTATTAAAAGTTATTACTTTAGAAATCTGGAAACGCTTGTACAACTGGAGTAAAACAGTTAAATTTACTTAAAAAACTTCAATACTTTTGAAATTTTGGGAGCTCAAGATTGAGTTAGGGCTATGTTTTAAGTATTTTTGATACATTTTTGAAGGGGTGACGGTAAATTCATCTACCAGTATGTGTCATAATTCTTCGCGTTTTTTTCAAATTTTTAGTCAGAATCGATTTTTTTCTTTTTCGCATATTTCTTGATTTCTCTCATAGAAAATAATTTCAAATAACAGTGAAATCTTCATTCAAGGCAACGCATACATATTTCATCACAGCAACTATCATTCATCAAAATAAAATAACAAATAATAATAATAACCAAAATCGATTCTGAATAAAAATTTGAAAAAACGCGAAGGGTTATGACACATACTGGTACAGTAAATTCATCTACAAGTGAATTCATCTAAACAGTTTTTATCCTTGTATCGGATATCACTTTTATTGAAAAATTAGAATCCGTAAGAAGCATGTTTTTCTTGCTTCTGTAAGTTTCAAAAACAGTTGACGCATGCAGTAAACGCTCTCCATAACGAACTTGAAAGGACCGCGTTTAGCCGTCCGTTATAGAGAGCGTCGATTTAGGTCAAATTGTACTCACTTTAACTGAATCAGCCAAACTTTTTGTTCGTTATGGAGCGGGTTCGTTATGGAGAGAGTCAACAATATTTAAGGCTTTTATAACATACGCTGGCGTACCCTTGCCTGAGCTTAAATCCTAAAAAATAACAATATTTTGAGAGAGAAAATTTGTGCCGAAAAAACAACAGGGGGACCAAAACATATTTTCGGGCGTACTCTCGAACACATAGCCAACTGGTCTTAGATCCGATAATTTCATGGCAAGACCCATCGGGGAGGATTTGCAGGTACATCGGATTTGAAATTTATGAGATTTGAACTTTTCGATAAAAGTGATGTCTGCTGTAAGGATTAGAACTTTGTAGATGAATTTACTGTAGATGAATATTCATAGAGCCTTTCTGAAGTGGTATTTTTATATTTTTAATTACATCCGACCAGAAAATCCAAAAAATATATTTTCACCCCTATTTTTTCGAAATTCAAAAAAATGCAATATTTTTTGAGTGAAATCAGTATCCTCTCTTTTTTTATCAAATCGAATCCGATTCGACATATGCTTTCAAACTTTAGGTCAAGAATTCGTCAGACCCAGCTGCGGTTCCAATTATGAAAAAGTGCCACTATATCGAGAGTTAACTGTGGTAGCGAAATGTAAAAGCAAAGATTTTTGAATGCTAAAAAGCTTATAATTTCAAAAATAAGTAAATGTGCAAAAAGAAAATATGACTAAATAACAAGGTTGATTCCATTTGGATCGTGCATTTCGATTGCTCGGCTTTAAAATCGATATTGATTATCCAATGACCATGTCTCTTGCTTGAAATGACAATTTGAAATTTTAAATGCACTCGCGATCACGTACATTTCGTCGATAACTTTCTTTAATTTTTTATAACGGTCAATACTTTTTTGCTGCAGAAATACTTTTTTTGCCGCAAACAAATTTTCCTGAAGAGTTCACTTTTTTTGACGAAAATATACTTTTTTCGCTGCGAATTTTGCTGCAAATAATTTTGCGCCAAATTCGCGGCAAAAAAAGTAAATTTTGCGGCAGAAGCAGATTTGCGGCATAAAAAGTATTGCCCGTATATAATTCATGAATCACAAGACCGAATAAGACCTTCTATATCAGTTTTTTGAATTTTTATTGCTTTTGATTGGCTAAAAATGGCAAGTGTTACTAAATCGACGTTTGACTGTACACATAAACTGTACACATCGGTCATTTCCGGTCATTTATAGAAGTAGGGTTGGGTGATTTCGGCTTTTTAAAAATAGCGGTGAGCGACCGGTGACTCACCTAGTTAGTTTCATCACTTTTTGGCGGTGACTCGGTTAAATTTGTGGTGACTCACCGAAAATTACCCAACCCTATATAATATCAATGAGTTATTGTGTCTATGTCCGGATCTGCTCCGTTCAAGACACAGGCTAGATTCAGAATTGGAATGGTTTTTGAGCAAAAATATGTAAGCCATTCTATTCTAGCAGAGCTTATTAGAGTGAATGCAGTATTTAGTAAAGAAAAATAAAGTAAACTACATGTACGAATACTCCTTTAGTTAACTAAGGACGTAGCTTTTTATATATAATAATAGCTTCGTTACCTAACCATGGGTATAATCCCTGAAACAGCAGCTTAAAATTATTTACTTCGGCTTATAAGTGTTACTTCATCTAGAAAATACTAATAACATAATTAATAATTTATCGATTGAAAAAAATAACAGAATTAGCATTTAAGTCTACCACAATAATGACCTAAACAATAAAAATAATAACTTTTGATATACATAAATGCGATCTTTGTATATCAAGGTTGAACTTATTCAATAGGCCTACACTCTTATTTAGTGGTAGCCCCGAGTGACATGCGCAAAAGTAATGAATAAATTGATTTTTTTTATTATTAATTGGTTGAAGTTGTGGTTGTGTTGGCACGCAAACTAATTAGCAGCAAACAAGAAAACAAGTAACAAGCAGTATATCGACTAGAAATATCTCAACTTTTATTAACCCGTTTTTGGCCGAATTTTTCAAAAAATATTTATTTTTTTCGGGTTTGGGCCCCTACTCGATTTCAGTTACAGTCAAACCTCGATTTAACGACCCTACCTCAAGTTCGTTCCCACCTAGGGTCCGACACTTTTTTTAACCCCATTTTTGAAATAATTTATCGATTCTGTTTTGACAGTATGGTCGCAAATATCATAAGGATTCCGATTTTGTCGATCGTTTTTTAAAAACCTAAATTTTTGCTTTTAAAAAATCAAAACCTCAATTTAACGACCCCCTTTTGAAAATTAGAGGGTCGTTAAATCGAGGTTTTATTTTTTAATAGCGAAACCGAGGGCTGAAAAAAAAGGAACAAAAGAGAGAAGATACCAGAGCCGGAGTCGGAGGGTTCGGACACAATCCGCATGCTGCCGTCCTTATTGAAGCCCCATAGATAGACATCTTTTCGTAGCTAAACTTAGGTTTTAAACCGAGGTTAACCGAAGGCTGAAAAAAGCGAAAACTCTAGATTTCTAAAAAACGAACGGCGAAATCGAAATCCCTACGACATTTGCGACAAGACTGTCAAAAAAAATCGATAAAATATCTTGAAAATGGAATTGAAAAAAGTGCCGGACCCTAGGTGGGAACGAACTTGAGGTAGGGTCGTTAAATCGAGGTTTGACTGTACTGGGACGCAGTTAACATCATACTGTTTTTCGTAGCTAAACTTAGGTTTCACATAATATCATCAAAAAATTTCACATATCTTTTACAATTTTTGAAAAAAGTGCGAAAGTTTCCAAAAAGTCAGAAATTTTTTAGCATCCGAAAATTACTCGTTACTCGAATTCTTGTCAAACCGAACTTAAATTGTCAAATATGACTTTTCAACTAACGGTAACTATTTTTGCAGCTTATTTCTTGTAGCTTCAGAAAAAATCTTCTACATATGTTTAGTCGATAATTGGGACCTAAAACTGCCCCTTCACCCAACAAATGATTCTCAATAATAAAAAAAAATTTTCGAACCTTAGGATAGCGTGTCTGAAATGGCACTTTTATAGTTCCCCCACCCCCATACTCGGATTTTTCGAAAAGTGACCCTAAATCACCTCCCGAAGGGGCGCAGAGGTTTGGTTGGATAGAGATGCGCGCACAGACTTACCTTAGACATAATTCCGAGCAAGAGTCTTGATCAAAAATGCATTGAGAGAGTCTTTTTGCCCAGCTCCAGCAAGAAAAATGTGATAAATCACCCAAAAATGACTCTGAGATACTTTAAAAAGACCATTTGTTTCATTGAAGGACGGGAGGCAATTTTTTTGGCAAAGTTCAAAATTTTTATATCAGAAAGTGCTTAGAAATGCTTCTCTTATCGTGTTGAGCAGAGAAAATGAGTTCGGGAGGTGATTTAGGGTCACTTTTCGAAAAATCTGAGAATGGGGGGGCTATAAAAGTTCCTCTGAAATTTTTTTATAACTTTGTATAAATTTGCAGCAAATTTAATAAACTTTCAAATAATAAAAAGAAGTTTAGTAAAAAAAGTTCATTTTAGCTCTGAAAATTGCGATTTTCAAAAAATAAGTTATAAACTTGACGTGTCCTAGTTACCTCTGTAAATTTTTGGTCACAAATTTATTATATTTATTTATTGAATCACAATTGAGAAAATTTAGTCTCAGTTTGTAGCTTAGACATCAAATGTGGTCATCAAAAGTAAATATTTTTGAAAAGAGATGAAAATAGAATGAAAATTGAATAGCTCAGAACAGTGTTTTCAAGCAAGATTTTTATTGAAAAAGTAAAAAAAAAACAACAGGGGGTCCAAGACAATTTTCGGTACCGATTTGGTACCGGTGCGCATCAATGGGTTAAGCTGGATACTGTTCAAAAATGCAGGACTTTCGAAAAGGGTTGTGAGTATGATTCTGCTGTTTATTCATAGAAGAGGGTCAGGAGTCACGAGGGACAGGGATATTCTTGAGAATAAAAAATCAAGTTTTGTTCATTTAAATGTGTGTGCCGCCTAAGCCCTCATTCTGTTATTAAGTATTTTTTGTTAATCTATACATAAGTTAGTAAGTTTTAGGTCTTCGATAATTTATTTGGCCGACTAAAGCTCAGTTAACTTGGAAGGGAAATAATTGATTTCTGTAGGAGGTTGACAAATTTTCTTTTTTAAGGCTACAAATAATTGGACATCAATAAAATTATCGAGTGTAGCTATTTTTCGCTAAAGTTCGTTAAAATTCACAGTATTCGGCCAATCTCTCTTTTTTTTGCAATAAATCCCTGGAATCTCCACCAAAGAATGATTAACAAAAACGAAATACTGGAAACTAAGACTTTATATTTCTAATCAGGGTTGATACTTCAAATAAAAAGAGAAGGAAAATAGTATTGTGTGTCTAGCCGTCTAACTTGATCCTATACTATCAATGAGTTGTACTCACAGACCATTTCCAATATTTAAGCCCTATAGCAGTTAACCCAGAAAGGATTGCATAAGCATCTGATCAGATGAATAAATAAACGAAATGTTCACTTGTTCTTGGATACTTAGGTGTTCCAGAACCTGTGTGGTGGAACACCGGGAATCCTATTTGCTAGGGTTATTTGGTCCACCATTTCGAAAATCACCTTGAATTGTTGACGCTACCGTCCAATTCAGCACTGCATATTCCTTATTCCAGGCTAGTTTCAATGAAACCATTATCTGTGGGATAAACCATGTGGTGTACAATTTTTTTTGTAGTTTGTGAAGTTTCCAAGTCGCACAGCTATTTACGCTTCACGTTTTTTACAATTACGGAGTGACATCAACACTAGTTTATTACGGATATCTAGAGCAGTATTTGAACCTGTTTTGAGAATAAACGATCAGCATGACTGATTTGACTGTAACAAAATACTTCCTTAATTCATTAAGTTTCAACAATAAGAGCAATTAACGCTTTGACAGCATAAAATAAGTGATGCAACCGGGAATTCGGATCACAGTTGAGAAAGGAAGAAGACATTAGGGGATTTCATCTGAACCGCTCTTCTCTGTACTTCAGCTTAAAGTGCTTGGTTGTGGAGACCAGGACTGGTTAAGCGCCGACAAACCGGCGCTTCGCCGGGCTAAGCGCAGGCGCTTGCTTAACCCTAAGACTACCGGCAAAAAAAGTAGCACCTTATACCGCTGGGGTCCATATGGACCCAAGGCCTTCAAAGGTTGTTAATAGGCATAGCGTGAACAATTTTAACAACAGCTTAGTGCTATCTTGTAGCGCAGCTAGAAAGCTACAAGACGTATTTCACAGAAAGTTTTCAAAAAATCTGAGTGTTGAGATATGGATTTAAAAAAAAAATTAATTTCTTTAAAAAATGACCAAAATCCGAAAAAAATTGAAGAAACTTGGATTTTGGTCATTTTTTAAAGAAATTGATTTTTTTCAAAAATCCATATCTCAACACTCAGATATTTTGAAAATTTTCTGTGAAATACGTCATGTAGCTTTCTAGCTGCGCTACAAGATAGCACTAAGCTGTTGTTAAAATTGTTCACGCTATGCCTATTAACAACCTTTGAAGGCCTTGGGTCCATATGGACCCAGCGGTATAAGGTGCTACTTTTTTTGTGGTACACCAATTTTTCTATTTATGAAACAACCCTTGTAAGCCATTATTTTGGAATATCTTTCAAACATTTCTAAAAACATTAGTATACTATAAATCATTTTATTCATTTCTTATCTTTGTAACAAAAACAGAGTTAAAAAACATAAAAAGTAATGGATATCACACATAATTATATAATTTATTGGTCTTTGGTATTACAATAAGCTCACAACTTTTTCAATGTTTTGTCTATCACGGCTAATCTTTGTTGGTGAATAGCTAAAGCAGGTCGTTTGGCAGGTGGCCCTACAGCTTTGCTGGATTGTGCTCCATCCTCTCCTCCCAGTGGAGTTTTAGCATCTGGCGGCAAGGACATGTCAAATTTGTGCTTTAGGAGATAGCGCACATCTTTGGTCTCCAGTCTCTTAGAGCCTCTGTGTTTGCTCAAAGCAGCCGAACCTTGGATCACCTCTTCCACAAAGTCATCCAAAAGAAGAAGAACTGCTTCAGACACATCATCTTCCAATGTGGTATAGCCATCAACCTGAAATTGACACAGTTTATTGAAGATGTCACAATTTTTTATACTCATAAGTTATATGGGGGCAATTGTAGGTTAAAAGTCGACGGTTAAGGGTTGGTAGTTAGCTTAAAATCTTCCGTGTATAGTTGCCATAGTTCCAACAGAAGTTAAAAAACTAGGAACCGAAAAAAATCATCGTCAGTGAAAACTTGGAAAAACTTGGTATTTTGACCATTTTGGCCCGTTTTTGATGCAAATTGAAAAAAATTATTCTCTAGGAGCTGCCATTTCTCCACTTTTCCTTCTGCATCAATCTATTAGAGCAGTTTTTAAGAAACCGAAAAATATCATCCTGAAAAGCTCAATTTAAAATTTATAATTTTGGAAAACTTTAACAATATTACGAAAAAAGAAAAATTTCAAAAACGAATTTTCTAGGATGAATTTTTCGTGTTTCAAAACTGTTTCAATAGATCCATGCAGATGGCAACAAAACAGATAGAAGAATTCAGCTCCATTTCAATAAAAAACAGAACAAAAACTGAAAGTTTTTTCTAAGATCGACTTCCAAGTATGACACTCTGCTTTAGCCTTCCCATTTTCATTAAACACCTTTCAAACCCAATTATTAAATCACACTCACATTTTTCACCAGCTTTTCCAGCTCTCCTTTGTTCATTAAAGCCTTGCTGGCTATATTTGCAGCATTGCCATAAATCAGTCCATTGTTAGCTCCATGTGAATACCCTGATGAAGACGAGATTCCATTGGTTATAGCTGGTTTGCCACCACTCATCCTTCCGAGCACTGGTTTCCCGAAAACTGGCTTTACTCCAGGGCCATTGGTTTTCCAGAAGGCCCAGCCACGCCCATTTTACTGGGTGATTTGGATTTCGGTCTGTTGCGAGCTGTAATTGACGGCTTTGAGAGCTGGTTGGGATTGCTGTCGGGCGGGGAGCTTTCTGCTAAATGATCTCTATTGTGGGCTTTGAGATCCAATTTAAGTAAGAGCCTAACTGAAGAGTCTCCCTGATTATTTACAATGTTAGCAGAGGTAGAGTCTAGGCTGGATCCATCAATATACACAGCGTTAGCAATAGATGGACTGCCACTGACAACCATAGATTCAGTGCCTGTTGCTGACCGTTAGCGGAGACTAGAACCACATTGTGAGGAGTCATGTTAGCCATAGAGCTCTGCACCATTGGACGCTGTTGAGCAATTATGCCATTTGGGTGACGACCGTCCTACAATGTTTACCCTTTAATTATAATGGTTAAAAAAATTATTATTTTTTTTTTAGTTTATTGAACCACTGACAACCGTGGTTTTGAAACGCACATTATTTGAAAAAATGTTCAAAACATGGTACAGTCGAACTTCTTCAAACCGACAGAAAAAGCGACCTCAGTGTGTCATCAGGGTTGAAAGAGGGAGTCAGTTCAAGAAGTTTGACTTATAAAAGGATTTGGCCATCATTGAAAAGTCTTTTCGAAAACTGCTTGGTAATTTATATGATTTCAGCTATTCCCGTTAAAAAAAGGTACTTTTTCTAGAAAAAAAACTTCTTGTCCGTGTTTCTCCAAAGATCTAGAAAAATACCTGAACTAAGGCTTGTCTCAAAGCAGATCCTTGGGGTTGCTGGCCCATGGCAGGGCCCTGTTGATATTGCAGCTGCATGGGATGAAGTTGGGACACTATTTGCACTGGTCTATCTGCAAATAATTTTTTATTTAGCAATTTTTTAAAGTAAAAATAGTTTCAAGTTACCAGACTCCTGATTAATGGGCTGGACACTACCATCAGATTGTATGTAGGCATACCGAACAGGTTGAGAACGCCCAACCCCCACGGGCTGGGCTCTGTATTGAATAGGTTGTTGTGTGAGCACACGTTGTGGACCTAGCTGCATGGGGAAACGCCTGGCTGTTGAGAATGTACTGTCACTACTGTAGCAGCAGGCTTTTGCAACTAAAAAACAAATTGACTTTATTTATCTAGTTGAAAACCAATTTTTGATCCAGGGATCAGCTTTTAGAGGATTTTAAAATTTTGACATCTTTATATATATATTATATAGACCTTTTAAATCTAACCTGCTTAGGCAATGGCTGGGGTTGATGTAGCACATTACCCTGAGCAGGATTAAGACCACCACCAGCTGCTTGATTGCTGTAGACCGAAGTTCCCGGCCTTGCAAACTGGATATACTGGGGTTGTCGGACCATCTGGCCTGGGTTGCCTTGACTGTATTGTTGCTGCTGTTGCTGCACAACCACATGCTGCTGTTGTTGTTGACTATTAGGAGGGTCTGTTGTTGACGATGAGCAGGGGAAGGCGGGTTAGGTGACTAGATTGCTGCTGGTGCAACATGTGCTGCGGTGAGTTGCTGATCTGCCGGGACTGCTGCTGAACCTGCTGGTGCAACAGGTTGTTGTGCTGCTGCATTTGTGGGTGTCCTGAAATTTAAATGGATTTTAAAAAAAGCTTTGTTGCGAAATACTTTTGTGTGTGAATGTGAAAAAAAAAGTGTTTTAACAGTTTTTTGATTGATTAGATTGTAAAAGATTATGTATAAATGATAGACCTGCAGGTCGCTGTCCCATATTTGGAGGAGATGTGTTTGTGGTATTCATGGGACGAGCCAACATTTGAGGGGACTGTTGATGTTGTTGTTGCTGCTGCTGCATTATTTGCTGCATATGTTGCGATTGAGCGTGTTGCTAAAAATGGAAAAATTATGCAGTAAAATCGAAGACGAATTGTCAAGTGTACAGAATAAGCCAAGAAAAGCTCGAAATTGTGCTTTAAGCATTCCTAAGACTTTAAACAGATTTTTAACTTTGATATTTTTGAAGTTTATAAAAAAAGAAGACAGCTTTGTTGGGAACAATTTTTCAGTAAAAAATCTCAATTTTTCAATTTTCACCAAGTTGACTGATATTGTTATTCAATTAGAATTGGTTTAAAAGTGTAGCCCAAATTTCATAGCTTTAAACATTATGTTTGTTTCTTCCTCTAGACTTTATGTGAGTTTTGTTTAAACGAAATATTAATTGCAAAGCTTTGGCGTTACATCACTTGGCCAAAAACTAAAAGCTGAAATGACTAAACAGTTGCCAATTTTGAACATATCCGAATGAATAATGAAAAAAACCAATGAAAAAATATATAAAAATCATTGGTCATTGCACACGAAACGCAACCAGCTCAGACTTTTTCGGTTCAAATATTGAAAATTCTAACTGACTTATGCAAGAAAAATTTAGAAAAGTAGACAAAATCAGTATAATTAGACCATCATAATATTTATGAAAAATAACAAAATTTTCGATATGCTTTTTATGCAAATCTGTGTTTTAGTTTCATATACCCGTTACAAAAATTGGCTAAGTTTACTATACACCTTCACTCAAGTGTAGTATACACCTTCAGTCAAATTAGCTTGGGGACCAAGGCAACTTTTTTTAAAATAAAATAATTTTAAAAATTATGCCTTGGTCCCCCAAGCTAATTTGACTGAAGGGTGTATACTACACTTGAGTGAAGGGTGTATACTACACTTGATCCGATGGTTTGATAGGGTTGAAAAACCGCTTCCTCGAGCATTTTTGGAGTTTTAGTAAATCACTTATATCCCAATACTCAAACAATACCATACAAAAATACAAGAAATAATTAGAAATTGTCTACCGTGGACTATCGCTAAAGTGCCCTACAGAACACTAGCGTTCAAAAGCATCATAATAATGAGAACACTTGAGTGCGAAATTTAGACATGCGAGTGAGAGCAATAAGGTAGTTGCAGCTAGTCGAAAATAAAATTGTGATTTTTCGGTTTGAGACAATACTAATTTCGAACTATGATTTATTATTTACATTTTACAAACAGAGTACTACCGTAAAACCTCTATTAATTAGGCCGGCCGGATTATTTTCAACTACTTTCCAGGGGGCCGGATTATTAGAGGGGTCGGATTATTTTCGACCTTTTGAAAAGTTGTATTACTTTTTAGGGGGGATTGTTGAATTAACCTTTTTTCTGTTCTTATAATTGTTCTTTATTTATTTTTTTTTGCAATTTTTTTTAAATTTAGGATAGTTTTAAATCAACTTGGACATTCTTGATTTGTATTTTCAGAAAAATGACTACACGGTGTGTCAGAAAAAACGCGGACAGTTTCAAATTTTTGTCAAAAGCTCATGCGCACTGTCTGAAAAAAAATTGTTTTGGTGTAAGCTATATAAACAAATTTTTCATCACAATTTTTATTTAGACTTTTATTGTAATTTTTAATTTCTTTCTGCACGAGCTTGTAGCCCTCAATCTCAGCTTTTTTACGAAATATCAAACCGGTCATTTCTAAAATTTGAAAAATGAGAAGTTTGAAAAAAAATAGCAGCTTATTCCTTTTAAACCTTAAATTTTCTATTTTTTCAAACTCCTTAGTTTTCTCATTGCAGACTTGACTTAGAACAGTTTGAGAGCTCGTTAGAAAGCTGAGATCCATGAATACAAGCTGGTGAAATAGGAAACAAAAAAGTACATTAAAAGTTTGAATAAAAATTCTAATATAAAATTTGTTTAATAAATTTAGACTTTTGACATTGCACTTCAGTTACTACCTTCTTTCATTAGACTTTTTTTTTGAAAATAGTAAGCAAGAATGTCCAGATTGACATATAACTTTCCCAAAACATTTAAAAGTTGAAAAATGAAGGAAACGTGATGAGATTAGCAATCAAATAATGGTCAATTAGCCCTCAAAAGTCATGGTTCCTTTAACACCCAAGACACCCATAAAACTTTTTAAACCTCAGTTAAATTATAAAAAATTTGAATTTTGAATAGGGTATACTTTATTGACACTAAAAATTTATACAAGATAATCGTACTGTCAAAAATTCCACCTTACTTAGTAATTTCTGTACCATTCCAAAAATTAATAAAAACCCCTTTTAAAGCTCTTTAAAAGGGCCGGATTATTAGAGGGGGCCGGATTATTTTTCAACCCCCTTCTAGGGGCCGGATTATTAGAGGGGCCGTATAATTAGAGGGGCCTGATTAATAGAGGTTTTACGGTAATTGAGTACCGATTTTAGAGAGAGGATCCTTTAAAGAGGATGCTCCGGCTCCATCCTCCGGTTCCAGTGAAGACTGGAACCGGAGATGGAGACAAAAAAAATTTGCCCGGAGGATGGAGCCGGAGGAAGAGGGAAATAATTTTGGGCTGGAGACCGGAGCCGGAGGATGGAGACAAAAATCAGGCGATGTCCATCCCTGCTATCCAGCTGGTTAGATTTTATCCAGATGTTTTGAGGGTGCACTTAGTATACTGTCAGAGCATGCGGTGCAGTGCAAAACTCGGTCGTCGGTATAAATTCAAAAATTATTTCACAAGTGTGCTTGGAAACTAAATTTTCCAAATCCCGCGAACCGCCCAAAAAAGCGGCACAGCCACAACAACAACGCCCAAAAGATCACCATTGCGGCCATCGAGTGTTGCTGTTGTTGAAGGGTGTATTGCTGCTGCTGCCTCATTTGTTCATAGTGCTGCTGCTGTTGTTGTTGGTGATGGCTAAGATGTTGTTGCTGCTGCTGTTGTTGGTGGTGTGCCTGTCCTGGATAATCTGCCATCTTCTTTCCTTTCCCCTGTGACTCTCTAGCCAAAAAACCACCCCCTTCACACTTCCTATTGTCCAATTAATGGACGGGCGGACGCACTGCTCTAATCTCTGTTGCTTCTAACAGGAGGGAAGCCAATGATTAAGTGTGTCTGGTGAAATAAAGGAATAGAGGCAGAAAATGTTGATGTTTTTGTGTGCCTCTCTATTTTGCCTGCTGGTGATTGTTGTTGTTTTGGGTAAAAGAAAATATAAAAAAAGTTCAGTTTATATTCAACTAAATTTTGAGGTGACATACAAAGGAAAAAGTATTTCTGTTGAGTGTAAAATATTGTGGTTGACACATTGCAAGAGTGAAGAGTTTGCATCGTGTCGAGATGAAATGTCTTTGGCTGGGCTTTGAACTGAAAAATTTGTTGTGGTGGCGAGATTTAAAAGTGTCAATTAGCCGATTTGTTATTGGCTGGCCAATTAGACAAACCTACTACAAATTGTAAAAAATTGAAGATTAGTGAAATTATAATACCATTAATTTGAAAATTATTTGACCCCATAAAAAGCACATGAAAAAGCGATTTATGAAGAGCAAAGAGTTCAATAATCAAAGGTCGACCTACAATGCTTCATCAAACAAGTACTTGTGTGTGGCAACAGTTGAAAACTCGGCAACTTCAGGGCCTTTTCTCCCCCATTTTTTAGGGACTTGGAAATAGCGGCAGCAGTTTAATATATAGCTTCGGGGTGCTCTACACGAATCTGCAAAAAAGAATCACCTGATGAGGTCTTTGAAAAAAGACATTACTTGAGGTTCCTGGTTAAATGGCTCATTCAGACAGTCAGCGTTGTCGCTGGCGTAATTTGAAATAAAAAACAACCTTTACGCCACAGCTCCCCAAAATTCAAATTTTAATCACTTTAAAATAAACAAAATGCCAAGAAAATCAAAGAAGCTTTTCGTCGATATACCGTATTTTCTCTATGAAACGCCCCGGATCGTTTATTGTTCAACCCCAAAAAAATTCTGAAATTGTTAATCAAAAATTGCCTTAACTATGAAACCCTAGTCAAAAGGGGGCGTTTATTAGAGAGGGGGCGTTTATTGAAGAGGAGGCGTTTAATAGAGAAAATACGGTAGTAATTTTACGTGTTTTCTTGACTTCTTTTAAAAATTAAAATCAATTTTGGCGATGATTTTATTAGACATCACCGGTAATTTCTACGTTAAGATCAGAAACAACACTTCTCATATATTTGGATAAAATTTTTTGGAGCGACTGCGATAACATATTTTTAGAAATTCTTAATCAAGTGAAACAATATTTCAAAAAAAAATGCGATACGTATAATCGAGATTCCCAATAATTATTATTGTTACAGAAATTTCAAAAAAAGGGCGCACAATGTGAAACGGGCTTGAGTTAGAATCCTTTCCCCACGCAAAGTGCTCGGATGGAGCAAACAACCTCATATTCGTGTTTCACTACTCTGATTTCATGAGAAAGCCGCGTGTTTTTGCGATTCTGAGAAAACAAATTTCGAAACACGTATTCTATACGGGCAAAACTTATTTTTGTCACCGAAAAACTGATTATTGTCACCGGTTTCATTCTCTTCGGTGATGACCGACTGAGGAGAATGAAACCGGTGACAATAATCAGTTTTTCGGTGACAAAAATAAGTTTTGCCCATTCTATAATAGGGTCGAAAAATTTAACACGTTTTCTACCGTTTGCGTGGCCTAAAATTGCCTTATGGCTCCTTCACGACGTAGTGTAAATGTAAATTATTTTTGCATCGTGAAGACACCTTACATTAACACTTACACTTACATTTACCCTTCACGATACGAATGTGAATGTAAATAAAAATTGAATGCAAGTGTTTTCAGAGAATACTAAAATCGCTTTATTGATAACAAGGAGATCAATGTTAGTTATAATAATAATATATAATTGGTATTGGGTAAAAAACTGACTTTTGGAAATAAAAGTGAGGATAAGTCGAAAAATATATTTTACATTTGCATTCGTATCGTGAAGGCGTAAGTGTAAATGTAAATGTTTTTGGCATCGTGAAGAGCCCTTACATTAACATTTACATTTACACTTACGTCGTGAAGGAGCCATTAGGAGTGGTTAAAACCGCTTTTCTGGCACATCCATATACTGGAGTTCAGCCAAATTTTCTGATGTCCGCAGATTTTTTGTTGACAACTCTTTGCTGCCACATGGAATTCGCCATTTCTTCAAACAATAATTTTGCGCTAATCGACTCAACATGACCGATAAGCGAATAAGTCCCATCCAAAAGCATTCTGCCGAGCTCATGACCGACCCAGCTCCAAAAATTTCACCAATCCAATAGGAGGTGACCTTACACCTATTGCAAATGTGGGTATCAGCTTAGTTAAGAATGGGGAAAGGTCATGTTTTATTTATTGAAGATTTCAAAAAGCACGCTGGGTTTGCTATGTAAAGCAATGCTTAGAGAAAAATAATTCAGGCGGATCTAAGGTCAGATGGAAACACCACGAAATTTGACTTAAATTTATAAACTTCCCATTTTGGGAAGCCGTGATGCCCGCAAAAAATTTTGAAAACAGGGAATGAAGCAAAGTATGTTCATCAGATACCACCACTTGTACGCAACCATAGCTAATCCGGATTCACGGTTTCATCACTAAGAATCGAAATCTAATCAAAATAAAAACGTCATCATATTGCAACCCCAATGTAGAATAAGTATTTAATATAAATTATCAGGAAAAATTCACTTGCTGAAGAGAGTCTTTTTTACGTTCCCGATATTGGATTCCTTTCAAAAGAGACAATTGTTTCCGAAGCCATGGCACATACATTCTGCCTTCTGAAGCGTAAGCTGTGTAGTGTATGGCATATCTGGATGTAATGGACCAGATATTCAACCGATTAAATTTACTATAACTTACTTGGAAGGATTAGGGAACAAGGAATTACGCTCTCTGTCGGTGAGGGCTCTAGGTAAATTGAACCTATACAAATTGAACCTATACAAATTGAACCTAGGTAAATTGAACCTGAGGTAAATTGAACCTGAGGTAAATTGAACCTGAGGTAAATTGAACCTGGGTAAATTGAACCTGAAAATTTGTCTTGAGACTATTTTTATCAGAACTTTTTTAAATTTTCCGGCGTATAAAAAGTAACCATCTCGGTGATAGGTAAGCACCAGAAAAGGGAGGAATACCACAAGGATATTAGCTCGACCCCATAGTATGGGCTCGACCTAACACCTAAAAGCATTTTCTGGTTGCGCTACCCAGGTCTCTCTCATCTAGATAGTGTTACTTGGGTGATAGTTTCGTGGTAGTTTAGTGGTTGAAGTATATATAGATCGCCAAGTGCTGGCAACTAAGTGTCGGTCATCATTTGTACATATAGTCCCTTTCCACTTTTTGGCCAATTGTTAAACTTTCTTTTAGTAGTTCAAAATGGAGATGCTTTAAGCGAGAAGAAAAAAACCGATGAGTCATTTTGAGGAATATCTATACTGGCGAAAAGAGCAAATAGGAAAGCGAACTTACTGGCACTACATCTTTACAAGCTTGCCGTGGATGGAAAAGTGAATAGCAAATGCCCAGGTATTTTTAAAACCTTATGTATATTTTTTGGTTTTCATGGCATATTCGAATAGGAAGAGATTCAATTTTCGATGGCATGGTGAAAGTAACGACGTCTCACAATCATTACGCCGACAAAATCAAGGTGGAACTAAATCGAATTCAAGTCGCAGTGCAGAAGCAAGCCAAAGAAATCCTCGGGTCACTGGTCTCTAGTGGTATTGATTTTCAGATGATAATATGCATAATAGATTTGCTCAGGGATTGAACACTGTTACGGAAAGATTGTTTATTATGATTCACTCCTCGGATGTGGCACAGAAAACACAAGCCTAGAGGGCTGCCTAATCAAGTAAAATATTTTGGAAGCATTCACTTTGACCAACAATAATTTAGGGAGTTCTTGCAAAAATATGCGATCGAGAATGGCTACGAAGCTTTGGATCCTGCTAACTGGATAGGAATATGCCC
Source organism: Ditylenchus dipsaci (assembly GCA_004194705.1). Taxonomy (NCBI): domain Eukaryota; kingdom Metazoa; phylum Nematoda; class Chromadorea; order Rhabditida; family Anguinidae; genus Ditylenchus; species Ditylenchus dipsaci. The sequence goes on along the minus strand of SADC01001227.1, from coordinate 233,108 downwards.
AAAAGTATGCTTTTTATTTCTCGATTGGTTGACAATTTAAAGTTTAAAGTGAATCCCCTGCATACATTTGATAGTGGAGTTTTCATTTGCCATGAATCAAAGTGCTTATCTCGTGGCGAACAATTTCACTTCACTGAAGCATAGATGGACGGAATTCGGAAAGAAATGAGTAAAGAAATCTTGGGTGGAACACTGTTCTAAATTCGAATAATTGTTTGATGATGATTGTCCTTATGTTTGAATGTTAAGAAGTGGTTTGAATGAAATTTATTTTTTAAAAAATTCGCATTCGGCCGATTAGCCGAACCGGTCGGTTAACCGAAAACCAGGTTTAAAAAGACCGGTTTTCTTGAACCAACCGGTCCAAAAAGCCGACCAAATGAAACCCTAGATATAAGGATTAAAATAATTAGAGAGAGAAAGTAGCTTGGAAACATAATATAAAAATTTTTCAAGGTGGTCATCTTGATTCACCACCTGAACTCGGATATAGATTGAGTGGACCAAAACATTTAACAGGACAAAGGCTTACTGGTCTTATGAAAGTTAGTTTAGGACTGTTATTCCAGAAAAAAATAATGTTTACCAGCACCAGGATTCGAAACTGTGACTTCAGAAATTTAGTGCGCGGATTTACCACGGGTAAATTCATTGGACGAGAAATTCACCACGGTGGAATATGCTGCTTCCTTGAAACACTGTGATCTGGCAACCTAACTGGAAAAATATCTCATTTGAATAAAAAAAATCCTTTCAAGACAAATTTTAAGGTTCAATTTACCTCAGGTTCAATTTACCTCAGTTCAATTTACCTCAGGTTCAATTTACCTAGGTTCAATTTGTATAGTTCAATTTGTATAGGTTCAATTTACCGCCGCCGTCGGTGAGCCAATGAAAATTGTAGACTATATCTCCAAAACAATTCATAAAAATTTCATTTTTCGCCTTGGAGGACCGATCGAAACGAAATTTTGTCTGTCCTCTTTTCAACATTAAACATACTTAAAGGGGTCATTAAACTTAGCAGTAAAACAAATTAATTATGCGGATGGATTCTCACAACATATCCACACATCCGTGCGAAAATACGGATGCATTCATTGAGGGCAGTTTCCTAGTAACTGCTGCCGCTCGGCGGATCTGAACACATGAACCAAAAACACAACACTTAAGGTGCTCACCCAATGAGGGGTGAGAGTGCAGATCGGAGGGTGCAGAGCTCATTGGGTATACACTGGATTCGCACCTCCACACTCCCGCACTAAGAGTAGCACCACCGCAGTGCGGCACTCGACTATACCCAATGAGGATTTGCCTCCTCGTCGCCGGAGTGAGAAAGTGAAGAGTTCGAGGGCGGGTGCAAATCCGCACCGCCGCACTCAATTTTTCAATGCATTTTTTGCATTTTCAGAATTTAGTCGGATAATTTTTCCACGTGAGATATGCCGAAAAATGTATTTTTTTCTGAGTTGATTGATGTTTATCAAATTTCGGAATTCATCCTAGAAAAAACTTATGGCCCCTCAAAATGTATAAATTTCTTGATACATCCAGTACTAGAGCTGACAATTGTGCTTCAGGGTGGGTTTTTTTGCTAAAGGCACATTTGCTAAAAAAATATTTTTTGCTAAAAGCACAAAAGCTTTGTATGGTTTTGTTCTGGTGAAATTCTACTCAGTGATACTCATAGGCGTTACACCCTCAGTAGTTACACTATCAGTGGTCTTCATCGAACCTCAGTGGTCCCAATTAGGGGTATAGACATTTCCCTTCAATGAAACTTTTTCAAACAGATTTTTAGGTTTTTTTCGAAATTTTTTAGATTGTGTCTGAACCATCCTAATCCATCCCAGATTTTTTAGGCCATCCGTGAATTACCTCATACCATCCCAACTGCTGAAACCACCCCGAGAAAAACCCAAGACCATGAATCGAGGTAAATTTTCCATGAAATAATTTTTACATGAAAAGTCGATTTAAGTCAATTTTTCTGTGCCGCGACCTCAGTGATCAGGCTACAAATACGTAATCGGCTAAAATAAGTATGCATAAAAAATTGTTAATAAGTCTAATCAACTCCTGAATTTTCGGGTGGTCCACTTGGATATCCCCCACCCTAACCCCAATTCCTGGGTAGGTACCTCCTGGTCAGGTGGGTGTCCACCTGGATTGCCTAAAAATGGAAGTAAAAAATTAAGTTAACACTTGGTGAAGCTCGAACCAGTAACCTCGGTGACGGCAACTCCTCCCCAATTTAGACCAGGTGGTAGCAAACCAAGTGGTCGACCACTTGGATCAAAAATTTTTTTACGTTTTCGCGTTACAAAACAATTTTTCTGCACTAATTCGAGCATGCTGAAGATCGTTTGACAGTGGTAAAATCACGTTTTATCAAGAAATTTTTGAGTTATTGCTAATTCTTGATTTATCAAAATCAATCGTTAGCGATAAATCAAAAATTTCTTGATAAAACGTGATTTTACCACTGTCAAACAATCTTCAGCATGCTCGAATTAGTGCAGAAAAATTGTTTTGTAACCAGAAAACGTAAAAAAAATTTGATCCAAGTGGTCGACCACTTGGTTTAGTGCGTGAATTCTCAGGGGTGATCTAGAGGCTGCTGGATCGATTTTTGAGGTTGCAGGCTCAAATCCTGGTGGTAACAGACATTATTGTTTCTTGAATAACAATTATAAACTATTCTGTAAAAGACCAGTAAGACTGAGGGTGAGCAGGGTAACCACCTGGCACCTTCTCTAGAGTCTGGACCATTAAAACCAAGTGGTCGTCTACTTGGATCAAAAATTTTTTTTCGCGTTTTTGGGTTCCAAAACCTGTTTCTGGACTGATTCGGGCACGCTGAAGATGGTTTGATAGAGATAAAATGCTGTTTTCTCGAGTATTTTTTGAGTTTCAGGCAATAATTGATTTTAGCGAAATTAATTATTGCCCAAAACTAAAAAAATACCCTACAAAACGGCATTTTACCACTATCAAACCATCTTCAGCACGTCCGAATTAGTCCAAAAAAACAGGTTTTGGAGCATGAAAAACGTAAAACAAATTGACTAAAATTTCATTTTTAGGCCATCCAGCTTGATATCCACCTGAACCATGGGTACCTATCCTAGGTTTCATAGTTTGAGTCACCAAAATTACAGTTTTGGTATCGTCAAACCATGTTCATCGTAAAATATTGGGTGAGAAATCATGGTTTACAATACCATATAAAAAACTGATATTTTCGGGATTTGTAGGCAGATGCTCCCTCAGAATAAGTATCTACCCCATTGTAGGTGTTGTGGCTTGTGAAATCACTATTTTGGTATTAACAAACTGTGTTCAGTGCATGATTTTAGGCGAGATAGGGTGGTTTTCTGTCTTACTTTGAAAAATTTCCAATTTTCCGAAAATTTGTAGATCGTAGCCTTAGTCTTAAAAAGTTTCAGTTAGGATCCACAAGCGGGAAAGTTGTACTCAAAAAGAATTTGAGCGCCGAAAACAGCATAAGAAAATGAAACAACGATGATGCGCCGCACACCGAATAAAAAATTGCCTCACCCAGAATGAAAGAGCGCGGGAGTGCGGCTCCAAAAATGTGCCGCCTGATTGTGTACACGCTGGCGCCACACCGCGGGACTGAAGATTTGCGCGGGAGTGCGGAGGTGCGGCTCCATTGGGTTCCTAGCTTTAACCACGTGATATGTGAAGGAAGTGGTGTCAATGTTCGTACAGCAAGTGACACTCGTTTTGCCGGGCCTTTAAAAAAGACCCAGTTCCAAAAATTTAGCCAAACGCCGGGGGGAGGGGGGGGGAGGGGTAGGCGCGGCTGGAGGGGAAATGAGGTTGGGATGATGTATATAATGTATATTAACATTCACAATAAGTTGCTGGGTTTGACGTGTAAAACACAATTCAGAGAAATACTCGAACCAAAGTGGCGAATGGGAACAAAGTGGAATAATTTTATTTGGCCGTTTTTTGATTATTTTACCATATTTTTCAACATGGGGCTTGGCAAAAAAATCTTTATATGGCTATAAGCAAGTACCACCAACAATTAAATCTTATATTTCCTTAAACCTAGAATAAATTTTAGTTGCAACTGCCAGAACATGCAATGGTTGATGGTTAACAAGGCAAAGATCCAGTTTCAGAAAGAAAAACCAACGTAATGCTTCAATGCTCAACATTCAATATTTCGTTCAAAACTTATTTACAGGTGTGCTGCGCCAGAAAAAGTCGAAGGAACGACCCTAAAAGAGGCCAATACCCATGGTTGTGGAGCCATTCAAAGTTCCTCTAGTCAGAAGATGACCTTGATCGTAGTGTTGGTGGGTTTGTGTGCCAGCATCTTCATCGTTGGCTTCTTCTATGCTCGCAGCAACCTTCTATACTCCCAGTGCTTGGAAGGATAAGGAAAAAATGAATTTCATTCTCTCTCGGTAGGCCAATGGAAATTGTAGACTATATCTCCATAAGCTTTAGCCTGGAAATCCTATTGAAAAAGCTGTTAAAACTTGGTTGAATCATGCCTGAATATCCAACAGGGCTTTGTTGCCAGACTGAAGATGTCCAGAGACCACTTTGACACCTGTCTCTTTAAGTCTATAATTCTTCTCTGGCTCAGCAAACCACTCATAGAAGCCTTAGCCAACTCACTGAAGCTTTAATTGAGTTGTGGTTTTAATTACGCTCATACCGATCAGCCACGTTTTCCAGGCGGAAAAGAGCAGCAGGGCCAAAACTACAGGTATCCTCAAATTTTCTGTCCGAGAAGAGGGTGATCGAAATGAAAACTGTTTCACGAAACTGTACTTTGCATGGCTTGAGTTGAGCATCCCCCCATGCAGAGTGGTCGGATAAAGGAGATAACTTTAAATTCGTAAAAAAGCCGCGTGTTTTTTTATTCTGAGAAAAAAATTCGAACCACAGGGGTCACAGCCCCCAAAATTCAAAATCATAAGTACTAGGAGAAATTGGCGCCAAACAAGAAATTCCGAAAAATGGTCAATTTTGGACCCTGATTGTTTTGTACGTCAGATATAAATTTTTTTTATAATTTTTTGTGAATGATGTTGACCAAAAGATTCCTCATACTCAGGGCTTTCGAATAAGCCATCGCTTGCCCATAAAACTTGCAGAATTTCAATATAACAATTGATTTCTGTTCAAATTTTTCAAAAATATTTTTGTCAGGTTAACTTTATTGAGATCCACGAGAGATTTTTTGTCAATTTGTTTTCAAACAAAACCGGAGACATGATAGGGGAGTAAATTTGCTACATTTTGGCACTAAGGAAGTATGCAAAAAATGCAAATTTAGGGTGTTCTATGCAAAAGTTTGATGAAAAACGCAAAAACCCCTATTTTTACTCGAAAAAAGGGCACTTGATTGCTTTAAACGATCTCTAGTTTCGAAAATAACATCTTTACAAAAATCGGCTTAATTATTCTTGTAGCTGAATGTCTAGACTAACTTTTGGTGTATAGATTATACTGAAAAGACCGTGGTTTTACACTTTTCGTCCGTCTTTAATGCTGTCCAATATTTTTTCGTATTTTCAGGTGGCTCAATGGTGTAAACGAGACGTGCTGCTGTGGTGCAAAAAGAGCCAGTAATAAAACAATCTGTCGTTCTGAAAACCGTAGAAGCAACTATAGCTGCAAGAGAAGCAAGAAGTGCTAAGACGATCGCAAAAGAAATGGCTAGTTCCCGAGCCAAGGAAGCGACAAGAATCCGTCTTCGTGAGCTGATTTCCCATTGTTCTACCCTTTTTAATGACGCCTTTGCTTTAGTGAAGCAAGCTGATGAGGGATCGAAGCAGTCGCGCTCTGAGAAGAAGGCTCGCAAGCTCTCCCCAAGTTGGGTTTGAAGCCGGTCCATGGTGTGTCTCGTGTTTGCATCCGAAAGTCTAAGAGCATTCTCTTTGTGATCAACAAGCCTGACGTCTACAAGTCTCCAGGGTCTGATACTTACGTTGTCTTTGGTGAAGCCAAAATCGAGAACTTGGCCCAGCATGCGCAGATCACCGATGTTGAGAATCTGAAGGTGAGTCTATATACCGTTGTTTAAAGGGCCTGACCTCTTCCTACTCGGTGGTCCCCCGCCAATTCAAAAATTTTCCCTTGATCATTGGACTTCTGTACGGATTTTTCCGCTAGGTTTCTAACAAAACTAAGCCTAAAATTCGATTTCAGGCCTAGTTTTGTTAGAAACGTGGCGGAAAAATCAATACAGAAGTCCAATGATCGAGGGAAAATTTTGAATTGGCGGGGACCACCGAGTAGGAAGAGGTCAGGCCTTTAAGTGAACTGGTTTTTTTCAGCCATCATCATCGATATCCGTGACGTTCGTCGTATGGTTTCTGAAGAGCAAGAGAGCGATGGTGAAGAGGTTAGTGTTTAAGCTTATCTTTGGTAGTCTCAACCATTATTGTTTCACCTTTTTAGGCGGATGCTACGGGAATTGAAGAGAAGGATATCGAGCTAGTGATGTCGCAAGCCAATGTCAGTCGCAACAAGGCTATTAAAGCTCTGAAAAAGGCCGATAATGATCTCGTTAATGCCATCATGGAGTTGAAAATGTGAGCAGACTTCTGGAAGACCGATCTATATTGAGAAGGATTTGTCCGTGATGAAATTGTTGTTTTGTTTCCCACGAATAAAATATATTTCATTCTAGTGCTAATTCTTTGTGATTTTCATCTTTATTTTTCACTTGAAATATTAGACTGACAAGTTGAAAGCCTCGGTCTAGTCAGTAAATTTTTATAACCTTAGTTTGGGCGATAGGGTTTCCAACATAGGGCTCGTACCTCTAACTTTTGTAATTGATTAGAAACGATCATTTTGGCTGTTTCGCAATCTTGCGTCCGCAAGATTTGATCCGCAAAAGTTGAGGCGCAAAACCTCGTCCGCAAAGCTCCGTTTGCAAAAATCACGTCCGGAAACACGCATCCGTAAAATATTGTCCGCAATATTGAAGAAAATTATCGAAGAAAGTTATGTTAGAAATGTTGTTTTTGATCTGAATTCGGATATCGATGTCTAATAAATAGTTTTACCTGAATTGCTTTTAGTTTGGCAATAAATTTGTATGACAGAAGTCGAAAACAGACCTCGATTTGCCCAAAACATGTGAAAAACAACATTTGCAAAAAATCTTATTCAAAATTTCCTGGCGTTTTATTTATTTTAAAGTGATTATGAATTTCAATTTTAGGGCGCTGTGTGGTATCATGGTTCTTTAGTTAGAATTAGAAAAATTCAAATTGGCGCCTTTTGCATTTTGAAGGGAATAGAGGCTGTATGGGGAGGAGGAGGGAATAAAATGGGCGACTTATCACAATGAGCTCACTAACAAAAAGATCTTGAAGGTAGTTTTGAATACTGGGGCCTACCGCATAAATAAACTGCGGTATGCATGCTTTTTCACGCATCCAGATTCACTTTCGAGTGATTTGTGTCTTAGGCATGTGTGTGCGCGTATAAACTCCAAACCCCTTAAACCCCAAGCCCCTTTCGAGAGCGCAGGGGGCTTGAGAGTTAGAGATGCGTGCACTCACTTACCTAAGACATGATTCCGAGCAAGACTCTTGATCAAAAATGCATAAATAGACTTTTTTGCGCAGTTCCAGTGACCAAAACAAGGTAAGACAGTCGAAGATTACAAACATTTACTTCTGTAACGCTCTGCCATAAAAGTAGCCTCCTTTTATTCCCTCGCTATAGAGCCCTTATTCCAAAGCTTCTAAATCAAAATTTCAAAATGAAGGACATTTTTATAAAATAAAGGCCATTTGGTCAAAAAGTGCCATTTTATCCAGTGCTTGTTGGGTTTCAAGTGCCAAAAGCAGAGATTTTGACGTGAGACCTCAATATTTCTAAATATTTGAGGTCCTGAATGAAGGTAAAATCTGTAAATAAAGGACGTTTGGAAGCCCTGCCTTATCCCCTCAAAATTCAAAAGGCGCCAATTTAAATTTTTCAAATTTTGACTGAAGAATCATGATACCGCCCTGCGTTCGAATTTTTTCTCAGAATAAAAAAAACACGCGGCTTTCTCATGAAATCAGGGTTGAGAAACACGAATATGAGGTTATCTCATCCATCCGAGTACTCTGCGCGAAGGGGATTCTGAACTGAAACCGTAAAACGAACCGAAAATATCAATAAATTATATTCCAACTACGAACGCCTGACGATTGGAAATAAAAACAATTGGATACACTAATTGGATTCATTTTCCCCATTCTTGATATTTTAATTTTTCGATTCAAGTTCAGGCTGCTCAGTGCAAAACACTGCTTTTTGCCCAAACATACGTCTTCATACACGATCAAAGTAGGGGCGTGTGCCCTGGTCAAGGCGAAGGCTGTGAATCTTCAGACATGCACCCTGTCAGTTTCGACTTCGCTATGTAGGACGGCTTCAAGGAAGTAGTGCTTTCTGACTTTACGATCATTCAGCTTAATGATCCTTTCCTGGATGAACTTTTTGAAAGTGGAAAGTGTGCATTGCTTGTCTGCCAGAGTCGCTCCCACCTAAAATCATAGCAGCTCGATGGGAAATAGACAATTCTGGTGGTCTGACTACTCATCTTAAATGCACGCAACTGAATGACATTGAAGAAAACTGCGTAGTAGGGGCTCCTAACCATTTTTGTGTTTATGAAAATACCCTACGGACCTCATATCTCAGCCTAGAGCAAACATTTCACAAATCTGTTTTCTCGCGAGCTCTCCTGATTCCACTTTTCAGATTTTAATCGACTTTCCGAAAATCTCAAAATCGACCTCAAATTTTTCCGATTTTTTAGGGTTGAAAAATAATCCCCATGGGGATTAATAGACAATATGCGGTAATCAATATCCCCAAGGATCTTCTGTGTACAAATGAGATAGTGCTAGTGGAGCAGTTGATTACTCTGGACCGGTAGCAATAATCAAAATATCCACGGATAAATCCGCGGATAGGGATAAATCCGCGGATAAAAAAATATCCGTAGCAATAATGAAAATATCCGCGGATAAAAATCTGTGGATACGGATTTTATCCGCGGATTTTATCCGTAGCAATAATAAAAATATCCGCGGATTTTATCCTTAGCCTGGTCAGAGGGTGGATAACAAGTGAAGCTAAATTTCACCTACACATTTTTAAGGGTTAAATTTTACTTTTTAAGCATTTTAATCTTGAAATGTTTCATTGCACAAATAAATGAGCTAATTATACATGTTTTTCAAACTATACACATTTTCTTTTAAATAATATAAATAACAATGAAAAGTAAAATAAAGCTTCGAGTTCAATCCAAAAGTAACTAAGCAAAGTAGTTTTGCACAATTTGAGGTAATTAAGTATCTATAGGGAAGAATTCTGAGCGAGTAAGCCCATCTGACTGGAAATCTAATCCGCTCAATCGACTTTTCGCAAAAAGTGTACTCCTCCTTTAGTAAACCCCAAAAAACAATTATTTTTGTCTTTTGGCCACTTCGAAGTGGTTTTAAGGGATTCTAAATGTACGAGAGAGTGATAATTATAGAAACCTTTATATACTCATCACTGATTCGATTTCACCCATGTGTACAAATTGCTTACCTCATTTTTTCAAATATAGCAAATTGTATTCCTAAATGAGACTAAAAACCCACTTTTTATCGACTTGCACATCCTCCTTAGCAGAAGCCTTCAAATTTTTCCATTTGTTTCGGATTTGGGTGACAGTTTTTGTGTTCTCAGGGTTTTCCTTGTTAAAGGTTTCAGTCACATAATTCCAAGCATTATCTTGTGTTCGCAAGGCATCCTTAGTTTTTGAATTTGGGAACAGACTGTCGCTGTTGTCTTTCACCAACTCAGCCAGTCTTGCATTCATCGCGTCGGCAAAAACCATAGTTCTAAATTAAACATAAATTCATTATAAATCACCATCGGTAACTACCAACAATAATAAAAAAGGCATAAACAACAAGTGTTCTAGAAAAAAAACATTAAGCTAATAGTTAAAGATTTAAGGGTTTTCCATGTAGGACCCGTAATTAAATTAATATAGCGAAACATTTTGCAACAAGTGAACAGTTTATATCATGAACAGACAAAATTTTATCTGCGGATAAAATCCGAGGATATTATCCTCAGCTAGGGATAAATCCGCGGATATTATCCGCAGCTGCGGATAATTTTATCCGCTATTATTGCTACGGGATAAAATCCGCGGATTTTTCTATCCGCGGATTTTATCCCTATCCTCGGATTTATCCGCTGATTATTGCTACCGGTCCTGAACAAAAACAGGTGTTTATAGTCTATGGCATTACAACGATGGGAGTGAGAACTGTTACGTCCGGAGAAGTATCTATATTTACTAAAGTAACTGATCGCTTAGAAGATATTTGCTACTATTTGGACTTATGCCCAGCTACTGGCGTAACAGGAGCTTTCTCGTATTTTAATTTAGAAAGTGTCTATTTGCAGTCTTTGGTGAGACAAGACTACAAAAAAGATTTTCCACCATTTCGTTTGGTCAAAAATTATCACATAAAAGATATAGTTGATTTTTGTCAGAAAATAAGATACTCAAATAATTATTTGGAAAATATTCTTGTGGAGCAGTACCATTTTGGGCAGCATCCATAGTTAACAACCAAACAACTGTATTGTGTAGATTATACATTTGTGACCAACCAACACCTAATTACCGACAGATCTTGTATAGTATAGTTAGCAAACTAAAATAGTGTAGCTCTTGAGCTGCGCTACAACATGATCATAAAATGATTTCGGGACGCTTTTTTTGTCTGATAAAAATTTGATAACTGAAAGTGATGAAAACGCTTGTCAACTTCCTAAAATTACGTCACAAGTGTTTGGAGCTGAATGGTATCTTATCCGAAATAATAAAGCTAAGTTAAATATGTTATTTGAAAGAGAAGATGCAGGGCTACAATTTGGTATTGGAAGAAAAAAGATATGATGCCAGGATTGATAAAATTTAAGGCTTTGAAAATCCGTTGGGAACTCTTGTTACACCCGTTAAGACTAAAAGTCTTAAATGTCGTGAGGACGAAATTATGTGAGCCCACTTTTTGACCGAGCATCAAGCTGATTTTTTCAGGACCACTTTTTCACGGTAATGTTAACTGATCCTGAAAAAATCAGCTCGATGCGTAGTCAAAAAGTGGAGTAACAAAAGTTTGGTCCGCACGATATTTAAGACTTTTAGTCTTAAATGTCCGGTTGCCCACTTTAATTGGCCAAATAGTGTTTAAAATTGTCTCAAAAATCAAACTTCTTATTTACAAAAACTCTTATGAAGTGTGGAGATAATCAGTCTGAGCTTCGAAGCTTTGAAACGATCAATTTGGTTCAGCCACTGTTAATGATAAAGACATGACAATGGAAAGGATTGAAATAGAAAATGCCTGGGCTAAAAACAATAAATTTCAAGTGTATTTTTACGCCCAAAAGTATTTGGGTTCTATATGTGTATACCGTATTTCCTCTAAAATAGCCCCGGGGCTATTTTATTCAAACCTCCAATTTTCAGAAAAATTTGAATTCGATTTCGAGATTTTTGGGTGAAAATTAAGAATCTAAAAAGTGGAATCGGTAGAGCTCGGGAGTTAAGAAACGTATCAAACAGCTTTGCAAAATATTTACTCTGCTCCGAGATACAGACCCTCAAAGTAGAGGGGGGGGCTATTTTGGAAGGAGGGCTATTTTAGAGGAAATACGGTATTTGGCTAGAGGGAACTTGGCAAAAAAGAAATTTGCCAAACGTATGTTTTGCCGAAACGAAGTTTGCAAAAACGAATATTCCCAAATCACATTTCGCCAAAACGAAATTTGCCAAAGTGAAATTTGCCAGGAGTCTAAAAGGAGCCTTTTGCCTGAAAGAAACAGGGTAGAAATTAAGACTTGAGAAAACTTTTTCAAGTGAAATCCACTATTTTGGCCAATTTCGATTTGGTAGACTGCCTTTTTGCGAAGTTCGGTCCGTTGGGCGATTTCCGTTTTGGCAATTTTCGTATTTGGCAGATTTCGTTTTTGGCAAGTTCCCCTAACCGTTTATTTTGGAAGATGCGACAAAGAACAAACCCATTTTATGGTTCAGTTTTTATTATCCTTGATACACCGGTATGCCTGACAGAGTGTTGTAATTTTTCAATGTTCAAACATTTGTTCATGAATAAATTAATAAATAACTTTCTTGCAGTCCAGTATGTGCTATATCACACAGCACGGTTAGTTGATTTGAAAACATAAGAATCATACCTTCGATTTAGTAGAGCTCTCAGATACGAATCCTCTTTATCCGTACACAAACCATTTCATACCTTTTCACTTCGGAAGCATGTGAAAGGTGGCACAACATTTTTCGCTAACCTTAAGAAAACTTTCTTTCCGTTTAACTTGGCACGGTGACTTTACAAAGTAAAGACTCTCACAACTGTCACAAACAAAAATAAAGCATAGCAGAGCTTACAAGGATTACGTGTTTTTTTAACACTTGAAAGAGACTTTCTAGGAATATGATAAAGGTATAAATAACGACTTGCCACTATTTTTCAAATCTTTTTGTGATGTCTATCGTGTTCTATTACTTCTTTTGAGCAACCTTTAAAAAAAAGTCCGTGTGAATCATGCATATTGACCGAAATATATATATTTCAAAAAATGCACTCTAGTTTTTTAATGTTTACCATTCTGCTATAAAAGTTGATTTCAGCTCATTTTTACACAATCTTTTGTAAGCATTTGGTTTTATTAGAACCGACTTGAATTTCGCTTTCCTTTGAGGTATTGAACTGCTGATATTTCTCATAAAAGTCAGAAGCACCGAAAAAATAATAATGACGGAAAACTTAAAAAATAAAAAAGATTTCAGGTCCCAATAAAGTAAAAATCTTGTTAAAAAGTACATTTCAATACTCTGGTTATGGAGGAAAAAAATTATAGGCTTTCCTGCGTTAAAAAATCACTTAGGTCGACACTTAGGTCGCGTTTTGTGTGAATTCAATTTTAAAGTAAGAAAGAATAAAATTGTTTTTGCCTTGTTTGGTTTATAATTTCAAGTTTTAAAAGTAAGAAGTGAACTAAGGCGCAGGTAAATGTAGGTGAGTGATAGTATCTAGCAAATAGCCATATATAACAAGCGACAAGATTGTTATCTCCGCAAACAACTTGTTGTCTTTTCTACCTTTGGTTTCTTGCGCCTCTTTAGAGGTACAAGCAACAGGAGTCATGGAACCGAGTGATTGCGAGGCAGTATGCATGTTTCACCTCTTTTCTAAAAATTTTGTTTGTTTGTAGATATTGAACTAAGAATGACCTTAGCATTATATGATTCTAATTTTTTTAAAAAAGAACCTTAAATTAGTTCCTCAAGGATAAATTTTATTATCGAGTAATGTATAAGGTTTTGTCACAAATATGTTCGCTTTTTTAAAATCAAAATTTTGTGGCATTGTGCTTTTCTTAGAAAAATTTGACAAGTTTTTGAAAGATGACCTTTTATTTTGTAACCAAGATTGTCAGTTACAAAATGAGTCGTTAACTTTTTGAAATTTATCAAAAAATATATAAAAACACATAAACCACTTAAGAACAAATTTTAATGAAAAAACCGAACGTCTTCATGACTCAACCTGATTTTTGTTGCTGTGGAAATCAGTACGTTTTTTCATTCGCACATATTTGTGGTTTTTTGGTTTCTTTTTTACTATAAGCCAAAGTTTAGCCTCAAACACGCCGCAAATATTTTTTCTATGAATAACATTGCAGAATAGTGAATAAAATAATGGTTACGTTCAAAAATTGCTTAAAAACTTATATAAATTGCTTTTACAAAATTGTCGAGTTTTTTTTATTCACCATGTAGAAGAAGCAGCTGATATTTTCTTCTTTAGCTACAGTGATACAACGCATCGTCGCTTTGATTAGCCATCTGAAAAACAAATGAGCGAAGAATATGCGAAGCGAAAAATTCAAATAAAGATGTAAAATGGTCCAAGGCCTGATGGTTTTTAATACAGTACACGCTCGATAAAGCATTCAACTTAAGACTATCTTCCCGCTTTTTAAACTAATTTTTTGAAGTTTTTTGCAAAAATTAATTTGACAGTCTATTCGAAATATCGCAAGGATTGTTTCTGAGAACGGTTGCTTCTGAGAAACCCGATAATTTCGGCATTAAGACCTGCAGCGCTCGTTATATCATCGCCGAAAAATTCTAGAAGAAACGATGCCCCTTCAAGATATCGGTCAATTAGAGCATTTACGGTATGCAAAAAATCTTGCTTTTGCTGTCAAGCTCAGGCTTAAGAAATTTGTGTTTTGTAAAAACTACTGAACATTAACCATGTTACTTGATGCCCTAATAAATTTTGTTTGTAGTTTACCTCTGATAAACAATGCTAGCCAAGGCTCAGCTCCAACATTTAGTCAAAAGCACTAAAACTAACCGTGTGCTAGACGGAAATTTGCTTCCGTTAAATAACAACGAGTGCTTTTTGAATCTTGAGGAGGTTAGTAGCGTCACAGTTGTAGAGGATGACCCTAAAGGAGCTGTGCCAGTGGCTTTCGGCATTTTCAATCGATGCTCTTCCAATCAAGTTTGTATTTTTTAAATTGCTTTTATTTTTTATCTTTTTTTGTAGATTTACTGCTCAATCGTAGCCGTATCGCCCAACTATGAGCACAACTTTGTGAACGCTGAAAAGGTGAAATGCAAGACCACTGAGCTAGGTCTAACGGGTGACACATCGTCTAATCAGCATTCACTTCTGAAGGTTATCATTTTAAGAAGCACATGTGCTGTTTGCAGACATACACTTCTTTAGGCTAGACTTTCTCATTTTTGCCCTAATAAAAACCCTCAAAAAATATTTTTCCGGTGTTTTAGGACTTTTTGTGATAAAAAAACATGTTTTTGACCAAAAAAATGTTTGACCAAAAATCTACTTTTTGACTTGTGAGGGGAGAAAGTACTGTAGGGTAGCTTGATATTATATTGTTTTTCTTGCTAGAAGTTGGCAAAAAGAGTTTCTGAATTCATACACATTGTCAAGAGCATGTGAGAGATGCGCGCCCAAATTTAGCTAATGAGTGTTATTAAAAAAGGCTTTTTAATATGTTGTGTGTGTAAGAATTCAATATAATGATAAGTAAAATTTAATTTTAAATGCACCCGAATAAATTAAACACAAACTTATTTTATAGCGTTGTTGGCAAAATTTAATTAAATTGTTCACAGCCTGTGTATACAAAAAATCTAAAAAAATATTTCAGTTGACTGAAGTGATGTCTGAGCTGCCAGATCTGTCTGGTCTTCCTCAATACTTTAGTGCTTTTGCTGAGCCTGTGGCTCGTCCTCTACTTACTTGTGTAGTTGACCAACTTATAGTAACTTTCTTATTATTCGTTTGCTTAAAGTAAAATTGTAATGTTCATATCATAGGAGCAAACTGTGGGTAATCAAAATGTGGAGATGGGACGTAATTTAGTAAGTGAACTAGTTTGTTATTTTCTTTTTTTACTAGTTTATGTAAGTTTAGACAGTTGATTTATACGACTCAGAAGCTGGGTATGTTTAAGATATGTTGGTTAAAATGTTTTAAATTTGTTTTTTAAGTCTTCCTGAGCATTCAGATGCTCTCTGGAGAGACTACAGTGGATTTGTGGTGGCTGATCGCTTTCGTTATTGCGAAATCAACATTGCCAGTTTTTTGGTTGATTAAAAATTCAAAAATATTATCTTGTTGTTATAACTCGCATTACCGTTTGTAACTAAATTTCACGCTGAACAAGATGGTGTTTGGGATTTTTTTTTAAACTTGAAAAAACGGCTTCTAAAGAAATTTCTTTCTCGAATACGCATGCTTGGTGTACTAGCCTAACTCATGCGAAGTGTTCAACTTTTACAAAAGCGATATACACTCTCTCGTAGAGCAGATGCAGAGTAACAAGAGCTACAAGACCTACTTTGCCGATTTAGGAGAATGTTGCAAAATGGGCTTTTGAGAACTCTTTTTAACACTCGAATGCCTGATTGTTCTAAGAGTACATCCTGGTGCAGAATTTCACTCTGAACACCATAGTGAAAAAAAATTGAAAAAAATCACCATTTGCGAGTCAACTGCCCTACAAACCAACCAAGTCAGGTTTTTAGCGAATGCAACTTCAAGAGGGCAGATCTCGTCAAATTCAATTATTAATATCACTAATTTAACACTCAAACAAAGCGCACCGTTTTAAAATAAAGTATCATCGAGATATTTATGACAATTAATGTGAAAATTTTAGTTCAAAAAAAAATTGTATCTTTTTTTAAAACGGTGTGGACAATTGCGAACGGAAAAAAAGTGTGATAACGTCATTTTTTTAGTTGTCAGTGTATATCATTCGACAGAGCAAGAAAAATTGCACAAGAAAAAGCTTTGAGCTAGGGTAAACCCTAATTGGCTCTATACTAGAAGAGGACATTTTTATGGCCTTGGTCCCCCCCCCCCCCGTGTTGTTTTTCATCACTTTTTGGTCTTTTTTATTTCTGGCATTAACAACAACAAGCATATTTAAGCGTAAATTTCATAATTTGATCAACGAGCTTTTCCAAATAGTTCCATTTTTTAGCTCTACAGTTTTGGCGCAATATGGATTCTGCAATGTAGGACGCTATCAATTTATCGCTTGTACAGTAAAGTCGCTTGATTTTATGCTTCATATGCGCCCAAAAGCCTTCAGATTTGTTCGTGTGGACCCGCAATGGAATATTTTCTTCGACGACCGTTCAGTTAAGTTAAGTCTTAAATCAAAATAAACAAACCTTAGAAAAAAACCAAATACCTTGCAAAAGTAGTCTAGTGGCAAATAATATAGTGCTTGTACGAGGCCAGAGCCTGCCAAACTTTTTCCCAAGTTTTCGACACGCTGGCCAGTCATCGCTTATAATCGTGTCTTTGGTTTGATGTGTTGACGAATAAGCGGATACAACGTCTTCTTCACTTTCCCTCACAATTTGTTTGTTGTCGAAGTCGTAAGACCACATATAGAACAACTGAAGAGAGACTGACAGAGGCAGTTTTGACTTGGCGAAGAACGAGTAGTTTCGAATGGACTTGTTCGAGCAAAGTGTTTTGTTGTTTCGGCAAACCCATTGAAGTCCGTCTTCGCGTTTGGTGAACTTCTGAAGATTCATATTGTCATATTGTTCTTCAGAAGTTTGGAATTGGCAAGAAAGGCAATTGTGTCATCTAGGCTGAATTGGAACAAATCTTTCAAGCGCAGACTTGCAAAATCAGGCTTTTCGATCGTCTCGACAAGAGTTGTGCGCACCATTGAAATTCTAGCAAAAAATAATATGTAGTCCAATGAACCATATAAACAAAAGAGTGACAAAAAAAGACCAAAAAAGTGATGAAAAAACAACAGGGGAACAAGGCAAAAAAATTTTCTCTTCTAGTATAGAGCCGATGTCGAAAATCGGGTTTTCGTTGGCAAACTATGAGTTTCCGTCAAAATTGATTTTGACAATTTTTGCTAAACACTCCTCAAGCCTTCTTTTACCCTGGCTCAGAACTTTTTCTTCTGCATTTCTTGCTCTGTCGAATGATGTTCACTGACAACTAAAAATTTCACGTTATCACACTTTTGTTCAGTTCGCAATTATCAACACTGTTTTTAAAAAAGGATACAATTTTTTCTTTGAACTAAAATTTTTACATTTAATTGCCATAAATACCTCGATGATACCTTATTTTAAAGCCCGTCATCTGCAATTTCGTTTGAGCTATAAATCAGTAATATTGATAATTGAATTTGACGAGATGTGCCCTCTTGAAGTTGCATACGCGAAAATCCTGACCTGGTGGTTGTAGGGGCAGCTGATTCGCAAATAGTAATTGTTTTTGTTAAATTTTTTTCACTACCGTGTTCAGCGTGAAAATCTGCATCAGGATGTTCTCTTAGGACAATCAGGCATTTCAGTGTTAATGAACTAAATTTGAAAAAATTTCGAGAATTTTAAGTTTTGTCATTTAAAAAAAACCATATCTCAATATGTTTTCAATCTTATAATGGTTCTGTAAAGGGTTTTGTAGCTCTTGATCTGCTCACAATAAATTATAAAAAAAATACTTTCACCATCTTGTTCGGCATTAAATTCTGCACAAGGACACACCAAAGTTACAAGCAGTAATGAGAGTGTTAAGTCCAAATTTGCAGTCGAGACTCGATTTTACCCTCAGGGATGCGGAATACTACCGTAAAACTAAGGGTGCGGTGAAATCCAGACTCGACTGTACACACTTTTAAAATTCATTTAAAAATTAACAAGACTTAAATTTAAGATATTTTTAAACAATGAATTTTTTTAAATTTATTAACCGTCGAAATTAATTTTTACCAATTTTTTATGTAATAAAATTTTGGACTATTTTCGAATACTATTTTCGACGTTTTCAGAAATGATCTTCTAGACGTGATCAAATCCAGCTTGGAAAAAAATTCCGCTACTAAACAAATACTCCAAGATGATGGCACTTTCTTGCCATATCGTATTGAGAGCATCTCCAAAGCAACACTTGGTCTAGTTACTGAATATGATCAGTCCGTGGCTTTGATGAGTCGAGATGACTATTTGAGTATTTAGTTGGGTTAGGGGAGTAAGTTTATTTTTACGTGCATCAAAATCATTTTGTTGTTTTGTTAAGGTCAGTGGAAAAGTAGCTATAGATGCTCAGGTTTTTTTTAAAATAGTTTGACAAAATTCAAGCATCATATTAACTTTGCAGAATCAACCACAAGGCTATATACTGACCCTCAATAGTCGCGTTCTGCAGTGCTACGGTGAAAACGTCGATGTGGCTAAGTGGGTGTTTTTGCCAGATTTCCCTGCATCCAAATTTGTGATTTTTTAAACTTTGTCAAAAAACAAGTTTCAAGCTTGCTAGAGTAGAATCAAAATTTGTTTTCACATTGGTCTTATAACGTTTTGAAAATACTTCACTAGTTTTTATATTAATGTTTCAGTCACCTACTTGTGGAGCATATCAGTGAGAATATCAAAACTCACCAACTGTCTCTTTCGTCCGTCTTGGCAAAGACGACTGGATTGCAGAAAAGCTGGTGGCTGTAGCTAGCAAGGTTCGCAGGGTACGTCGCTTTCACACTAGAATTGTGCCTGCCAGTGTTAAATGGAACAAAGTGTACTCGCTCAACATGGGAGTGCATCTGCTGTAAACATCTCCAATATCATCTGACTATTTTATATGCTAAAATGCCTGATAATAAAAAAATCTAAACTTAATAACTATTAAGTAATGCCTAGTGTTTTTTATTAGGGTTGTCTAATTTGCATGCTAATAAAGTTTGTCTATCATTACTTAAATTCAAGCTTTATTAGTTTTTAAGTCACAGATAATTTTTAACGAAAAAACTACTTTTTGACTAATTTGATATTTCACGGTTTTTACTGCTGTTTTAGTTTTTGTTATTATTTTGGAAAAAAAACACTTTTGAAAATTTTTCGCACCACATTTTTAGAATAGTTTCTATAGGGTGTTACAAACAGTATGACAAGTAATGAATTTGTTGAAGCATATGAAGAGCAAAGGATCACTCCAATCTGTCCCATAAATTTGTTTAGGTGAAAATGAAAGTACATAGCCATTATGCCAATAAGCACAGGCAGCAGTACGAATAAAATAGGAGTAGAAAGCTGAAACACCTAATTATAAAGGTAGCCTACTAAAAATCTGCTTACTTGAGCAATTAATAAGAAAGTAATTGTAAATGCATCTATAAGTCTTAGCAGAGAAACTTTCCACATTTGCCCTGAGTGTCTTTATTATGCCAAAAGCAACTGCAAAACTGACACTTTCTGCCAAAACTGTTCCGCTTAGTATGCTGAGACCAGTTACAGCTGCATAAGTTTGATTTGTATTGATGCATATGAATATAGAGTCAGGTTGGATGTAGCCAGCGACTCCGGATACTTGGAAATTATGGGAAAGAAGTCCTTAATACATGTATAAAAATAAGTTATTATATTTACATAGTTATTTACAAGACTTTTTTAGAGCTCGATGATTCTCGATAATTCGGCGCCCTTTCGGAATTTTCAAGGGCGCTAAATTATCAAAGGTCAATTTACTTGATTTTATTAAAAAACCATTTGCATCAAAATCGGCTTTAGTATGCCGAATCGAGTGCCATATTATTGAGCCAGTAATCAGTTACAGTAGTAAGTAAGCCATGGACAGTGATGTATAAATATTCGGCTCTGGCTCCGAGCAGTAGCCAGAGCTGGAGCAAATTTTTCAAAGTTGAGAGCCCGGACCAAGAGCCGGAGCAAGTTTTTCCACTCAAGACCGGAGCCAAATCCGGAGCAAATTTTTCAAATGAATCTCGGAGCTGAATCCGGAGCCAATTTTATTAAATAAAGAGCTCGGAGCCATGTTTAGAGAAAAATATAAATCATATATTCATATTTTATATGCGTATAACGAGTATATACGTATAATTTTCTGGCTGTGGCTGTCGCTCGGAGCCAGCGCCGGAGCAAATTTTTCAAAATCGAGAGCCCGGAGCAAGAGCCGGAGCAAATTTTTTCAAATTGCAATTTCGGAGCCAGAGACGGAGCGAAAAATCGCAAAAAATACATCACTGGCCATGGAAAGCCTGGATAGCCACGAAAGCTTGTTTCGAGAAATCATCAGAAGGTAGGCTCAAGATTAAAGAAAAGATATAATTACCTCTTTAGGCGCTAGAGAGTAGAAAGAAGGAATGCTGGTTCCGGAAACAAAAAAAACTCCTAAACAATGAAAAAATATGAAGAACTTCGACATAAACATTTAATAATAGCGTTATTGTCCAGAACAACTGTCAGTCGATATAAAAGGCAGTAGCCTTGAGCGCTGATCAAAGCTGTTCCGAAAAATACCAGCAAACTATCTATAACAAAACATCACAAAAATATGAACAAAAAGCTATGAATTTTACAGAAAAATCTGCTCCAGCCTGACCGAAATTTCTAGCTAAACCGTTAATAATCATACTTTTGGCTGGGAAAATAGGTTCTGGTTCAGCTATTATGCCCAAACAAAATGTGAAAACCAAATCGAAAACCTAAAAAAATTTTAAAATATTTTTAACTAGAGTTTTTCTAACCGTATAAATACAAAGAAAGTAACGGTAGCTAGACATAGCTGGTGGAGAAATACAAATCACAAGAATATAACGTACGTTTGCAGAAACATTGAGCATACTGTGATCAGGAAAAGCGTTACCTCGTACCAATTAGTTAACTGCATAAAACTTGAGTATTATGAATGGCGCTGATTAGTGAAAAATAGAAATACATTTGCCTTTTATAACTTTTCTTTAGTTTTAGTATAAAAAAACAGGTGCAAACAACAATTTAGCTAAATAATTTTTCTGACGTTTTTATGCTTCCTTTTGGCTTGGTAACTATTTTTAAGAATTTCACACCCGCTTCCTAATAAAGCCCTCTCCTCGACTTTGAGCGTCTGTATTTTGAGCAGTGTCAGTATTTTAAAAAACCTTTATCAAATTTTCTTAACTTTAACGAGCTCTGCTG
The DNA here is from genome assembly GCA_004194705.1 of Ditylenchus dipsaci. Classification (NCBI taxonomy): domain Eukaryota; kingdom Metazoa; phylum Nematoda; class Chromadorea; order Rhabditida; family Anguinidae; genus Ditylenchus; species Ditylenchus dipsaci. The sequence goes on along the minus strand of SADC01001227.1, from coordinate 211,510 downwards.
ATTTTGCTTTTTAACGGGTGTAAAAAAAGTTCCCGGTGGATTTTCAAAGCCTTATCTTTCATCATTGTTAACATCGTATCTCTTTTCTTTAATACCATTTTGTAGCCCTGTACCTCCTCTTTCAAATGGCATATTGAAATCAGCTTGATTATTTCGGAAAAGTCACCATTTTACACCAAACACTTGTGAGGTAATCTTAGAAGGTTGACAAGCATATTCATCACTTTCAGTGATAACAAAACAAAAAAAATTCGAAGGTTACAATAATTTCTTAGCCCCATATTGTAGCGCAGCTCAAGCGCTACAAAACCCAAGTTACAGAATATTTTTTAAAAATCTGAATGTTGAGATACAATCGAACCTCGATAAGCCGACACCCTGAGGTCGATTTGGTTGGCCAGCTATGAAATAAGGCAAAGTGACACCCCGATCTTTTTACATCTTTTGTCTTTTTGTTTTATGATTTTTTTTTTACCATTTTACAGTAGTCACTTTCATTATGGAATCCCTTTTAATTGATAGACACCTTCTACTTTGACAACCTAATTTGAATGTTGCGTCTGAATGTATTATTTAGTTTTGCTTTTCTTTCGACCTTGTTTCATGCTCTGGCCAATCAACATTGCTTTGCATTTTTTTATCAGAAAAATGTTAAAGTGTCTTTTCGGGGGAGTGTCCTGTTTCTGACAAAACAAAAATCTCGCAAATGGTCAAGAAGCAAAAAAATTATGACAAAAAGGAATCTCGCGGTGAATTTGCCGCACCCTGCATATTTTCCAGAACCGATATTTTTACAAACATGTTTTTTTGTTTTCTACGATTTCAACCCTGGTAGAAACCCTGATAATTTCGAGATCAACTGAAAAATTTTCCGATTTCTGATAACTTGAAAAATATTATCATTATTATGCTTAGAGAGTTTACGGTAACTCTTCAAAACTCGAGTTTTCGATTTTAACAAAAAAATTTCTTTATATGTTTTCCTGTGCTTTTAAAAAAAACAAGTTCTGATAAATAAATACTGTATCAATTCTATTCTTGAATAATTTTCATCTGTTCTTACAAATTTGTCAAAGTCCGAAATAGGCGAAAACACCAAAAAACATAAATGTTTTATCCAATCTAAGTAAAGTGCATCCAAACAGAAAAGAATAGGAAATCTATAGACTCGCCCTCAAAACAAAATGCATACATAAGTCACTCAAACGAAGAGAATAATTAAGTGGAAATCAGTGTGAAAGGAAAAGGCGTTTGCCTCCCGGACATTTCACCATCCAAATCAAAACCAGCAAATCGGAATGCAGAAGCTAAAAGTCTTACAGACCAGCCAGCTTTTGTGACTCTTTTATTGAAGAGGAAAATAATTGCGGTCGAAGATGACCAAAACACAGAAGTCTTGTTAGTGTTGAACAGTAAAAAGGAGTGTAAGGATGAAACTTTCTCCTGTTTTCCTCGAACACTCTAAAATAGTAGTTCAAAGAATTACAGATGCCATGTTTAAAGTACACATGAAGATGTTATTAGTGAATCTTGGCTTGTGTTCATCTTTTGTTTTTTCCATTGTTATGATTTTCGCAAAATATTTCAAAGTAACTTTTTCTCTAATTTCTCTAATTCTCTATTTCCTCTAATTTAGCCTCTGGGCTAAATTTTTTAGATGCCCAAAAATTTTGAAATCATAAATAAAAAATGGCCCTTACTATGAAGTTCTACTCAAAAAAAGAGGGAGGCTAAATTAGGGGGGGGGTTAATTAGAGGAAATACGATAAACATTGATTTCAAATATAGTGACTTGCACACCTTAAACCGTAGTGGTCACAAGTTAGTTATAGCTCATCTCTGTCAGATTTAACAATTAATTTAAAGAATTTCTATAATTATCTCATATCTAGTTTTCTTTTGAGTAAACCCAAATTATTTTACCAGTCTCCGAGAAAAAAAATGTGTCGGTAACTTTGTTTACATCATCATATTATTCCAAAACAACTGCAGCTGAGGCAAGTCGGGATTCCAAGAGATGCTGGTCAAGACGGCTGAGTATGAGTGGATCTTTTGCCCCATATACCTGATTTACCAGCTGAACCGCACACTCACTGTCATTTGAACCGATCTTCTAAGAATTATTATGGTTTGAATAACTAGTTTGAAATCAGCGAAATATCTTTTTATAAACGATACAAAACATAGTTAGTTAGAGACAGAAAATAGGCCTTCGGGCGGGGATTTCGGACGGAATTTCGGCCGGAAAAAAATTCGGGATGGGATCGAGATTTTGGAAAATAAAATTCGGGATCCCGTCGGGATCCCGAACAAATTTTCGGGATTATTCAAAATTTTGTTTTTTTGACAACACCATATGCAAACAACAACAAACAAGCAAAATTTAACAAAAGTAACAGTTTTAGTAGCAGTAGTTGATCTATGGCAATGCCTTGTTCAGGAAAATGAGCATTTTTTGCTTGAGCCTAGCCGAGTATTCGTCGTGAGTTCGTGCGTGGACGAAAAGGCCTTTTGTACTGCCACCCGTCATTTTTATTAGTTTCCACACACTCCACATTTTGCTTCAGTGCCCGATAGTTTTGTGAATAAACCGATATTCCAAATAACGCTCATCTAAAAATGTTAATATTATGAAGCTCAATTAAAGCAAAAACTTTATGACCACAATTTCAACCGAACAAAAGAAGAAAACCAGGGTGTCATTTTCCGCGGGGAAAAATGATCATAGGAATTTTCCGAAATTTCGGGAAAAAAATAATTCACCGGGAAAAAAGGAAAAAAGAATTTATTGCCTTTAACAACACTCAACCAGATCCAAATACGCATTTATTTAAACCAAATTACATCCTATTCATCGGTAAACCACACATCGAAATTCCTCCACACCACTATATTCCTCGTCAGTTCGTTCTTCTTCGGATTCAGGCTCTTCATTAAAATATATTAGGGCTATTAATTTGGCTCAATCCAAATTCTTCATTTTTTGACGAAAAGCATTATTACCTAATCAAGCCGAGCCAGAGGCTCAGCCATCCAAAAGTTCAGCCAAGCACTCCGAAGAGGCTTGGCTCAGGCGAAAAACCGAGGGATCTACCATGCTAGTGTAATCCAGTGCCACAAACTGCCAGTGGTACGCCACTTGAATGCCACGTAGTTATTTGATCCAGCGGTGATCCAGTGGTAACCGACTGGATTACCAACGAAATTCAGAGAACTTAGTGCGTTTCAGTGGCTTTCTGTGGCGTATCACTGGATTAAAATTTCGCTGTGGTGTGTTGTGGTAAGTATTTCGGTGGTTTTTGACTTATGGTGAGACTGGGTTTTGAGTTACAGTCGAACCTCTATAACCCGGCATTTGTTTAAAACAAAAAGTTGGTTTCTATACAGTCTAACCTTTATATAAGGTCACTCCTAGGTGCTGATCTAAAGGTGAACTTTTTTTAGGTTTGAATGTATTTAAAAGTGCTTTGATTTCTCAATAAAATCTGATTTAGAGCATACTTTGTCCTACTACAAGCTCTTATTTAAATTCATTTTTTTCCCATATTTTCTTTATTTTTCCCGAATCATTTTTTCCCGGGAATTTTCCTTTTTTTCCTTTTTTCCTGGGAATTTTCCTCTAACAACCCTAAAGAAAACTAAGATGCGAGAAACGTTCACGTTTTTGCTTCAGGTTTCAATGGATTTTAAAAGAACACACTATTGGTGCTTACGACCATACAGGGTGAACATTGTCGATCGGGATTTGACGAATTTCGGATCGGATCGGGATTTTAAGAATTTGTTCGGGCGGGATTTCGGGACGGGATTTGGCCCAAAATCGGCTCGGGCGGGATCGGTCCGGACGGGATCCCGTCCGTTCTGTCTCTAGTTTTCTACAATATTCACATAACTTGATTTCTAATTTTAACACCATTTTGTAGCCCTGTGGGCCTGATCCTCTTCTTGTTATTGTATCCGCCACCAGAGAACTGCTGCTTGCTCTTCATCCATGAATACGCTCTTAAATTGCATATTTAATCATAGGTTTTGTTGATGCTAAAGTATCTAGATACTCTACAGATGAAAATTGAGCATATTTTGACCAAATATGATATTTTATCGATGTTCCCATTGGTATGTTCCGCCAGAATAAAAAAAACTGTTCTGGTAGACATGTTCTGGCCGTAACAGAATTGTCTTTCGCCGAACATCGACCGAAACATGACTTTTTCTGCCGCACAGAATTTCGTTACGCCCGAAACATCGATGGTGGCCTGCATAGTGGCCTGCGGCGGCAGAAGCCTTTAGTTTTCTTTTCAATTGCAATTCGAGCTATGATAATTGAAACTGTGACACTTTGGTCGGCCTGTGAAAATCTACTACTAATATTGGTCATATGCGAACCTGTAATTACCTGTAAATCCATTACTAGAGTTTCGAAACATTTTCATAAAATCAGAAAGACAGTGTATGAATCTCTATGTATAACAGTTCGTCCAAGTCGCTCTGTAGCTCAGGTGCCAACAGCCACACTTTCTCTTAAATATCACAGGAAGATGGTATGAAGTTCATATGTTTGGCGAAAATGGATACATTTATCCTGAATTTGTTCGTTTTGAAGGAGGACCTTGGTTTCGAACAAACGAATAGAATAAGTTAAAAAGTAACTTATATTTTTTCCCATTTTTAATAACTAAATTTATAATGTTCGGTTGTACTTGACTTACATTTCACCTCACACATTGAACTGAACAATCGAAGTACTTTTTTTGCTACTTAACTTTAAAATTGGTTCTTACTTGATTTATTTGAAAATTGAATTTTTCTTATTTTGTCTGCTGATATCACTAAATAAAACTGGTATTTCAAAAAATACATTATGAGAGAATAAGCCATATTATTATTAGGAACAAATCTACATGAAGAATGTTCCTAAAAAGGGGCAAAATAAAATAGGAATGTGCCTAAAATAGCACATACCTAAAAGAACAGGACCTATAAGAAGGAATGTTCCTAAAAAGGGTACAAAATTAAATAGGTATGTGCCTAAAATAGGCACATATAAAAGAAAACAGGAAGATAGTGAAAGGGATGTTCAAAAAAGGTTACAATAGCAGGTTAAAATATATTAGGTATGTGCCTAAAATAGGCACATACCATAATTTAGGCACATTCCACTATTTTATATATAGGAACATTTAGGCACATTTAGGCACAAATAGGCACATTTGCGTGCTATTTTGTAGCCTATTTTGATCAGTTAGGATACAAATGGCCATCCCTGATTTATATACAATTGGCTAATTCTCAGGAAAAGCGCTGGCGATCGCAGAACAATAGGCATCCTTGGATTCGAAGCAAGCAGCGGTTGGCTCGACAGATTTAAGGACCGTCACGGTATTCGATTCAAGAGTGAGCAAGGTGAAGCTGGAGCTGTCGATATCGGATCTCTTAGCAAGTGGCAGAATGAAGTCTTGCAGGTGGCGCTGGCAAACTTTTCTCGCGACGACATTTTTAATGCTGATGAGACGAGACTATTTTGGCAACTACTCCCCTTCAAGACCATGGCGATGAAAGGTGGTTACACCTTATAATTGCATAATTTTAATGATCCTATATCTCTTTATCTTTAGGATACAAATGCATTGGCGGGAAGAAGAGCAAAGAGCGTGTTAGAGTGCTTGTTTGCGTCAATATGTCGGGATCTGAAAAGCTGCCTCTGCTCGTGATTGGGAAATCGGCAAAGCCAAGATGCTTCAAGAACAAAAATGTGCCGGTAGACTACGAAGCCAACAAGAAAGCTTGTATGACAGGTGGATTTGCATTCAATTGGTTTGTTCAATTCATCGAGCCTGGGAACAAGTCACGGAGGGAACAATCAAGAACTGCTTTCGATTCAATTACATAAAAATAGTAAACCCCGATATAACGAAACTTTCCAAAAATATTGTTCGCATACCCCGATATAACGAACCCCGTTATAACGAACCCCCGATATAACGAAACATTTTTTGGTCCTCGAGAGTTTCGTTATATCGGGGTTGACTGTACTTGGTCGTTTTGGTACGAAATTTTGTGCTGTTACCAAAAAATTTCTTACCGCAATAACCGCGTATAAAAAAATCTCTCAGCCACTGAGATTATTGCCAATTCGAACTTTATAAATCGGAATTAAAAAATTGTCACAATGTCACAATTAGGTCAAAATCATTTTGACTTTTTTTTATTAAATGGACCAAATACTAGTTTGAATTCTTATCAATTGGGCAAAATTATTTTGATTTTTTTATCAACTGGGCCCAAATACTAATTTGAATTTTTTATGAATTGGGCCGAATTCAACATGATTGGTTACTAGTCATGGTAACATCACAGTTAGCTGACAAATCATCGCAAATTGTCCAACCTTCATGTTGGCCACCGTTCTATTGTCGTTTCATGTATTTCCATGTTGCCTCCCCCACACTTCACCGAAACATCGATGTTTCGGCGTAACGAAATTCTGTTGCGGCAGAAAAGTCATGTTTCGGTCGATGTTCGGCGAAAGACAATTCTGTTACGGCAGAACATGTCTACCAGAACAGTTTTTTATTCTGGCGGAACATACCAATGGGAACATCGATAAAATATTCATATTCTGGTCAAAATATGCTCAATTTTCATCTGCTAGAGTATCTAGATACTTAGCATCAACAAAACCTATGATTAAATATGCAATTTAAGAGCGTATTCATGGATGAAGAGCAAGCAGCAGTTCTCTGGTGGCGGATACAATAACAAGAAGAGGATCAGGCCCACAGGGCTACAAAATGGTGTAAAAATTAGAATCAAGTTATGTGAAAATATTGTAGAAAACTCAAATTCAAAAATTAGGCGCCAGATTTACGACAAAAGGCTGTGCTGTCAATTCAACCTTTTAAAATTTTGTCAAGTATTGTCATAAATTTAGCTGGTCAAAATCTTAATCAAGGTACGGCGCTTGAACAACATCTTATGACATCTGGTAGCGCATTTTGTAAGCTAAAATACCTATTTTACAGATTGCTTTTTAAAAATCTGTGTGTGGAAATATGATACTTTGAAAATAATCGATTTCTTTTAAAAAATGACCAAAATTCAAAAAGTTTGAAAAAATTAGATCTTGGTCATTTTAAGTATAAAAAATTTGAAATCTTTTTCATGCCCAAACATTTGTTCAAAAAATTCGCAAAAACCTTTCTTCCATCGAGTATTGAGAAATTTTGAAATTTTGGCGGAGCGATTTTCAAAATAATGTTTCAGCGAATAGATTATTCGGCGCTAGTAGCAAATATCTCCCCCCCCCCCCACAAGAATCCGACCTTTAAAAAATGCTGTAACTACCCTTGTGAATAACAAGTTTAGGCTTAGCCCTTAGGCTTGGGGGTAGGCCAGCGTACGGAAGTTGTGACTAATAAAGAGTTTACGCATATTTTCCGGGGTCTGGAACATAAATTTGGGTACTTTACTTAAGTAAAAAAGGTGAAAATCGTTGGGGGGGGGGGGGATATTCGCTACTAGCGTCGATTATTCTTGCCAACAATATTTTTAGTGTATTATGTCAAAAACACGATTTTCGTTGGTTCCCCTATGGTTTGAGTCCTGGTCATCCAGAAGCCATCTGAAGACCGAGACCCAAACCACAGGGAGGAACAAGCAAAAATCATGTTTTTGGAATTTTATACCAAAACAATATTATCAGCGAGAAAAATTTAATTAAAAAATGGAATTTTGAAAATCGCTCCACATGAAAAATTATGGCAATTTGAAAAAGCTAAAATTCCTTGACACACCATGTATATGCGGTTATGAGCTTACTTAGGTTACTAGCTATATTTTGGGAGCAAATGTCTTATTTTGGGATCAAAATATTATTTGTCTTATTTTTAAAATTTTCATCTGGGAGGCTTACAATACACAAATTTATAGCTGTGAAATGTTACATCTGTTGGTGTCGCACCGTAAATGTCGTAATGGAAATGTTAAAGGACCATCGCCGTTGATGACAATGGCAATTTAGATCTTTTGAATTGGCGGAGGACAGCCGGAAATGCGGAAATTTTTTTTGCGAATTTTTTTGTTATTTGCATATAAAATTTGGATTCTATGAATAAGATGAGGCGAATCAACAGTAAAAAATAAAAGTTCATGGATTCAGCTCTTCTTTAATAATTTGCGCACCCATTTCTAATAATTACTCTCCCTCGACTTTGATGACCCATATCTCAGCCCAGATAGAGCATTCTCCAAATCTGTTTTTCGCGCATTTTTAAATCCTACGAGCTTCACCAATTTCGGATTACACCAAACATCTCAAGATTTTACCTCAAATTTTCCCGATGCTTGAGGAGTTGAAAAATAATTAGCCCGTCTAATCAATAGAGAACATAGTACAGGGTGTCCCAGAAAAAAACCACTGAACTTCAAGGGCATCGTAGGACCGGTTTTAAATTTTAGTTTTTTTGTGCATGATATGTCATCTTGTAGTCCTGAAAATTCTCTAGTGAATGGTATATTAACATTCACTAAGTGACAATGACATAGTGGGTAAATAAACAGAACAAATAAAAAAAACCGGATTTTCAATCCCCGGATTTTCTGTTTTGTCAAATTTACTCGTGGTCAGAAAAAATTTGTTAAAGTTTTATATGATGTGATAACATTCTTGCTTTAGGTCGTAGCGCAGATAAAGCGCTACAAAACCCAATTTGCAGAATATTTTTCAAAAAAATATAAGTGTTGAGTTATGGCTTTTTGAAGAAAAAAAACACAATGGCCAAAAGTAAGTTTTTCTAAATTTTTTTGAATGTCAGTCGTTTTAATGTTTTTGCTACCCTTTATCAACCCACTATGCCATTGTCGCTTAGTGAGTGTTAATATACCATTTGCTAGAGAATTTACAGGGCTACAAGATGACATATCATGAACAGAAAATTAAAATTTAAAAGTGGTCCTACAGTGCCCCTGAAGCTTAGTGTTTTTATTCTGGGACACCCTGCAGTAAGTTAATAGTAAGTCAGTACTTCGGTTAGTGACCGCAGAAGTTACGAGCTAGAAACCTGATTAGCCTTGATTTACGATGTTTCCTATTTTCACGGAGATAAGCTTTATTAATCAGAATCAGTTTTGGGTAGACAGTGTTAGTAGCTTAAGTTACAGATGTAAGGCAAAAGATGATAAGCAATCAGTTAGTTAGTCATGCGTAAATTATGCTACAGTTGCTTCAGGCTTTATATCAGTTGGATTTAGTGCTAGTTTTAGGCTAAAAATGGATATGATAGTTAGCAAAAAATTATGCTCAAAACTTTTTACCAGATAACTTCCCAATCTGGCCAGTATTCCGCTTTCACACGGTTGGTAAATGTCACTAAATTTGGAGTGCTTTGCTCAATGAACTGCTTGATCTGGTCAGTGATCAGGGGTGTATAGAGAAACTGGCATAAGTGACCTTAATTTTGTTCTAGTAAATATTCTAAAGCTTTTTCATATACCGAAAAGTGTTGCATCCACCTTAAAGACAACACAAATTTAATTTTTCTGTAGTTAGCCATTTAATTAACTTATTTACTTACAGTGGACGATTTATCGCCGAAAATGTAGGGTTTGTCGCCCAAGAAAGTAGACAAGGCAGTCAAGTCTTTCTTGGCCACTTCAACCATCTCTTCCACAGTTAATCTGCCATAGCCTTGGGCATGCAGGGTTTTCTTTATCTTAAACATTAAAAATTATTTGTGCCTTAATAAGTAATCTATCTTACTCCTGACTGAATTGTTTTAGTTCCAATTTTTTGAAACAGGAACTTTTTTACGCCAGTTAAGTAAGTCAGGTAACCATCATCTAAAAAACACACAGATTGACTTTAGAGTTAAGAGACATAATCTGTAATTTTGAAATTTTGAGTGATGGCCTTTTATATAGCGCAGCAATTTTTTTCAACTACTAAAAATGACCCATTTCTTAAAATAGATAAAGGTGGACTGGTTTGATTACGCTCAAATGCATGTGTGAGCTCATTCTACTCGGCTTGGGCAGCTCGACAAGATAGCTGTGAAAAATCACAATATTATTCCCAAATTTTTGGACTTTTGGCCAATTAAAAGCAAAACCACAAACTTTGTATTGCACTTTTTCAATTTGCCATTTTAAACGAGGCGCTACAGATGGGAAAACATTAATTTGAATTCTTGGAATCTACACGAAAAACTGCATCTGATACCATTGAACGGGTACATCATATCGAACGCACCTCGGTGTGTTTCGACCTCGGAGGTTAGAAAGTCATACAAATTTTAATTAGAAAGCATGGGGATCAAGGACCAGAAATGTAGGCCACACATTCTGCCCAAATACGAGTTGTGTACAAAAAGTTAAAATTACCTGTAGCGAACCAACTGAAATCTCGGCTTCGACTGTAGCCCAAGCATCTAAAATCAGTTTGTTAATGAATGATTGAAATTTATAAAATTAAAACACCTGAACAAGGACTCTTCAATGAGTATAGTAATAGCTCTGGATTCAGCCCTTTCTTTGGTGGTCAGGTTACGATCAATTCCCAAATTAAATCTGGCAAAGTTGGTCAATAATGTGGTTGCTGTCAGCAAACTGACGCCCATTCACTTCGATAAAAGGGATCTGACCTTTGGATGATGCTTTAGTGAACTCATTGCTCACGTTCTAAATACTTCTTTAAAACTGACTTTAGAAAGTCGCAATCACTAACCACATAGCTGAGCTTGTTTATACGAAGCCAAGTTTCCAGCCTTAAAATCTCTTTTTCAATGATAGAGTTGTTGGCGACCGTGGAAGGTATAGTTCCAGTAAATCGTATCGATTTTCCGTTTTTTTTTTCAAATTTAAAGACTATATTTGATGACGGCAGTGAAATTGTTAGCAAGGAAAAAAACACATTCGAAAATCGATCAGAACATTAGTTTCAGCGAATCGGTCGTTTAAGAAGCTACCAGCCATTTATCATAATAAGTTTTTAAAAAATCTTTGAATTTCTGACCCGATTGAAAGCATGGTACGCAAACTAATCAAATATGGTTATATGATTATAATCAAAAATAATCGAAATTTTCGTGTGTTTTTCCCCATTGCTTCGTTTTTTCGTGAACATGTTCCTGCCTGCGAAAATGAAACCTGTATAAGAGATCCTGTTCTACAACTTTGCTTTTTACAGCCCGGAACATGTTCACAATAACTTAAACAAGAGGGCAAAACAAACACACAAATTTTTTGATTATTGTTTGATTATAATCGAAAGTAATCAAATTTGAAAGCCAGAAACTATGAAGACTATTAACTACCGTATTTCCTGGAATTTAACCCCCCCCCCCTCTAATTACTCACATTCTCGACTTTGAGGACTTATATCTCAGCACAGAGTAAATTTTTTGCGAATGTGTTTGATACATTTTCTTAAATCCCACGAGTTCTGCCGATTCCACTTTTTAGATTTTGTTGAGCACCCGCAAATTTCGAGATTAAATTCAAAATTTTCCGATTTTCGGATGGCCGAAAAATATTCCCCCGGGGAGAAATTACAGGAAATACGGTAATTTTTAAAAAGTTTTAAAACTTTACTTAAACCAACACTTACTTCAAAGCAAACGGAGAAGGTGCTAAATTTAAAATTGAGTTTTGTGCATAATTGTAATTAACACTACGGTCCCAATCAAAAAGTAGTTTCCAAAACGGCTTTTCAAAAGGTCTCTTTTTCGCGCGACAGAATATATACATTTCCTATATTTATCTGAGGTGCTTGACTTCCTTGTATGATAAAGTGGCTATTATTTACAAAAAATACAAAGTTTTGATTTAATTCAGATACGCAGAAAAAATTCATAAAGTTTTTTGTATGAAAATGTTGAAATTTACATTCTACAGGGTGTCCCAAAAAAAATCCCTGCGCTTCAAGGGCACCGTAGGACCATTTTTTTATTTCACGTTTTTTTAAACAATATGTCAGTTTGTAGCCCTGGAAATATTTTATTAAACGGTATATAATACTTCACTACTAAATAGAAAATTATTTATAAATTGACAGGACAAAATTTTAAATCTCGATTTCAAATCCGGGAATTTTCAGTTTTCGTTAAAGTATTTCATGGTCTAAAAAATTCTTAAATTTTTTAAAAGCTGTTAGTTTTTATGGTGTAGCGCATATCAAGAGCTACAAAATCCGTCTCACAGAAAAAAGTTTTGGATCTGCGTGTTGAGATATGGCCTTTTGAAAAAAAACTGAGAATAAAAAAATCCAAGTTTTCGAAATGCCTGTCGACTTCCAAAATGACCCTAAAATGTGTTAAGAGCCAAATGGTGACTTTAATAAAAATTGGGAACGTTTTATGTGCCAATAGAAAGAGGAACGCAAGAGCTACAAAATCATGTGTTTGGGACATTTTCGGCTTCTAATAGGCTCCTAAAAGCCAGTTACAAATTCTTTGCTTTGACAAAAAACTTAAAATTCCCGGATTTAAATCGAGATTTAAAATTTTGTCCTGTAAATTTATAAATAATTTTCTTTTCAGTAATGAAATGTTTATATACCATTCAATAGAGCATTTCCAGAGCTACAAAATGACATATCGTTTAAAAAAATAAAAAATGAAATGAAATTGTGAAATAAAAAATGGTCGTACGGTGCCCTTGAAGCGCAGGGATTTTTTTGGACACCTGTAGAGTATAAATCACATAATTTATGGGCTCAGATTCAAGTGCCCCTCCGAATTAGCCGAATCACCTTCAGCCTGTCCTTCTGCAGAGATATTCGTTATATACGTGGGTTTTTTGTGGAGAAGTTCAACTATTTACCGCATATGCTCTATTAATTCCCTCCCCCGGGCGGGGGCGATATTTTTAAAATGTAAATCAAAAGTGGCCCTAACTCTGAAATCCAAATCAAAAAATCGAGGGGGGGAGGAATTATTAGAGCATATTTTTAGTTTTTATTTTTAGAACATTTTTAGAAAACAGAAAACTTCAGATTTCTCTTTCAAAGAATCTTTTTGATTGAGAGCGTTGTGTAATACCTACAAGGTATTAGTTTAGTTCTAGGCGGCTGAATGAGATTGATCACCTTAAATTATAAACCTATATTTTCAAATATTATATAAACATCAAAAAGTCTACATCTTGCTTCCAATCTCTCACCACCAGTCCTTAATTCAATAAATTAAAGCTACGTAAATATAAAATAAAGTGTAATTTAATAACCATGCGTTGGTTTAAGCATCTAAAATGTATAGAAGTGAAATGTTTTTTGAACAAAAGTTTTCATATATTTACTGACTGATTTACACACAAAATACAAGTTTCAAACGCCATAATTGGCAAAGAAATATATTAGAACGGGAGGTATCAATTAAATGTTAGGCAAATAAAGGGCACCCAGATGTCCTTATATAATATTTGTTCTTATTTTGGGATTCCAAATATTTTTTGTTGCAATTTTAAGTGAAAATCTTGTTTTGTAGTGGCAAAATCTTATTTTGTAGTAAAAGAGCAAAAATCCTGGATAAAATAGCTTAGATATTGTGTTGGTATCTCATTCGTCATTTTGTGCTTCAAATTTCATGTTTTAGTGGCCGGTCAAAAAGTTGCGTGATTTTTCTACCTGTCCAGAAGGACTGAATATTCTCCAAAAAAGCAGACAAGGATTCGGAATGCATCATTTAGCATTTTGGTGTTCCTTCCAAACTTCCTCCGATATGCTCTTGCGTCTGAGAGGCGTGCATTCCCTGTTCACTGTTCATACTTTTTGCTCGATAGAATATTTAGTAATTCTGGACAGGTAAAAACATTGCCAAATTTTTTACCAATCACTAAAACATGAAATTCCAAACAAAAATGTAATATGCGCTAATTTAGTCTAATATGCGCTAATTTAGTCTACACCTAAAGATTTACCTAAGTAAAAAAGTTGATTATACATAAGGGGCCCCGAAGTGGACAAGTGCCAAAAAATGACGATTGAGGTACCAACAAAATGCCTAGATCCTTCTCTCTCTATCAAAAAAAACTCGGCGAATTGTCGAAAAATAATAAAGTTAAGGCTAAAACACAACGGGGTCAAGTTTGAGACACCGTGTAGTTTTGCAAGAAACATAATAAATGATTTTTTTTATCAAACAAATACAATCAAAACTCTTCGAACCGCCCTCTGTGGTCACCCGCTTTGTTAATATACAAGATTAAAGGACACCCGTTTAAACCGCCACCCTGCAGTCGTTCACCATTAAGTAGCTGAAGTTTAAAGAGGTTTGAAATTCAAACTTAAATACGTTAAGAAAATGCAAAACTTCAACTTGAGGGTACTATAGAAAGAAATTCAAAAAATTAGCTTTTACTACCAAGGTATTTTTAGGTTCAATTTTCAAAGAATAAAAATAAGAGCAAGAAATTTTCAAATATTTTGAAATTCTTAAAATTGTTTTAGACGAAATGAAACTATACGACAATCAACATTATTAGCAAATAAGTGGAGCATCAACTCTATTACTCCCAATCAAAAAAATTGTTGATTCACCTCCAAATTTGAGTTTAATTGCTGGAGGTTAATCCTGCCTGGCAGTTGGAAATATTTTCACGCTTCGATTTCGCCAATTAATTTCTTCCCTTTGGAGTGGTTGCGGTGAAATACCTCTCCACATGCCTCACCATAAAATAGATTTTTGGTTAAAACAGGTTTTCGACTGGCCACACGGTTGGTGAAAAAGAAGGACGATAGAAAATTGTGTAAGTTTGATTTCTTTTGTTTACTTGTAGTAGTATTGTATAAGAGGGCGGTAAAATGTGGTAGTTATTTCGTTCACAAATATTTATAATATAATTTGGTTGTGGTCAAGAAATGGCTAAACTTCGTTCTATAAGTCACTTATTTTGACTAAAGGCTCAAAATTTGCGGCAAATTTTCGCCTTTTTGAGGAAAAATTCCGATATGCCAGTAGTCTTCAGTTCCAAACCATTCAGTTCCAAGCCTCCAAATTCTTAGCTTAGAAATGCGGACATTTTGTTTTTTTTTGGATTTTGGTTACGTCCAAGATATGCAAACGCATGACATTCCCAGACATTTTTCTTACTTTTTTATAGTACGGTACTTATTGTATATCGGTAAAGCCTAAAAAATTAGCAATACATTGCAATCATTGATTAACTAGTTTGATGAAGAATTAGGATTCGTATTTTTCTACATTTTTTGTTTGATTTTATTTATTTTCAAAATCTCTTGCCTAATAAATCAAAAAAAAAGACTACCGATGTTTGACTTACTACACCTATTGTGGCCATGTTATGAAAAATTACAATTTCTTTTTACCAACAAGGAGTAAGCAAATATTAAAGGCTGTTTAAGCACAAATACACAAAAAAATATATACTATACAATTTTAGCAACCGAAACAAAAGAGGAGACGATTGAAATAGGTTGTTTGCCAGAAAAGAAGGGATCGCTATATAATTTGGCAGGTATAGAGATATGGTAAACATGCAAGTCAAGGTCATACATATGCAAATTAGGCAAATGTGCAACAACAACCACAAACAAACATTTATAAACGGTTTGAGTTTTATGTTGTTTTAGCAAATAACTATTGGAAATTTAAAAGATACTATTTTTGAAAAAAATGGGCAATACTTTGTGTGTGTCTAGAAAACGCATTTTATGTGTAGAGTTTTTGTTTGCTTTTCTATTTGATTAACTTTTTCACAAAATGATAAAACGTACAATTCTAGTAGTGATGTGCATTAGCCATTATATTTGACCTAATTTAGTTAATCGATAGAGAGAATAGAAAAATAAAAAGGAAAGTAATCGAAATATCAGGCTCTCAGAGAGTTCGCAACCCAACCCGCCTCATTCCCTCCGTGAAAAACGTTAGCCCAGTGGTCCACCATCACTTTCTGGTCCAAAACTTTTTTTTATCTTTTACTCTATAATTTTTCAGTTTTCAGGGAAAAATGGTGTGTGTGAAAATTTCGAGCAAAAGTTTACGCGATTTTTTTGGCTATTTTTGATTTAAAAAAGTCTTAATAAATCCCTCGCGCTCTTTGACAAGCCCCTTACCTCCTACCCACGCAAATTTTTCAAGGTTTTCCCGTAATTTCCCCCGTAATTTTTTTTAAGAATTAATTTTGTTCAGAATTCACAGGTCAAAATGCAAAAGATCGATGAAATGAAGTAGTGTTAATTAGAGAAGAGTTTCAAAGCTCAAGGCCAAATTTTTAATTCGCCTGGAGAGAAAAAATTTTTACATTACCGTATTTTCTCTAATTAGCCGGCCGGCTTTTTTTTCGGATCTTCAAAAGTCGGATTAATTTGGAGTCGCTTTTAAGATTTTTGGGTAAAAATTCAAAATCGAAAAAACGAAATCGCTAAAGCTTATCGGAGTTAAGAAAATGCGGCTTGAGTATAGAATCCATAGTGCTCGGATGGAGGAGATAAGTTCATATTCATGTTTCTCGACCCCGATTCCATGTAAAAGCCGGCAGTTATTTTAATTCTGAGGAAAAAAATTTCGAAGCACAGGGGGTATCATGGTTTTTTAATCAAAATTAAAGCACCCGAAGGGTGCTTTGAAGCTTGGAGTTAGAGATGCGCGCACTCACTTACCTTAGACATGATTCCGAGAAGTACTCTTGATAAAAAAAATGCATTTAGAGCAGGGCTCGGAAATCGAAATTATCAAATAAAGGACATTTTGGGAAAATAAAGGATATTTGGTCAAAAAGTGCCATTTTATGCAGTGCTTATTGATTTTTGAGCAACAAAAATAAATATTTTGACCTGAAATCTCGAAAATTCTAAAAATTTCGGATCTCAAATAAAGGATAAATCTTTAATTAAACGACGTTTCCGAGCCCTGATTTAGAGTCTATTTTTGCCACGGCCAGTTGTAAAACATGGTGAGGCAGTCGAAGTATACAAACATTTAAATTTCTAAGGTTTTGCCATGAAAGTGGCCCTTTTATTCCCTTCCCCTCCGAATACAGCCCCTATTCCCTTTTAAATTCAAAAGGCGCCAATTTAAATTATTGAAATTTTGACTAAAAACCCATGATACCCCACCTGTGGTTCAAAAATTTTTTTTTCTCAGGATCGAAAAAACGCGCGCCTTTCTCATGAAATCGGAGTCGAGGAACATGAATATGAAGTTATCTTCTCCATCCGAGTACTCTGCGTGGGGGGATTCTATACTGCAACCGAAAATGCAATAAACAGCTTTGACTTACTTTGGGAATAGACTTACTCTGGCTTAAAGGACCGTAGTTTTTGTGCGCAGCGGCATGCGCAAAATTTTCGGAGGACACTTCTCTTTCGTCTCTTACTATACTCTTTGGAGTTGTTCGAAATGACAAAGAGAAGTGTCCCGCTCATTCAATTTTGTGCATGTCACTGCGCGCAAAAAACTACTGGTCTTTTAAGATATAGGTCCTCAAAGTCGAGGTGTCCGCCTCAATAGGGGGCTGATTAGAGGAAATACGGTATTTGAATTTTCGGTGAAAAATATTTTTTCGTTTAAAAATTCTTTTTTTGACACGCTTCTTTAAAAAATGCAAAAAAGTTAAAGCTTATTTCGAGCTATATATTCGAGCTATATTTTGGGGAATCAAGAAGGGAGAGCAAGCATCAATATCTCAATTAAATAAATCAGCAATGAATCACCTCCATGATGCACAATTCAGTAGAAATAAATTAAGCTAGGAAAAAGCCAAAACTCAGTCAAAAATTTTTTATTTATTTTTGTACAAAATTATTACACTATAAGCTGAAACAATGCAATTGCTTGTTTTCATGCTACTTATTTGCCATTATTTGGTCTGTTCTTATCCACCTAAAAAATTTACTTTAAAGTCGTAAAAAACTTTTTTGAAGAAAACCTGTTGATATCGGAGCCTGGTTTTCTCTAAAATAGATTCTTTTTCCATCTGGTTTTTGCTTTTAGAAAGTTGGATGCTAATTTTTCCAGTTTTAGCTGAACCTTTGGGTTCCAAGCCGAATCCAGCTCTGTTTGCTTTGGGTGTTGACACAATCTAAGTTTGGAAAAAAATTTTATCCAAAGAAATTTGTAGCATCTGACCGGCTCTTGAATTCCCTGCTTATTTTTGCCCAAACCTTGGCCCTCTTTCCAACCCATGCCCTTGAGCAGTTGAAGTCCTTTCGAGTTGCTGTTTGTGGTATGTCAGCAGTTTATCTATCGCAGCCTTGAGTTGGACCGAATCAGCAGAAGTGTCTGGTTGAGGGGCAGCCAGGCAATTGGCATAAATACCGCCGGTTGAGTTTGCTCTTTTCTGTTTGGTAGCATCTTTCCGCTCTTCTTTTCTTCTTTGTGGGCTCTGTCGGTGTATTTCACATCAGGCTTGATCATATCTTCGTCCTTAAATCACATATTAATTATTATGGAATTTTGTCTAAGGTAAGTGAGTGCGCGCATCTCTAACTCTCAAGCTTCCTGCGCCCCCTTCGGGGGCGCAGGGGGCTTGGAGTTGAGATGCGCACAGCCACAAACCTTAGACACAAATCACTCGAAATACTCCGGTAGCGCCGAAATTTTATAGCTTAGTCTTTTTTTGTAGCAAAATTCTTGTGCTTACGAGCATGCTAGGCCAGCTTGTGTTAGAGCTGACTCAGACATTTTGCCCTGTTTTTTTGCAGTTCGGGAGCACGCTTGGCTATTCTGCGCCTAACCACAAGCTGAAAAACAACATTAGGACCAACGCGAACAAGGGAAGGGGCTGCTTTAACGGCAATACTGCCAAAACCCAGACCCGAAATCCAGATTAATATTTTGCTTAAAACCTTTAACAACAAAAGTAGGTAGGTTGTGTTACCTGATCTAGTAAGCCATACTGCTCTTTCATAAGTCGGTTATTTTGGCGTCTTTGGGCATCTATGGATTTCGGTTTCAATTTAGCCCGATTTCCGCAGATGGCAGTTGGCTAGCTGGAAAAAGTCCTGGCTCACAGCCTGGACACGTGTTTAGGCCTAAACGAAAAACTTTTTATAAGCAAGCTTCAAGAGACCTAAGTTTTTAACAAAGTTGAAAATTTAAAGTGGCATGCGACGAGAAAAAGTCTTATCATAAATGTATGAATTCTTGGGCACCAATTTTTCTTATGTAATTTTGAAAAAAACTTTAAAAATGGTCGAATGAAAATCGAAATTCAGATTGATTTTGTCTGAATAAAATAAGTGGTGCCCGGATGATGACCGGATGATGTGGACATGCCCCATTAAGAATGGTGCATAATATATAAAACATCCTACCATTATGCATGTGAAAGAGGAGCACATAAGAGCCAAAAGAAATTTTGTCTTCATGATTAAGTGGCTGGATATTACTGCTAGAGTCTACCTAAATTTTACAATGCACAGAAAATGATACACATTTATTAGAATAGTACCCTGACTAAAGTGTCATTGAACTTGATTTGAGTGACTAAAAATTTTGCTTGATAGTAGCTATTTCTCGGTTCTTTCTCGTCTTGCACATAACTGACAGCAAAGAGGACTGGGTTATTTGTAGGTAAATAACCGACAATTGGATATCCGCCTTGGCTCCAAAGCCAATAGTAGCTCCAGTAATGGTTATTATGTGCAGAATGGGTGGAGATTGACTAGATGCATTGGTCTCAATCAATCTGATGCAAGCACCATGTTTTGAACTTTCTTCTGAAAATGATGTTGCTCGAAATTATGCCTTTCTTCATCAAAAAGTTTAAACTTAAAGCTAGCTTTTATTGGACGGTAGCCCAGATTTTATTGAATTAATTAATTTAATTTTAAATGAGTAATCGCCACCTTCAATTTGCCACCTCCTAAGCTCTTCTGCTTCAGCTTCACTATCATCTTCTGAAGAGTGTGAGGAGGCAGAATCAATTATAGTTTCACAATCTCTTCTACGTTTGGTATTATGACTGCTGTTATAAGCAGTCATTATCTGAAAAAATAATTTTAAATGTTATCCGCCAATAGAGGAATTTACTTCTAAAAATTGGCTTTTTTGAAAGATAAAAAAATTTGCGAAAAAACCGTCGTGATTTTGTATGACTGCAAATTGTAATTTACCGTTTGGAAGCTTTTTCTTAAAGGACCATGGTTTTGAACGCAGCCACATTTCCAAAATTTGAATTGGCGGGGGACACTTTTTATCATCGAGACCAATTAAATTTGAATTTCAATTATTTTTTATTTGCATTTTAAATTTAAATTTTATTTCTTAGTTCAGTTAAGTTTAAATCTCGTATAAGTTGTTATGGTGCAGTGAAGTAGCCTGAGTCGTCCGATCCGTAAAACCGCAAGTGCACCCCCCCTCGAAATTTTTTTGTGGTTTTAAAGAAAAGTACCCATTTTTAGCTAAAAAATTTTATTCTGAGGCACTTAAGTACGCGAAAGTTCCTTAGCAATTCGAATCACAAAGCAGAATTAAAAAAAATTCTTAGTCGTTGAGATATGACTTAAAGTTGGAGTAAAGTTAAATGGTCATTTTTAAAAATATTGTCACTTCAACTTTGGGCCATATCTCAGCAACTAAGCATTTTTTGTAATTCTGCTTCGTGATTCGGATTGCTCAGAGGTTTTCGCGTACTAGAGTGCCTCAGAATGAAAATTTCAGCTAAAAGTGGGTACTTTTCTTTGAAAGTACAAAAAAAATTCGAGAGGGGGGGGGTGCACTTGGGGTCTGTCGTCCGATCTGGCAGTGTCAAGCAACATTGGGCTCGACTAGTGAATGGTTCTACATTTGATACAATTTTAAATGTAAACAAAAATAATTTGAAAAATAATTGTTAAATATTTTCAGAGTAAAAAAGTGTCCCCCGCCAATTCAAATTTGGAAATGTGGCTGCGTTCAAAAACCATGGTCTTTAAGAAAAAGCCTTCCAAACGGTAAATTACAAATTTGCAGTCATACAAAATCACGACAGTTTTTTTCGCAAATTTTTTAATCTTTCAAAAAATTGAAAGTTGAAAATTTAGGTATATTTAGCGTGCGAGATTTGCGAGAAACTTAATAGGCTTACCTCGGGTATGTCGGGATACTCTTCTGTGGCTGTATTTGAAGGTGCCTTAGCCATTTTAAATATCCTTTCAATACCTCTGGCTCTTCTTCTCTCAATCTTTTGCCTTCTCCTTTTTTCGCCTCCAGCCATAAAATCCCCAGCTAGAAAAGCGCATTTGTCGACCACTTCGAACAAACACTCGAGCACATCTACTTGCAGTTGGTCCAACTCATGGTCTTCTATTTTCAGCAGTTTTTGAGCTCTTTTCTTGCTCTTTTTCTTGATCCATTTGGTTGGTTGGACAACTGGACTTGCAGCAACCATAGTATTAGTAGGTATATGTTTCATAACTGTTGGACTGGTGATTGTATCGGTAGTAGCACTGAGTGTTGGGATGGTAGAACAGGCAATTGATGGAGTCATAGTAGTAGCCAGACTCAAGGTTGTAGTACATGCTATATTCAGCGCAGTAGGTGAAACCTGCTGGCACTTGCTCACTGATGAACTCATTGGCTGTCTGAGCAATCATCTCGGCTATGGATATGCTGGCGGAGCTGCATGCTTGCTGAATTTCAGAAAAATAAATGGTTAATTGCCGAGTTTTAATCAAGACGGTTAAAACCGAATAAAGTGAAATTTTTAGTAAGATTGTTAAGCTTAGGTGCAGGCCTTCCCGGAAATATTCATATTCACTAGCTAAAGTCTAGCTACAGTCGATTTAACGGCCTTCACCTCAAGTTTCGAACCCAGGGCGGGAAAAAACTTGAGATAGGGGGCGTCAGATCAGGAGTCGACTGTACAGGGTGTCCCAATCAAAAATTGAAGTTGTTTTAGTCTGTCAAATTTTTGTTTATGATCACCATGGGGCAAATCAACGCTTTTTTGAAAGACGAAGGTGGGAGGCGCGCTTTGTTATTTCGATATTTCCATAATGATATAAAGGAATCAAAATAGCAAATGCACCTCCCACCTTAGTCTTTCAAAAAGGCCTTCATTTACTCTATCGTGATTATAAAACAACAATTTTACAGACTAAAACAACTATAATTTTTAATTTGGATATTCTGTATGAGCAATGTAGCCGAGCTTACGCTAGAACGAACTCAAACATAATTTTCTCAATTTTTTTGAGTCTCGGAAACATGTTCGAGACAGTCTTCACATTTTCTCGCACCTACTTGCAAATGACAATAATAACGGAGGGATGGAGGGAAAAGACGACTTATCGCTCGTTCACGGACTGCGACTTAGAATTAGACAGAGACTTATACTTTTTTGGCTACATGAAAACCTTTTAGTCTCACTCTAAGTCTTAGTCTCAGTCTGAGTCTCAGTCTAAGTCACAGTCCGTGAACGAGCCAATAGGCAAAGAACCCCGCTCAATTTTAGGCGAGAGTCGCATTTTTATTGTTAATAAAGGCTATTTCGAAAAGTATCAGCTTGAGTTTTCAGACTTCTTTTAGTATTAGACATCCTGGTTAAAAAACTCACATTTTGGCTGTCATCTGAAGTAAATCCGTTTTGTTGGGAACAGGACCATACAGAATCCATTTATAACTAAATTAGCGAAAATGTTAATTTTTAAAATTATGTTGAAAATTGTTCTCACAAAAATAACTTTCAATAAGTTATGGCGTTAGTTCAAATTCAAAATTTGAGGTTTCACTATTATCAAAATTATATCAATTTGTATATCTATTTTCGATAAGATTTTAAGAAATTGATAAATGGATATTAAACATATAATAAAAAAACTTAACCCATTTTCGCCCGAAACATCCAAAAAATATTCATTTTACTAGTTCGGGCCGCTACTTGATTTCAGTTATTGTTAACATCATACCATTTTTGTAGCTAAACTTATGTTCCACAAAAATACCATTAAAAAATTCTACATATCTTTAACTATTTTCGAGAAAAATGCAAAAGTTTCGATAAAGTCAGAAAGTTTTTAGTACCCGAAAATTATTAGTTTTTCGAATTTTTGTGAAACCAAACTTCAATTTTCAAATATGACTTTTCAACTAACGGTACCTCATTTCGCAGCTTATTTCTTGTAGCTTCAGAACAAAATATTTTACATATGTTTAGTCGATAATTGTAACCTAAAACTGCCCTTTCACCCAAAAAATGATTCTCAAAAATACAAACTTATGTTTTTCTTCAAACCTTAGGATAGCATATCTCAAATTTCATTTTGCGATTAACTCAGCATCTTTTATGAGTTTGCAGTAAATTTAAAAAACTTTGAAATAATATAAAAAAGTTTAGCAGAAAAAGATCGTTTCAGCTCCAAAAATTGCAATTTTCAAGAATAAGTTATAAACTTGACGTTTCCTTGTTACCTCTGTAATTTTTTGGTCACAAATTCATTACAGTCAACTCTCGCTATAATATACACTCGCTATAGTATACATCGCGGTATAATATACACCTGAGCGGTATTTGGTTGGTCAGCAAAGAAAGTCAAGAAAGTATACTCTTGCTATAGTATACACTCGATATAGTATACACCTCGCTATAGTATACACTTCAGAATTTACACTCTCCTTTATTTTACTCTTGCTATAATATACACTTGAGAAAACAACGATTTTGTCATGACAAGAAAAAAATGACAGACAAATATCTGCTGTTTTTTGTGTCAATTTGCTTGGATGAGGCCTTTTATCAGCAGCGCAAACAAAAGCAAAGTGAACTAACATATTTATTCCCGTTAGTCATCGAATTTTCATCATTGATTTAATAAATTGCCTTATTATTTGCTGTTACACTCGATATAATATACATATGAATAGAGTTTGGTTTTTTACTCTCGCTATTATATACACTCGCCATAGTATACTCTCGCTATAATATATACCTACACCGGTCATGAGGGTGTATATTATAGCGAGAGTTGACTGTATATTAATTTTTTGGACCACAATTAAGCAAATTTAGTCTCAGTTTGTAGCTTAGACATTGAATGGGGTCACCAAGACTAATGTTTAAAAAAGCAGATGAAATAAGCTCAGAACAGTGTTTTCAAGCAAGATTTTTTAAGTTTGAAAAAAAAAACAGGGGGGACCAAGGCAATTTTTGGTACTAATTTGGTTGCGGTGCGCGTCAATGGGTTAAGGAAAAGGACGCCCCCTTAATTGAAATCATTGAACTTTTAATTAAAAATTGATATTTAATCAAAGTGGCATTTTTTTAGTTTGCTGATGGCTGACTTAAATATGGCACTGTCTCCCTTTGACTGTTTTAAAAGGCCACAGCCAAGTACTCCAAGAAATACCAGTGTTATCGTGCGAGATTACTTACATGAAGATTCGGTATTTTTTGTCGTATCCTTTGGTCACAACGTAACTAATTCTTTCATTAAGCTATTGTGGTCTGTGCCAAGGAAGGAAGTTGTTAAGCTGCGATTCGCCCATATTCAAAATCCACTTAACAGCAAATGGGCTCTGTGGTATATAACGGAAGAAGACAAGGTTAGGTCGTGGTATGACCGGCTTCAGCTAGCAGTGTGCATAAAAATATTGAGCAGTTCTGGGCGTAGGTCTTATTCTTTGGGTGCACCAGTAGTTCTTGAAATATCGTGTGTTCAGGCTGTATGCTTTTGTTCTTCGGCCATATGAGCTACCAACAACGAGTGCTTATTGCTTATTTAAAGACGGAATCCGGCCTGTATGGACTGACAAGAGCAATATTAATGGAGGGCAATGGGCAATCTCAATACTAAAATCACAAGATGAGTTCCTGAATGGAAAATCGGACCATATAAAAAAGCTCAGCAAATACTGGAAAACTTTTCTGATCGCATTAGCTGGGGATCAGCTTGAAGGATATACTGAATTTATTTGTGGTGCCGTAATTACTATTGATCATGATAAAGATGAGGTGTGATTTTCGCTTTTGAATCGAGGACATTACATTTTTAGGTAGCTCTTTGGATCAGTGATGTCTCAAATGATAAAAGCACCGGAATTGGAAATATTTTAAAGCAGCTACTCAAATTAGCTAATGATGAGAATTTGAAATTTGAGAAACACCCTTTGACCATATCGCCAGTGCTAACAGTTTATGGCTTGAGTCAATTAAATTTTAATTGTGAAAGGGTTTTCAATTTGATGTGTTTGTACGGAGACTGTTTAAAGGTTTGTTTTGCAATTTATCATAGTGACTGCATGTGACTGCATTTTTGAATAGTTAGATACTAAATTTACGAGAAATTTTTCTGCACTGTAAAGCCTTGGTCACAATCAGGCGACGGTAACTGGTTGGCTGTGGCGACTGGTTGTGATAACAGTGAGTCACCAGTCGCCACAGACAAACAACTGTAGCCAACCACCGGTCTCAAGACGCGTCTTTTTGACCAAGATGTAAGTACATTCTGACTGCCGTATTTTCTGTATTAAGTCCCTGGGGGAGTTGTTGTTCAACCTCAAAAAAGTGGGAAAATTTTGAGGTCCATTTCGAGATTTTTGAGTGCACAACTCAAAATCTGAAAAGTGGAATCTGGAAAACTCGTGGTAATTAAGAAAACGAAAAAAACAAATTTGCAAAATATTTTCATTAGGCTGAGATATAAGGTCCATATAGAAGGAATTATTACAGAAGAGGGATTTAATACAGAAAATACGGTATACAGTTTTGGACCCCTTGTCCAAGTAGGCTGGTGACTTTTATGTAGGCAAGATGTTCAATTTGCGCTTGATGCATATTGAACTTTAAGGTGCTCTTTTCAAGAGACGGTACATGCATGATTCAAATGAGAAATGGAGAACAGGCACAAAAGTATTGTAACGCACAGACATTTTTTTAAGTTTTCTAGCTTTTTAACTTTTTCATTTTCAGTGTGATTGATCATCTGAGCGCATGCAAAGTATTTGGAAAAGAAATTTCATTTGTATCAATGAGAAAAACGGTTTGTTTTAAAGGGGTGGGGACTTCTACGGCTACTTTTTGACATCGACTGCTACTTCACTTCACAAAAACTTTTTTCATATATTTTGTTTTCTTATCTCTTATGTTTTACATTGTTTTGCAGCTGAGACTTTTCTCTATCGATTGAGTGGTCAAGCATCCTAATAAAAAAATAATTTTCAAAAAAATCACAGCAACTTTGAGGTAAAAAAACACGTTTTCACCTCGTCACTTTTACCACTTTTTTACATCACACTTGGTGTGACTTCCTGAAATATTATTTTTAATTAGAGTGTTTGACCACTCAATCGATAGAAAAAAAAATCTCAGCTACAAAATGGTCCACAAAAATCTGAGATAATAAAAAAATATGCGAAAAAAGTGTATGTGAAGTGAAGTAGCAGTCCATGTCAAAAAGTAGCCGTAAAAGCCCCCCCCCCCTCTTAAAATTAATTCTAGGTTTGGTCACTATTAATCTAAAAATTTAGGAAATAAGACAGCCGATAAAAGAATGTATTTTTAAGATGCCAGGCGGATTTTCGTCCTTTGCAGATTACAGTGATAGTCCACATCTACGATTTAGCTATCAAGAAATTTGTGGAAAGTTTTACTACAAAAGCCGACTTATTCACTAATATTTCTTAATGCTCCAGCTGCCATGACTACTAGTCGAATCAGAAAAGTATCGGATTTTTTATTTAATAAAAACAGTGTTGGTGATCTA
This sequence comes from Ditylenchus dipsaci, assembly GCA_004194705.1. Lineage (NCBI taxonomy): Eukaryota > Metazoa > Nematoda > Chromadorea > Rhabditida > Anguinidae > Ditylenchus > Ditylenchus dipsaci. The sequence goes on along the minus strand of SADC01001227.1, from coordinate 184,875 downwards.
CCCAATGAAATTTTGCATCAAAGTCTTTCTTTTAAAAATCTAGTTACTGAAGTTAACCTGTTTTGATGTTATTTTTCAGATATTTGAAAAACACGGAATCAGGCCGAAACAAAGTTCAATTAAAGAGAAAAATCACCTCACTTCTTCTGGATTTGTAATCTTCAGCACTGTCGAAGAAGCTATAAAGGCGCTTATTTTTTGCAATCATACGTCTATTGTGGAAGCATATCAAAAAAATGCGTATACTCTTCAGTTGGGCTTTGCTACAACTGACTGAAGTTAGTTGTAATACATTTAAAAGTCCTAATTATGGAATATGTTTTTGTTGTTGTATGTTTTTGAATTCAATGATTGTTAATATAAAACTTTTGTTGTTTTATTTGACTTTCACACTTTTGCGGTAATTACAAGCTATAAAAAACTTATTTGCATCTGCCAAATAAAAATTTAGAAACCCCGAAAAAAGTTGTTCAAGAACTAGATTTTTATCGTTGTCCAACAGAAAAATTTTGTATGAATGAAAGTTTCCGGCTCCTTAAAAGGTCATCCCCACGCTAATAAGTCCAATTTCAAATGTTTGAATTTTCGGACACCCGTTTTTCTCATGAAGAAAAAATTAATTTGAATTTCAATAGTCATTATATATAGAGTGTCGTAACAAAGAGTGATATTGGCGCTACTGTCACCCCCACCCCACCCTCCCAAACCGACTTTTTTAGGAGTGGTCAAAAATCATTTTATACAATAATTTCGACATAAAAGGACCAGAAAAGCAATTAAAATAGGATTATGGGCTGTATTGGGAGGGGAAGGGAATAATACAGGGGCACTTTTCGAGATGGTTGGGATCCTTGGAGTATAAATTCTCTAAGCATCTAAGGGCACTTACAAACCCAGGATCTTGTGGTGCAGGCAAAAGTATAACTACTTTCCATGGACCAAGCTGATCAGCGGAATGCACCCTGCGGGTTTTCACCTAAGCGTAGCACTTTTTCAGTGCTAGGCTAAATTTTTGGATGCTGGGCCTCTGGTCCGGTCTTGTGTAACGAGGGAAAATCCTCTTCGATAAAAAAAACAACGATGTTGAACATAGTTTTGAATAATGGGGCCTTCCGCATAAATAACTCTGGTATGCATGTTTTTTCATGCATCCAGAGTCACTTTAGAATGATTTGTGTCTAAGGTATGTGTGTGGTGTGCGCGAAGTCTCACTTACCTTAGACATGATTCCGAGAAGTACACTTGATCATAAAATGCATATAGAGTCTATTTTTGCCACGGTCCGAGTTGAAAAACATGGTAAAGCAGCCAAAAATGGCCCCTGTATTATTCCCTTCCCTCCCAATACAGCCCATAATCCCATTAAGACTGCTTTTCTGGTCTTTTTATGGCAAAATTATTGCATAAAAATGGTTTTTAGACACTCCCAAAAAGTCGGTTTTTTTTTGGGGGGGGGGGGGTATATGACAGTAGCGTCGTGATATTTGCATGAAATGACAAAAAATTATTAAAACATCAAGCATTATTTACTCATTGGTGATCAGCAGGGTGGTATGCTCAGCCGGCTGAGGTTAAACTCAGCCATAGGCGGCTAAAGCTGAGGTTGAGGCTGAAGGCTGAGCTAAAAATTGGTTCTTTCCTGGTATCGGGACCTCACCAGAAAATGCCATTTTAACCTTTTTTAACCAATAATATCCTATTAAAAAGTAATAAAAACATCTTTCATTCTATATACAACAGATAATAACAGAATACAGGAAGAAGGTGGAGATAGTTTAGCAATTGACTTCAGCAGCTTATCAAAGGGACTTTTTTGTTTGATGTGATTTCGCCACTAGCGTTCTTCTAGGTAGGCCACTAAATGATGACGAGCAGTACCACTTTGAACACTGTTACGCTTTTTCGATGACCTCCACATACGCTCTACAGTGTTGGTGTGGGCTCCTGTTTCTGTATCAACGAAGTTCTTTGAATGATTCACTATGAGATGAGAGAGCGTTACTTCATTTCGTTCCAAGTCGTTATACCCATTCCACGAGTCGGTGACAATTTTGGGTGAAGTCTTCTAGATATGACTTCCTCCGAAAACTAAAACTTTTTTTTGTCACAGATTCACTTTTGGCACTTATTTACTTGGGGGGCGCATTTTTTACTAATTTGTAAATCATGTTTAAACGACTCCTAAGTAACTTTTATGTGCTTTAAACGATAAGAAAGTCATTTTCTGACACTTTTCCACACAAAAATCGTTTTTTTGAAAAAAAAAATTTTTTTGACTAAAATTTGACTTTTTGCCTTGGTCCCCCAAGGAAATCCAACCTGAAAGGGTACCTGGATACACAAAAAGATGGAATTTGAACATAGTTTTGTTGACTGGGGCCTACCGCATAAAGAAACTCTGGTATGCATACATTTTTATGCATCCAGAGTCACTTTCGAGTGATTTGCGTTTAAGGTATGTGGGTGTGCGCATCTCAACCCCAAGCAACCAAGCCCCTGCGCCCCGAAGGGCGCAGGGGGCTTGGTTGGTTAGAGATGCGCGAATAGACTTACCTTAGACATAATTCCGAGCAAGACTCTTGATCAAAAATGCATTAAGCGACTCTTTTTGCCCAGCTCCAGTGACCAAAACGCGGTAGAATCCCTTAATACAAGGTGTTTTGCCTTGGTCCCCAAGGCAATAAGTCTTATTTTGGCCAAAGAATTTTTTTTTCAAAAAATCTATTTTTTACGTGGAAAGTGTCAGAAAACAACTTTTAATCGTTTTAAGCATATAAAAATTACTTAGAAGTCGTTTAAACATGATTTACAAATGTGCAAAAAATGCGCCCCCCCCAAGTACATAAGTTCCTCACTTTTTTCTGTCGCAGATTTGATTTGTCACAGATTCACCTTTTTTGTACCAGATTCACTTTTTCTGTCACAGATTTGATTTGTCTACGCATGATATGTGTATACGCATACGCGTATACACATATCGTATATTTACACAAGCATATAGTACGCACATATGTCGTACGAAAAAAATTAAAATTTTTGAAATTTCCATTTTTTCGCCTAGGTCCCCCTTTTAACAAAACATTATTAACCAATTTTAAATCACCAACTACCATCTATCGATAAATTACCGGTAATATTATATATGTATACATATATATATATATATATATATATATATATATATATAATATTATATATATAATATATATATATATATATATATATATATATATATATATATATATATATATATATATATATATATATTATAATATATATATATATATTATATATATATATATATTATATATATAATATATATATATATATAATATAATATATATATATATATAATATATAATATATATATAATATATATATATATATATAATATATATATATATATATATATATATATGCTAGATAAAAATAATAATTGTTTGACTACATGTTGAAGTTTAATAAAACCTCAATTCAAGGTCACATTGCAGACCTTTTTTTTCTGAAAACCTCGATTTAACGTTACCTGCAGACCGGTCCCCAGGGGTAAAGTTATATCGAGGGTTGAATGTTATTCTAGTTTTTTGCATATACCATATTTCATCTAATAGCTGCCCAGGGCTCTTATTTTTCAATCTCCTCTAGGGTGGGCACTTATTAGAGCATGGGCAGTTAATAGGTCAGGGCAGCTATTAGAGGAAATACGGTATGTGTCCAAAAACACCAATAATTGAGTTTAAGTGTCACTCCTCAATTTCTTTTTTTTTTCATAGTGAGAACACATGAGAATATAGCTTCCCATTTAGAGACAAACAAGAGGGAAAAAAGCACATTTGCCTTTCCCAATCGATTTTCACTTCCATTTGTGGGAGAATATGTTGTCCTCTTCCATTTGTTTGGTAAACATCTCCGGCAGTCTATTTTGTGTGCTCTCGCCCGACATTGGTATCGCTATTATTTTCTACCTCAACAATCTGTTGTTTTGTAGTGAATAGGAGTGCTGTTTGAATTGTTGTTGACTCTTTATTCTTTGCTCTTTGCCCTAACTTTAATATTAGACAAGTGCTGCTGCTTTTTTAATGTAATGTTTGGTCATCCAGCTAACCAGCTAGCTAGCGATGCTGGTATTAATGAAAGCACACGGCTAGACACTGGTGAAATGGCTAACAAGCCATCCAACTACTTATAATGCATATGAACGCCCTGAATATCACACCAGTTAGTGTGTGTTTGCTGATAGTTGCCTGTTTTCTTACTAACTTTACTGGCTCTTTCTATAATCTCGGGGTGTGATTCAGCTCTGTTTTGTTTTGAAAACGATTCCGAAGCTTTTGGATGTAATTTTTTATTTCCAAAGAAACTACATCAATTTTTCAGAATAATATACAAAAGTATGCCAGTCTTGTTGGCTTAACAACATTCTGAAAGACAACGTTTTGTATTCTACTTTTTTATTGATGCGGTTTAGTATTGAAAGTATTTGATTTACTAAGATGATTTAAAGCAAGTATTAAAGCTAATAATACTACAATGAGAAAGTATAAAAACCATATTTAATTTACAAGCTGTGAATCATAAGTCGTAGGTGTTAGGGAATGTTAACATTTGCCATTCGATTGCAATTTACATTTATTTTATCTTTTTCCAATTTTGAAAGGCTATTGATGACTCACACTTTTTTTAAACTACCTCTTAAGCTTATTTGAGGTCGTTCTCCTTTTGAGTCAAACATTGTGGAATAAATGTTAGAGGCAAGCCTATAAAAGGAACTTCCGGGCCCACAAAGTTGCAAAGTGCACTAACTTTTTGAAAATAGGGTACCGGGTTATTTGCAAAAAAATGTCTTAATGGCAAAAATATGGTTATTTAACAAAAAGACATTCAAAATTAGAGTTATTGTCATTTTTGGAACGAGACTAGACAATCAGATTAAAAAAGATCGTCAAAATCAAGACTTAAAAAGCGCTGGACCCAGCGGGGAGCCGAACTTGAGGAGGTACTGGCTTATCGGAACTCCACTGCACTTTGCTCTTATAAAATTCGAAAAACAGCCACTAAGTCAATTCCACCGGTCTTCCATATATTTATTTTGGTCTAGCCTAAGTAAGACATCTTTTATTCATTCTTCACAACAAACACATTCTGTTTTCTCTGTTGTTTTTATGAAACCAATGTTTTTCGCATAAATTCCCTTCTATGCAAACAAAGAGTGGGAAAAAAGTGGCAAACAGGCTTGTAAGCTTTCATAAGGGCAATCATTAATTACGCTCACATGCATATATACACCACCAACCTGTTAGAGCACGGGGACGCACACAACAAGAAAGTGGATGGGAAAGCACATATGCCTCTTTTTTATCTCTCACTCTCTCGTTTATGTTATCTCTTTTCTGTTTTTATTCGAAGCTTTGATGTACCAGCTCTGTGTTTTTCTAGCCTCTTTCTACCACTTGATATTCTCCTAGCTTTGTATTGATAAATTTTAGTTGACAAGTTTGTTCTTCCTTATCGCTTGCTTGTTAATACTTTTCCCGTAAATCGATTTTTTAACTTTTCTTGTTGGCAAGGATACTTTTGCCTGTGTTTGCGCGCACTCTGTGCAAATACAGGCAAACACAACAGGGTGGGCTGAAAAATTATATTTACAGTGATGTTCTTATACTTCACTCGAACATTCTAATTGAAAAATTATCAAAATTTCGTAAAAATTCTTTTTCATCTAAAAAGCTAGTAAATAGACTAGGAAAATATTGGGTTGTTCAATAATTTGGCGGAATTTTGGATATTTAAGACTCATATTTATTGGTCGGCTTACTAACGGGTGTCCCATAAGTCTTTCGCAGACTTTTGAGCTCACTTTTCAAAATACAAATATTGCAAGTCAAAAATTCCAAATATAAAGGGTTGTAGCCCTGACTCTCCTCTTTCAAATGAAAAACTGAACTTTGCTTGATTTTTTTGGAGAAGTCATCATTTTGCTCCAAACAGTTGTGAGGTCATTTTAAGAAGTTGACAAGCATTTTTATCACTTTAAGTGATCAAATGATTCATTAAACTTCAGACGTGGCGTTTTTTTTCAAAAAGCCATATCTGAACACTGAGATCACCAAAAAAATCCTGTAACATGTATTTTGTAGCTCTTGAGCTGCGCTACAACGTGGTGATAAGATTTTGTCGTGACGCCTGGAATTTAATAAAACATAAAAAAATGCTTGTCAACTTCTTGAAATGACCTCACAAATGTTTGGATCCAAATGATGACTTTTTCAAAAGAATCGATCTAAGTTTAATATTTCATTTAAAAGAGGAGGAGTAGGCTACAACCCTGTATATTTTGAATTTTTGACTTGCAATATTTTTATTTTAAAAAGTGAGCTCAAAAGTCCGCAAAAGACTTGTGGGCTTTGTTCCACATTGTGGTTTGGAAAACTTGAAATTATCGAATTTTCGCCAGAAGTTATTTTTGTATTTGATCAATATTGAAAAACCAACATCATCGAAATGAGTCTGGACTTTAGAAACTGCTGGGATGGAAAAATTCCTAAAATAAGTTTTGGTGGAAATTTTAAAATTTTGACTTTATTTGACCATAGGACAAAAATTTAAATTCTTGAAATTTTTTGCCAACTTTATGACTTTTGCTCTAGTAAAGAGACCAAAAGTGTGAGTCTTAAATATCAAAATTTAAAAATTTTGCCATAAAAAGTAAAAAAATACCTGAACTTATTGAAAAGCTCAATACCGACAACAAAACTATAGTCAAAGAAGAAAGCCACCCCGATTTTCTAATATATTGTTTACATTTTTTGTTGAATGCATTTGTTTGTGCGTATCAATATTTTCTATAATCCCTGCAAGTGTTTTAATTGACAACTTATTGTTGCCTTAGAGTCGTTTTTGTTCACTCCAGGAGTTGAGTGCTAGTTACACCTGCTCTAACACAAACAACAAGTTTTTTGTTGTTGTACTCAGCGTCAAAAACTGGTTGAGGTTTGTTGCAAAATATGGACATGTTTGATTCTTGCTGTATGAGTAACTGCAATTTTGTAAGGCTTTCCGTATGCAGTTGGTTTTGAGGAAAATGTGGGGTGAGCAGAGGGAGAGGTGCTGATATAAACCTTGGTTTATGATCAAAAAGGGCCTGGATCATTTTGTTTTTTTCTTCCTTGCTCCTCTATGTGGAATAATTGGTGTGCCTGTTGCTGCTGTTGAGTGAGTCAGGCTTGTTTGTCCGTATTTGGAGAGATGTTTTGGTAATGCAAGCATTCCCTTCCATCTATTTATGCCCCAAACTTGTACAATTCCGGTGCTAATATGCAGTTATGCTTGAGAGCAATTCTGTGCAGATGATTGCCTAGCCCTATCAAGAACCATAAAATCTGATTTTAGCTAAATGTGTTTAACAAGAATACAAATACCGGACCTACCTTCGAATTAATACCAATCTTTTGATTTCGGCCTTCTTGTTGTTCGCCTTATGGTTAGTTAAAGAATAGACCGGCTTACCTTAGGACGGACTTTTGGCTCTGTTGAAATATTAAACCTTACTTTTTTATTACAAAACCTTTACGAGGCCACATTTTTAGCTTGGTCCCTCCTCTTGTTTTTTCTTGAAAAATGTCTTGGTCCCCCTGTTGTTTCGAAGTTGATCATGGTTATGATTGACCATAATCACTATGATCACCATAACCAAAATATTAACACATGCATAATTGACAGGGGCGACCAAGGCATTTTTCAAGAAAAAAACGACAGGGGGACCAAGCTAAAAATACGGCCCCGTAAAGTTCAATAGAGCCGACCTTAGGATGGACTTAATCGTACTTCCTAAACTACGAAAAAGGTGAAACAAACGCGATTTTTCCATATTAATGTAGACTGGCTTACCCTCTAACCATGACAAGATGAAAAAATAACTGGGGATAGCTAGACGAAAAATCGATATCGATTCGGGAAAAGGTCCCAACTATTTGTCAACAGAAATTCTAGCTCTTTTTACATAACTGAAGTGAATTTCTGCATTTTCGCGTTTCTGTATATTTTTATATGCTTAACTTACCCGGTTTTGATTTGATTCAGTGGCGTACGCAGGAATTTCTGACGGAGGGGGCACGAGGCCATTTTTAGGCCATTTTACCTACACCGTTTTGAAAAAAATCTGACGTTGGGGGATGGGCACGTGCCCCCCTACGTACGCCCCTGATTTGATTAAATTTATTTTAAGTTTCAGAACAGCCTCACCTTCCTTTGCCTCTCTTAAAAATGCCGCTTACGGTAGAGCAATAAATTTAATGGTATTAGAATTTTAACTATATTTATTTTCAGTGTTCTGATTGTCCCAAGATCTTGTGCGCCGTTCTGCTGCCAGTGAGTTTTTTAAACATTGATTTTGTAATTTGACTTTGAATTTTGATTTTTTTGACTTTTTAATATTCGACAGCCCTTATGGTATACTTTATTTACTTTACTTTAAAATTCGAAGACTTTTTCGTTATCTTTTCATTAAAGTCTTGAAAGGACTTATTTTTTATTAGGAAATCGAAGTAATACGGGACTCAATGCAAATTTAGAAAAAAATCATTTGGCCTCAAATGTGGCTCGAATAGCCACATATTGCCAACCTTGATTACACCACGAAAGTGATCGTTCTTAGTGCTCGTCACTTTTCCATTTGTGATAACACAAAATGTTACTTTTCGGCTGCGATGCAAGCATTTATTCTTTTCTGAGAAGTGGTTCATAATTTTTTTGATTGTATCTAGCTCTATCTTGTCCCCATCCAATTATGATTTGATCTTTAAATGAAAGAGATAGTTAGTATACGCAGCACTCAAAAAAACAAATGAAGGTTTAAAAAAACACTAAAAAACAAATCCAATCAATAAATTTAAAAAATATATATTGTTTTTCAGCCAGTGGGTGTGTTCTTTGAAACAGGCTGCAGTGTTCACTTAGCCATCAACATTCTGCTCACCATCCTCGGATACATCCCTGTAAGTCCAGCAAAAAAAGATTTAATAAATTTTCAAAGCTTGGCGCACAATGGACGCTATTGACTGCCACATTTTTTTAATTTTCGGATGCAATATTTGACCCATTTCGGTTCAAAACTGATTGTTGCGATGTCAGACAAGCTTGTGCAAAATTAAAATTAGCAACATCAACATGAGAAATGCAAAATTTCTTATAAAAGTGCTATAAAAATTGAGGTGTCACAGGAAATAGGAAACGCAGTACCAAAAAAGCATGGCGTTCCCTATGGCGCTCAAATTTTTAGGGCACTTTTCAAATAAATTGGAGTAAATTGCACTTTTCAAATAAATTCAAATAAATTGAAACTTTTAATTTTGCACAATTTTGTCTTACACCGTAACAACGAATTGTGAATCAAAAATAAGTCAACTATCAACTATAGATCATTGAAAATCATGCGACAGCCAGACGTGTCTTTTGTGCGTCAATTTTGCAATCGCAGTTGTATTATAATTTGCATGCATTTAGGGTATCATCCACGCCCTCTATATCATATGCCAGTACTAGCAGTTGTCCACCAACAAATCTTACTTACATATATTTATTGGCTGCTAGCAAAACATCAACAAGAACAAACAAATTTCCCTGACTACTACTATCAATCGCTGTCTGCTGGTGGTGTGTCCATGGCTATCTCTGTGTTTTTGTAAACATTTTCTATGATCAAATAAAGTATGTTTAAATCACTGTTTTATGCCACCATTCCTGTCTTGTTTGCTTTACATGTAAAAGTGAATAAAAATTTGTACAAACCACAAGTGATTTATGCACATTGACGTGATAAAAAAGACTTTTTGCATCGCTGCTAACTGTCCCTCTGCTTATGTTTCAATACAAATTAAGCCATTCTAAAATTTCTTCAGGAATCTGAATCACTAATCAGAATTTCGGGAAAGTTGTTGGTAGTCGAAACATCAAACAACCAAGATTGAAAATGACGACCATCCTGGTTTAAGTCTTATCTCGGTGACCATCCAGCCTTTTTAAAATTATAGGATATTTTTCGTATTTCCGAGTATATTTTACATACTAGAGTGGCCGATAAGAAACGAAATACATTAAATAGGTACTTTTATTCATAATATAATCGAAGAGACATTTTCATTACATGTCCTTTTTAGACTTGCTCCAAATAAAAAAATATTTGGCTTAGGAGGTTACTATTTTTGCAGCTCCTTCTCAACCTTTTCTGAGGCTGATGCTCTTGATTCAGCAGTAATTTCGGTGAACTTGCAGGGTTTGTCAGTGGCGTAGATGCAGAACACTGTGTTCGCCTAAATTTTGCAAGCTTTATTTAATTTTGAATATCTTTTCATGCGGAAAAAATATGTCAAAAGTCGTCGTTTTTCGAGAAAAAAATTCGTGTATAATAAATTTTCTGACAATATGAAAACTGATTTTTAGACAGTAATTTAAAGCATTGTCCAAAAAAAAAGTCTAAAAAATTTGCGTAATTGAAGAAAAATCCCTTAGCTTGCAATGTGATGTCACTCGTTTTTAGCAATCAAAGAACTGGAGTCTTAGATATTTTCCTATCAAAAAACTTGTTTTGAGCCTTGTTTATCCGACTATTTTGTTTTGGAGTAAATCTTTTGTTGTTGGATTTTTAGTGTGTGATTGCAATACTTCAAGACACGAACTTGAAGAATTTCCGATTTCATGAGCGCTTACAAATATAAGTGCTCTTTTACTTTCATGATTAGTTGTAATTAAAACAATTAGAGTTACCGTATTTTCTCTAATAATGACCCCTCTCTAATAATGACCCCCCCCCTTATTTTTGACTAGGATTTCAGAGTTAAGGCCATTTTTGATTGACAATTTCGGGATTTTTGAGGGGTTGAAAAATAATGACCCCGGGGTCATTATTAAAGAAAATACGGTAACTATTCTCAAAAAGCAAGAATAACTTACAAACACCAAAGTACCAGCGATTATGAAAAAAATGGTGTGCCATTGTCCAGCATTGGCGTCATCTTGAACAAATATAGCTACGAGGGCCGGAGCCACAAAGAATACACAGCATTTGATGAATTGGGTGAAGGCTATCACAAACTCTGCATATTGTCTGTAACGATATACTTATAGCAGGCTGAATTAATGCAAACGAAAAGTCACCTAGAGACTAGCGCTCCACACTTATAGAAACCGCCACAATTGAAGCCAAGAGCTGCATGAACACCTCCGAATAGTAGCACTAGATTCGAAATTTACTAGAGTCAAATGTCAATAACCTGAACCCCTCTAAAGTTCGTCCCCCAGCAGACACTTTTTTCGCATTATTTCGAGAGAAAAAAATCAGAATCTGATTGGCTGGTCTATAATTTATATCTATGAAAATAGCAAGAATTCTGATTTTGCTAATTGTCTTTGTAAATAACAACAGTTTTGCCGGAAACCTTTTTTGAAAAAAGGGTCGAGCTATTAACAGCGATTAAATTGAAAATAGCTGCTATGTTTGGATGGGCTTTTCCGACATTTTTTATTCATCAAATCATAATTTATCATCATTTGTAATTTTTTAAACTTGAAAAAAAAAGAAACAATTCTTCCAGCAACCTTTAAATTTGTTTTTGTCCCCAACTTCTTACAAAATTTAAAACAACCTTGAAAATTACGGCTCTATTGCACAATGGGTACCAAAAATTTTGCCTTGGGCCACTCCCTGATGTTTTTTACAGTTTTTTAGTCGCCTGTTGTCCCATCGTATAACCTCTACCTATCCCCCATGGGGAATTAATTTTTAACCCTTGAAAATTTTCGAAATTGTCAATCAAAAATGGCCTTAACTCTGAAATCCTAGTCAAAAAATGAGGGGTGGGGGATTAATAGAGGTTATATGGTAATCAACTTTCAAAAGTTACATTCTGAAGACAGTCGTAGAAAAACAACAGGTGGGACGAAGGCAAATTTTCGGTACCCATTGTGCAATAGAGCCAAATTACATAGGTGTGTTCAGCATATAATGTAGAGCCATGTGGCCTTTTTAATATTTCGTATCATCAAAACCGTGGTTAGATGTGCTCAACCAGTGAATGTATAATAAATAACTGTCCCCTTTTCTCTTGTTTTAACTAAAAAACGTACAATAATATCTAAACATTACCTGTAACGATGGGTAGATTGGCAGGCGCAAAGCACAAATATATGTAAATGGCAGCTGGAGTGAGCACTGCTACCGAGTTAAACATCCACATTTTGTGTCGCTCTGACATACAACTAACAAAAAAGCTGTGTTTAGTACTATTCAATAATGGTGACCACTAGGGAAGGAGCTGGTTGGTTAACCGAAAACCGGATTTCGAAAAACCAGTTAGCAGATAAAGGGATCAGGCCGGTAAAGCGACCAAAAAACTGAAATCTCGTCAATGGAAATTGGGTTCGAATAAAAAGGGACCGGTTAAAAATAAGCAAAGCGACCTAATCCTGCCCTACTGACCATCACTTACTGATAAGTGTCACTAACATAACCACACGTCATCTTGACTGGAATATGACTTAATGCTCCAAGAGCACCCAGGATGCCAGTCTCCGTGGTGCTGTACTTGAGCACCTTCTTGATGTAGGTAGGTGCATAAATGAACAGGAAAAAGCCAGAGAAAAGATCAGCAAATGCATTGAGCCAAACCGCCCACACTACTTTGTCTTTGACTACTTCCTAAAATTATTTGGGACTTTTAATACAAAAAATAAGCAGACAACTACACACCAAATAAGGCACAAATCTTTCGTGTGTTTTGTGAGCCTGCAAAAATTTCACATTTATGAAATGGTCAAGACTTATCTCTTTCTAACCCTCAAACTACTTTTTCGGTAAAGTCTCAGCTCGTGACCATTTGTGACCTAACTTTCCAAAATTCTGATTGAAAATCGACAAATTGTCATAAATAAACATTTTCGGAAAATCACTCTTGATACCGCAATGTCTTTGTGAATTTAAATTCTTTGGATGGGATTGGACGAGGATTGACTGACCACAAATTCGAGGGTCGACTGAACACAGTTTTCATGCGCGCATCTTTTAATTTTTTTTATCAAGTTGGACCACACGCTTGAGCCCGTCCTAACATTCGCTGGCCTACTTTGCCTAAGGCTTTGCTTAACACTCTTTTAAGTTAAAATATATTATGGTTGAATTGACAACATGGCGCCTTTTTTCATTTGTCGTAAATTTCATTTGGCCTTTTTGTCGTAAATCTGGCGCCTAATTTTTTAATTTGAATTTTCTACAATATTTTCACATAACTTGATTTTAATTTTCACACCATTTTGTAGCCCTGAATCTCAACCTTCTAATAAGCGATAACACTTAGCTGTATAATTTCAAAAATCATAAGATTCGCGTATTTAGACGGACGAACCTGAGCGGAAAACACTCTTTTTGTAATGCGTAAATCTTTATATTTTTGAAAATACACATCCAGGTGTCACAGCTTATCAAAAAGCTGAGATATGGAGCTACATGTTGGTGTGAAATATCAAACTGAATCATTTTTAAATAAGGTATAGAATTCAAAAAAATTAGGTGCCATTGTTAAGATAAAAAGACGCCAGATTTCCGACAAAAGTCGCCAAAACTTCGGCCCATCCAAAATATCATAATATATCCCAAATATAAACGGCGCGTGTTTAAAACAGGTAGTTAGTCGACTCTTCAGTATTCTTCCTCAAAAAATGTCCATTTTTAATCAAAGGTTCCAAAAATTAGGTCATAAAGGGTCACGAATCGTAGTCATCCTATTTTTCTATGCTTTCTTCAGAACTTATCTTTGCATTTTTGATAGAAAAATGCATTTTAAAGTAATACCAACCTCAGTTTTGCCTTTATGAATGGTCCTGATTTCTGTCGAGGTTACAAAATAATTTTTTACTGGATCATCTGAATCCGAAAAGTTAGTAAAAAAATGATGTAAAATTTTATCCCTTCGTGGCCTGATTGTTACATGTGACAGGTACTTTGGAATGTGCTCTACACAATAGGCAATAGAAAACAAAATTTCAATCAGAGAACAACGAGCTATAGCCAATTCAAGTTGAGAGGTCTCAAAATGGTTTGTTTCAAAAATTAGGCCATAAATCTTCTTTTTCGTAGGGTCACCCTAGCAACCTTATACTCGTTTTGTAGCTCAAGAGAAGGGGAAATTAATGTCAAATTTTGAATTCCGCTCAGGACAAAAAACATTCAAATTAACGTAAAATTCGGGATTTGAATATTTTTTTGTCCTGAGCGGAATTTGAAATTTGACTGTAATTTTTCAATTTTAAGAGCAGTTTTATATGCAAATTGACCACATCGAACACGAATCCAGTTTCAGAATTTCAGATATGTCTACCAAAAAAAAATTTTAGTCAAAATGATTTTGAACCATTTTCTTATATTATTTGAAGACCTCTTTTTCACACTACAATAGTCCTTTACATTTGAAGATTTAAGCCCTTTCTCATGCAGAATTCATCAGAAAATCTGAATTTGAAGTCAAAACTTAGCTATCGACCGTCTACAAGACAAAAACAGCCCATTTATGGTATAAAATTGCGTTTTAAAAAATTCAACTTTTTAATAATTGCTTTTGTATTCCGTAACTTTTCAGGTACATGAAGGCAATCAATATGTTGTTAGATATCCCTTTTCTTCAGCTACAAAATGAGTATGAGGTTTCTAGGGTGACTGTAAAAATATGTCTTACAAATATGTCTTATGGCTTAATTTATGAAACAACCTATTTTTTGAGACCTCTCAACTTGAATTGGCTATAGCTCGTTGCTCTCTGTTTGAAGTTTTGATTTTCTTTCGCCTATCGCGTAGAGCACATTCCAAAGTACCTGTATAGTCACATGTAACGATCGGGCCACGGAGGGTTATTCAAAAAGAAGACCTGTGTAAAAAATTATCCAACAAGTAAAAAAAATAAGAGAGACCAGAGCATGCAAGTAGTGTACCCAGGTCCATCCTATGGACTCGCAAATCTACGCGTCAACAATTGACTTTTGCAAAAATAAATAAGAAATGCTCACAACTCCAGAAAGAGAGTTGGTCAAAAACGAGGAGAGGGGCGAAAAACAGGTGAGCAGTCCAAGGAATTTGGCATTTTCCTGCAAACTTGCCCATCTGGTGCATAATACTCCAATCACTGCAAAGTCACAAGCATAGGCTAGACCCTAAACACAAAAATATGACGAGTATCTCAAAACACGAAAGATTCAGCTTGTGCTGAAGGCCAACGTAAAAAAAATGCAGTTATAAATCGACCATGGTCCCGGAAAAAATTCATCGGAGGGCAAGCCATAGCTTGCGACGGCTTTATATATTGGAAAACGGTTTATCTCGAAAAGATTTGTATTGACAAAAAAGTAATTAGAAAAAAGCTTGTGATCATAATAAAAAAATTTAGATCGGATGCTGGAAGTAAAACGTTTTTATTAACGTTATTAATTATTTAATATTTTATTTCTCAAAAGCGGTGTGTTGCCTGCAGACGAATGCGAGGGCATTCCGGGTTATCGATAAATGACCATTTTTAAAAGCATTATGACAACAGTGAAAAAAGTCGGTCTTAAATATATTCAAACTTCGATTTAACGGCCTGCAGGGTCGGTTTTAAAGGAGGCCGTTGAATCAAGGTTTGACTGTAGTGGACCTTTTAAAGTTGCAAAACTAGCCTGAAAGACCCTAACAACAATAAACCAGGCAAAGCCCAATCTGCAGCTGCAGGAATTAGTCCAGTGGACAGGGCAGAGACCACTCCGGATACGAAGAAAACATAGCGAGCCCATACTGGGAGCACAAATATGAGAACGGGAAAGTAGCTAACATGCTAGAGATGGAAACTGCCCACTGCAATACTGTTTTCTGGTATTGAGTATAGGAATGCACAACAGGGGGCTCAGTGTCCAACAGCAAAACCACCTAAACCACAATAAGTTCATACGTTTTGTATTTTATCAACCTGTATTCTATTTTTCCTGTATTTTATAGCCTATATTTTATAGCCTTTTATAGCCCATAGCCTATCATTATTCTGGTCGTAAAACCAACCTCTGACCCATTTCCAACAATTTGAGCCACCTTCTTTGGATCCATGCAAATAATTGTAAAATTGAGCGTAAGCATGTTGGAAAATACAGAAGTTAGACATAGAGTCCCCAAAACTAGTATAAAATAGCGAAAATGGTGCTGAAAAATATTTTTTCTATCCAGATTCTTTGTAGAATGTGGATCATTGTGAGTCATTTCTGAAAAAATTAAAATGATTTTAACTACCGTATCATCCCTAATAAGGTCCCATGGAGCCTTATTTTTCAACACTTATTTGGAGGGGCAGCATCGAATTCATCGACACATTTTATTTTGGTTACGGGTTCTAATCCTGGTGGTAGCAGACATAATTTTTTCTTGACTAAGGCCTCAAACACAATGAGGAGTCTGTTTGCGGATGCTAAATCAGATTTGTCGCACGGAAATGGCCATAACTTTTTTTTCAATTTTTCAATAATTATTCTGTTATTACCATTTTGTAGCTAAGATTCATGGCTACCAGATGAGCATTTCATGAAATAGATGTCTGTTGAAAATTGAGATAAAAATGAAAGACTCCGCCCAAGACTCCTGACAAAATTTGAGTCAGGAGTCTTGGGCGGAGTCTTTCATTTTTATCTCAATTTTTCAACAGACATCTAATTCATGAAATGCTCATCTGGTAGCCCTGAATCTTAGCTACAAAATGGTAATAACAGAATAATTATTGAAAAATTGAAAAAAAAGTTATGGCCATTTCCGTGCGACAAATTTGATTTAGCATCCGCAAACAGACTCCTCATTGTGTTTGAGGCCTAACAGTCATAAAATAGCTTTTATAGGACCATTAACACACTGCTTGTCCTGTGTGATCTTTGAGACTCATTTTACCCGATTTTTTAAAGGGTCATTGCCGTCTCAGACAACGGTTGTCCCCCGCCAATTTAAATTTTTTTCTTTATCGTTGGATTTACGTACGTATTTTTCAACTTGTTTTCTAGCAAAACTATACATAAAATTAAATTCTAGGCCTTGTATTGTAGGAAACCAAGCTGAAAACACCGTACAGAAGTTGAATAATTAGGCAAAAAAATTTAAATTGGCAGGGAACAATACAAAACAGGTGGCAATGGCCCTTTAAAAAAGTTTTGGCCTATCTACTTTGGCCTCTCACTTTTTTGAGCTATCATTTGCCCACAAAGCAATGCACACTGACGATTTCAACATTTCGACGCCAGATTCGTGTTCAGCATGGTTGATTTGCTGACAAAACTGCTCGTAGAATGAATTGAAGTTTGAGGGCGGCGGTAAATTGAACCTCTACAAATTGAACCCCGGTAAATTGACCCTCCGGTAAATTGAACCTCCGGTAAATTGAACCTCAAAATTTGTCTTGAGAGGATTTTTTTTTATTCAAGAGATACTTTTTTCCAGTCCAGTTGCCAGGGGCCTAACAGACTATTTGAAAAGTGAAAATGAAAAATTGAAAATGAAAAATTGAAAAGTGAAAATTCTCAAGCAGACTAATATTCGAAAAATTGAAAATGAAAAGTGAAAATGAAAAATTGAAAATTTTTTCATTTTCAAGCAGACTATTGAAAAATTGAAAAATTGAAAAATGAAAAGTGAAAATTTTTTCAATTTTTCATGAAAAATTGATGACCGGTCATCACGTTATCATTTTTTCAGAATTTTACATAGCTAAATTCTGGGGCTATTTTTATGCGCTGAACACGATTTTGGGCTCAGATTTTGTGTTTTTGTGATAGAACAAGTAGTAAGGCACTAGTAAAGAATCCTTGTCCAAAATATGCCTTGGTCCCCTGTTGTTTTTTTGTGAAAAACAGCTTGTGCCATTCACAAAAAAACAACAGGGGGGACCAAGGCATATTTTGGACAAGGATTCTTTACTAGTGCCAGTAGTAAATTGCTTTATTTGCTTCTACTTCAGGCGATGTCTGCAAGCGACAGTGATAACAGCAGTGGAAATGGTGCTATTCGTTCGAGGGTGTTTTAACTAAAAGGCACATTTGGTAAAATTTCTTTTGGTAAAGGCACATGTGGTAAGAAAACTTTTTGGTAAAGCACTTTTTCCGTGGATATTTTCGGGTGGTATATCTTTTTGGTCATAGAGTTCTTGTTTTTGGCCATAGATCTTATTGGCTGTTTTGGTCACAGAGACACCGTTTTCGGAGGCAATAGACGTTTTTCCAATCATCTAAAAGGGCTAGGGAAACTTGCCAAAAACGAAATTTGCCAAACGTATGTTTTGCCAAAACGAAATTTGCCAAAACGAAATTTGCCAAAACGAAATTTGCCAAATCGAAATGCGCCAAAACGAAATATGCCAAAACGAAATTTGCCGAAACGAAATTTGGCTAACGAACTAACAGGGGGGACCAAGGCAGTTTTTACGTTTTATTCAAAATTTTCGAAATTGTGTCCTAACCACCTAAAACCACCCCAAACCAGCGAAAACCATCCAAAATCACCCAAAACCACCCAAAATCAAACCAAACTACCCAGAACACCAAAAACCACCAGAAACCATTCAAAACTTCACCAAAGAAAAATTTAAATTTATAAATTTAATTTAAATTTTTAGTCTGAACCAACCAAACCAAGTGGTCGTCCACTTGGATCAAAAATTTTTTTTACGTTTTTGGATTCCAAAACCTATTTTCTGGACTGATTCGTGCACGCTGAACATGGTCTGACAGTGGTAAAATCACGATTCATGAAGAAATTCTTGAGTTTTAGGGAATAATTGATTTTGGTAAAACCAATTATTTGCCAAAACTCAAAAAATAACTGAGAAAACGGCATTTTGCCACTGTCAAACCATGTTAAGCGTGCATGAATTAGTCTAGAAAACTGGTTCTAGAACCCAAAAACGTAAAAAATTTTTTGATCCAAGTGGACGACCACTTGGTTTGGTTGGTTCAGACTAAAAATTTAAATTCCCGCAAAATTTTTATTTGGTGTAGTTTTGGATGGTTTCGAGTGGTTTGGGGTGTTTTGGGTTGTTTAGTGTGATTTTGGCTGGTTTTTGCTGTTTTTAGTGGTTTTTGGTTGTTTGGGGTGGTTTTAGGTGGTTAGGACACAGTTTCGAAAATTTCGAAAAAAACGTAAAAACTGCCTTGGTCCCCCCTGTTGGTTCGTTGGCCAAATTTCGTTTCGGCAAATTTCGTTTTGGCATATTTCGTTTTGGCGCATTTCGATTTGGCAAATTTCGTTTTGGCAAATTTCGTTTTGGCAAATTTCGTATTTGGCAAATTTCGTTTTTGGCAAGTTTCCCTAGCCTCTAAAAGCACTTTATGCTCTCCGAACCCCTTTAAGCACCTAGTGACCAGGACATGAATCGAGGTCCTCTACTCAGGACAATTGCACCCAGAGGGGTTTCAACCAGCGACCTTGGTGATGAGTGCATGGACTTCTACACCACTCAAATACTCAAATCATGATAAAAAATAAGGTATGCGCCCAGGTGGATTCGAACCAGCAAGCTCTACATCACCACTTATAATCGCTCAGAACTCCATCCAGAGGGACGAACCAAACCAAGTGGTCGTCCACTTGGATCGACAATCCTTTTCACGTTACCGGGTTCTAAAACATTATTTCTGCACTGATTCGAGTATGCTGAAGATGGTTTGACAGTGGTAAAATCACGTTTTACAAAGAAATTTTTAAGTTATTGCTAATTGTTGATTTATCAAAATCAATCGTTAGCAATAACTCAAAAATTTCTCGGTGAAACGTGATTAAAGAAATTTTAATTAGAAATTTTAATTTTGTAGGCCATCCAGGTGGACATCCACCTGACCAGGAGGTAACCACCGCAGGTTTTGGGGTTTGCGTGGGTGAAATATTGATTTTGGTCCTAACAAACCTAATCTAACACATAATTTTAAGTTAGAAAAATGAGTATAATTAAGAAGAATTTTACTGGGAGAATATAGATATAGAAACCTGGAGAAAGAAAGGGAAAGAGAAGAAAAAGTTGGAATAAGAAGGTCTTTGACACAAAAACAACTACAAAGTGCTTACTAAAAAAATTTTACCAAATATGCCTTTACCAAAAAATTTTTTACCAAATGTTCCTTTACCAAAAAGTTTTTTTACCAAATGTGCCTTTTACCAAATATTTCTTTACCTTTTTCGGTACAGACCCCCCCCCCCCAAACAGACCCCGTACAGCCCCCAAAAATACAATGCGCAAAATGAAAATTTTCAGTGAAAATGAAAAATTGAAAAATGCTTAGTCTGCTTGAAAAGTGGAAATTTTTCACTTTTCATTTTCACTTTTTATTTTCAATTTTTCAATGGTCAGCTTCAGAATTTTCATTTTCAATTTTTCATTTTCATTTTTCAATTTTTCATGAAATTTTTCATTTTTCAAATAGTCTGCTAGGCCCCAGGTCACCGTGTTTCAAGGGAGTCCGTATATTCCACTGCGGTAAATCCTCCGTCCGGTGAACTCTCCCCTGGTGAATTCCACCTTCAAATTATTGAGGTTACAGGTTCAAATCCCGGTGAGTGAGAGCCATAAACTGGTATTTAGGAGATCAACTATTCTCACGGTGAGTAATGTAATCACACTGGTACCACATTCCGTAAATGGGTATCCACCTCCAGTATCCGAAATTTTGGATTTAGCCGAAAGTAGCTAAAGATCATTGTACCCTATCAAGAATCGTGTCCTGAGCACGGTTTGATCATGCTAAAACAGCGATTTGACTTGCGGTAACCCCAGTTCTGGAGTAGTTTCCTATCCCTTAGGGTATCCACGCGGTAATATTATGTAACTTTTTTTGACTCTCACTTTCAGTAAAAATTTGCAGGAATTTAAATTTTTTAGTCTGAACCAACCAAACCAAGTGGTCGTTCACTTGATCAAAAAATTTTTTAACTTTTTCGTAATCCAAAACCTGTTTTCTGGACTGATTCGGGCATGCTGGATATGGTCTGATAGTGGTAAAACGCCGTTTTCTCGGGTATTTTTTGACTTTTGCTACAATCGAGTCTTGGTGGAACCAATTATTTCGCAAAAATCAAAAAATACCCGACAAAACTGCATTTTGCTACTATCAAACCATGTTTTGCATGTCCGAATTAGTCCAGAAAATAGGTTTTGGAACATGAAAAACAAAAATTTTTTTTGATTCAAGTGAACAACCACTTGGTTTAGTTAGTGCATGGATTATCCAGTAGAACTGAGGTTGGATCATATAAAACATTTTACTACCCGGGTACCACTACACTACCTGAGTTCCCAATCTTGGTACGACTACCTGGGTGCAGCAAAACCAAGTGGTCGTCCACTTGGATCAAAAAAATTCGTTTTTCACGTTCCAAAACTATTTTCTGGACTAATTCCGGCATGCTTAAGATGGTTTGATAGTAGTAAAATGCAGTTTTGGCAGGTATTTTTTGAGTTTTGGGAAATAATTGATTTCACCGAAACTCGATTTTACCAAAGCTCAAAAAATAGCCGAGAAAACGGCATTTTACCACTATCAGACCATTCTCAGCATGCCCGAATTAGTCCAGAAAACGGGTTTTGGAGCCCGAAAAATTTAAAAAAAATTTGGTCCAAGTGGACGACCACTTGGTTTAGTTAGTGCATGGATCATCCAGTAGAACTGAGGTTGGATTATAGAAAGACAATTTAAATTATAAGAGCTCTTCACATGACAAAAATGAATAATTTAAAAATTTTATAACGGATAGGGTTGACTGCATTTTGTTTACTGGGCACCCAAATGGACCAATAGGACACCCAAAAGATTTTTCACATCCACGTTAAATCAAGACCACTGAGGATGGATCTAAACTATCTGTAGTGGATCTGGACTGGTGAAAGTGTATAAGGACCCCTTAGGGTCAATCTGGACCATTTGGGGTGGACTTGAACCACTGAGGGTGATTCTGGATAACTGAGAGTGGATCTGGACCCTTGAGGTTGAATAAGATGGATCAAGTGGCCTTTTAATATTCCTTTCCCTTTCCTATACAGCCCATGCTAAAGGCTGGTGTTAGGGATGCATATGACACCAGCGTTAAAAATAGGGTTGGGTAATTAGCCGGGTAAAATCTTTTTTGGTAAAATCCCGGGTATTTACCCGGGTATTTACCCGGTATTTTACCATTGTCCAACCCTAGTTAAAATCTTTTGAATAAAAAATCCTCTGAAGACAAATTTTGAGGTTCAATTTACCGACGTTCAATTTACCGGAGGGTCAATTTACCAGGGTTCAATTTGTAGAGGTTCAACTCACATGAGCCGAAGTTTGACGTCAAATTTCAACTTCCTCTCGAGACAAAAAAGATTTGAACTTCTCAACAATTATATATTTGAATAATTTCAGTATCGAGGGAATTCGAAATTTGACGACAAACTATTCATTCTGAGAGCAGTTATCTCAGTAAATCGACCATGATGAACACGAATCTGGCGTCAAAATGTTGAAATTGTCAGTGTGCATTGCGTTGTGGGCGAATGATAGCTCAAAAAAGTGACTTATCTTATAGAGGCTAAAACTTCATAAAAAAACATTTTTCTAATTTTTTTTTTGAAGATTCGAAATTTTCATAAAATTTTCTACAAAACAAAGTTCTGTGTTTACTAAAGCGGTCTGATGTGAAATATTTATAGCCATGTAAATATGAGACTTCATCTAAGTATTACCTTGTAAACTTTGAATTCGTTTGGCTATAAATACAAGTGAGATCTGAACAGGTGTCCAAAAGATCACGCACGGCAAGCGGAGTGTTAAACCTCAGATTGGGCAGGGAAACATCGCGTTACCGCCCCTAATTGGGTATCCATCTCCAGAATCCAAAATTTTAGATTTACCGTATTTCCTCTAATTTAGCCCCGGGGGCTAAACTTTTTGGATCCCATTCAGAGTGGGGCTAAATTAGAGGGGGAGGCTAAATTAGAAGGTTGGGGGGGGGAGGAGGTTAATTTTTTGAGCCTCTCCCGGGTGACAAAATTTTGACGAACATCTACAAGTTTATTCGGATTTCATAACAACATAAAATGTACAGAGTGGCGCAAATTTTCGCCGGGATTTGTTTCGCTCACATCTTCTTTCATTGATCGTGTCTCGGCGAGATATTTTTTTTACATGAAAGAAGACGTTCGAGGCAATAGGATGACACCTCATTCGCCATTTGTCACTTTTGTTAACGTGCTTTGCTTACGTGTTAAACTTTGCTTGATTTCATTCCGTGCCATTATTTTATTTGGGTGGATGAAATACCAAGTTTACCAAGACAACTATCCGATCTCAATACACTGAAGCAAATTATTTTCCGAGCATTTTTCCCTAAAATTTCCCTAAAAATGGTACAGCGAGCGATTAACAGCTACGGTCTGCTTATTCAACTATGCATTGATCTCCAAGGAGGAAGCATTGATGAAGGCTTTCGCAATATTAAACGAGATTTGTTGTTTTCATTGTTAAGATCTGTTTTTCTCATGCATGTTGGATGTCATTCGATTGCCCGGAGTGTCCTCTTTCAAATAAAAAAAAAATCCCGCCTAGACACGATCAATGGAAGAAGATATGAGCAAAACAAATTGCGGCGAAAATTTGCGCCACCGTGTACTAACAATTAATGTAAAATTCTGGGTTTGGAATGTTAATATCATCGTCATATAATACGCCTCAATTTAAACTTTTTAAATTATTTTCGACTTTGGGGGGTAAAACGGTGTTTTGTCCCATGAGCCGAAATTCCGAAAATCGAGCAAAAACGTCCCGAGCGCGGGCAAATTTAAAGTGATTTTGGATAACTCCTGTTTTTGTCCGGTGCACGGGCAAAACACCCTAAATTGGAAATGTGCTCTAAATCCGCCCCGGCATGGGGCAGTATAAGGCGTCGCAAGAGAAATCCCTATATTTGTCCGGTTGATAGGGCATATTCAGAGCACTTCGAGAAAGTGCTCTGAATCCGTCCCGAAATGGGGCATATCCGGAGCACTTCTGAAAGTGCTCTGAATCCGTCCCGAAATGGGGCATATCCGGAGCACTTCTGAAAGTGCTCTTAATGTGTACCAAAATGGGGTGAATTAGGAGTACTTTTGGATCCCTAGTATTTTTGTCGCTTTCAGAGAAAATTCGGCTAAGTAAGTGCTCATCTTGAGTCAGAAAAGATGGGTGCTTTTTCTGACTCACAAAAGATGGGTCGAATTCTGACTCAGAAAAAGATGGGTCAAATTCTGACTCAGAAAAAGTGGGTCAAATTCTGACTCAGAAAATATGGGTCAAATTCTGACTCAGGATTTGATCCACTGTTATACTGTCAATTAAAAATATCTTGCAGTCAGTGGGGGTCGAACTTACGACCTTTTCTCACCTACATCACCACATAATCACTGCGCTATATGTGGCCGCTACGCATGAGCGGTTATTTCGTTATACTTATACCCAAACCCAGATTTATGATGCAAGAAAAGGGTCTTCCTCACGGGTCAGGACCACATTATGGTAAAGGTTGAGGTAGTGTTTTAAGAGGGTTTGTAGCAAGGGTTCGGGCTACGTTAACTCAATGTTTTAATTATGTGAAATTCCTTGTTACATGGTCACTGAGATCTTTTATTTAAGCTCTATCACTGAGCTACCTGGTCTACTCAATCTAGTTGAGGCTTTTCAATACTCGGGACATTAATTGTATCAGAATCGATACTGGGACAGAACTTTGAGACATCGAGGGCACCAATACAGATAACGTCACTAATTCATGCACAAATACAATAAAGCAGACATTTCATTGTTCACAATTAAAAATACAATAAACAATTAAGATAACTACTGTATATTGGTTCGAATTCATGGCACTTTCTTGTAGTCCAGCATCCTGTTTTTTCTACAGCTGCTACCTAAATTTGAAATTCATTGAGCTACACGAGTAAGAATCTTAAGTAAATGCTCACTGATTGTCAGGTATCCTGCGCACTAGCCACCAGAGCTGAAGCATCACCAGAGACCACCAGAGCTGAAGCACTCTATACGTTTTCACCGCTACATTCTTCTGCAATTTTGAAACCATAAATACAGAAAGAAACTAGCTCAAGCAAGACAATTACCCGCTTACTCATGATTGAAGATACCATCTGCGTGTTCCTGACCCCGCTGACTCAAGTCGAGAGCTACCATGTGTTTCTGATCTAATCACAGCGGATTTATCTGTAAACTGAAAAGGAGAGAGAAATAATCCTACATAACACCTTTACCTGACTTCACTACCTTCACTATCTCAAAATTGCAATATGCAAAATTGCGCTAAAACACAGAAAAAGTAGGGAGGGTTCATTAATCTCACTCGCAAATGGCAGCTCCACTCCATACGTAGCAAGTGATCCTCTTCTTGAAGTTCTTCGGGTTTAGTTTACACTCGATACTCTCAGTTATTTTTCTTTTTTCTGCTTGTTTCTCCCTACTTTTTCTGTGTTTTTAGCGCAATTTTGCATATTGCAATTTTGAGATAGTGAAGGTAGTGAAGTCAGGTAAAGGTGTTATGTAGGATTATTTCTCTCTCCTTTTTCAGTTTACAGATAAATCCGCTGTGATTAGATCAGAAACACATGGTAGCTCTCGACTTTGAGTCAGCGGGGTCAGAACACGCAGATGGTATCTTCAATCATGAGTAAGCGGGTAATTGTCTTGCTTGAGCTAGTTTTCTTTCTGTATTTATGGTTTCAAAATTGCAGAAGAATGTAGCGGTGAAAACGTATAGAGTGCTTCAGCTCTGGTGGTCTCTGGTGATGCTTCAGCTCTGGTGGCTAGTGCGCAGGATACCTGACAATCAGTGAGCATTTACTTAAGATTCTTACTCGTGTAGCTCATGAATTTCAAATTTAGGTAGCAGCTGTAGAAAAACAGGATGCTGGACTACAGAAAGTGCCATGAATTCGAACCAATATACAGTAGTTATCTTAATTTGTTTATTGTATTTTAATTTGAACAATGAAATGTCTGCTTTATTGTATTTGTGCATGAATTAGTGACGTTATCTGTATTGGTGCCTCGATGTCTCAAAGTTCTGTCCCAGTATCGATTCTGATACAATTAATGTCCCGAGTATTGAAAAGCCTCAACTAGATTGAGTAGACCAGGTAAGCTCAGTGATAGAGCTTAAATAAAGATCTCAGTGACCATGTAACAAGGAATTTCACATAATTAAAACATTGAGTTAACGTAGCCCGAACCCTTGCTACAAAACCTCTTAAAACACTACCTCAACCTTTACCATAATGTGGTCCTGACCCGTGAGGAAGACCCTTTTCTTGCATCATAAATCTGGGTTTGGGTATAAGTATAACGAATAACCGCTCATGCGTAGCGGCCACAATAGCGCAGTGGATATGTGGTGATGTAGGTGGAGAAAAGGTCGTAAGTTCGACCCCCACTGACTGCAAGATATTTTTAATTGACAGTATAACAGTGGATCAAATCCTGAGTCAGAATTTGACCCATATTTTCTGAGTCAGAATTTGACCCACTTTTTCTGAGTCAGAATTTGACCCATCTTTTCTGAGTCAGAATTCGACCCATCTTTTGTGAGTCAGAAAAAGCACCCATCTTTTCTGACTCAAGATGAGCACTTACTTAGCCGAATTTTCTCTGAAAGCGACAAAAAATACTAGGGATCCAAAAGTACTCCTAATTCACCCCATTTTGGTACACATTAAGAGCACTTTCAGAAGTGCTCCGGATATGCCCCATTTCGGGACGGATTCAGAGCACTTTCTCGAAGTGCTCCGAATATGCCCCATGTCAGCGCAGGATAAGGCGTTTCAAGAAAAACTCATGAATTTGTCCGGTTGACGAGGACAATCTACTCGTGTCGCAAAAGTGCTCGGAATTTGTCCATCGTAGGCAGAATAAGCCGATTAGGTCAAAACTCATGAAATTTGCCGGTGTTCGGGACAAAAACTGGTGTTTCTACCAAATCGTCCAAATTTTCCCCGAGCGTGGGGCAGAATAAGAGAACTTTTGCGATTTTTTTTTCGCGTGGGACAAATCCATGCTTTTAGCCCCCAAAGTCGGAAATTAAAAAAAAAGGTTTAAATTGAGGCGTATTATATATAGGGCTAGATAAATTAATCCAGTCAGTTGGATCAATACACTTGGACCAATACAGTCGGTACAATCCAGCCAGCTGAACTAATTTAACCATAAAACTGATCCAACACAACCGCTCACCACAGCACAAAAACATAAGAATGAATGAAATGACCACTCCACTGGGTATATGCCCCAAATGAATACGAAAAAAAATTTTCGTTTTTAGGGGGGGGCTAAATTAGAGGCGGGGGCTAAATTCTTCGGATCCTCTCTTGAGGGGGGGGGGCTAAATTAGAGGCGGGGCTAAATTCTTCGGATCCTCTTGAGGGGGGGGGGCTAAATTAGAGGCGGGGGCTAAATTCTTCGGATCCTCTCTTGAGGGGGGGGGGGCTAAATTAGAGAGGGAGGCTGAATTAGGAGGGGGGGGAGCTAAATTACAGGAAATGCGGTAGCTGAAAGTAATTATTAAATCATTGTATCCTACCCATAATCGTGTCCTGATCACGATTTGATAATGCTTAAATTTGATAATTCTGTATATGCAGGTGTAGTACCAAGAAAGTGGTACTCAGGTGGTAGTACTAAGCAGTGACTAGGTATCGTTACTCACGTGGAAGTGCTTTAAGTATTGGCCACGGGCGTACCCAGGCCTAGTGCAGAGACGGTGGCTCACGTGCCCCCCCCCGTCAGATTTTTTTAAACGGTGAAGGTAAAATGGCCTCAAGAATTCAAAAAATGTGTAGGTTTAAAATGGCCTGGTGCCCCTTCGTCAGAAATTTCTGCATACGCCACTGGTAGTGGTATTTGGGCGGTAGTAGATTGTAGTTTCTAGGTAATGGTATCTAAAATGGCATTACTTAGTCAGTAGTACCCCAAGGTTGAATATAGATCATTTTTGTAGTGCATCTGACCACGTTGGTAGCGCTTAGATCATGTGGATGTCGGTGGCACACAATTTATCGACATCGAATTCATCGACACCTTATTCGTTAGAGACAGAAAAGTTTCGGGTCGGGGTTTTACAGTCTTGTACTGTTCGCGGTCGGGGTTTTTAATATCTTTCGGGGCGGCCCCGAGGGGATAAGCCGAATTTCGGGGTTTTTAAATTGTTAGTCCAAAGTCTCACATAGGTCAGACGAATTTATATTGATTTTAGAATAGTGTTTTAAACGTCTTCTAAGTGATTTTCATACGCTAAAAAATATAAAAAAAAATAAAAAAAACTATTTTCTGACATTTTCGTAAATAAAAAAATTGATTCCCGGAAAAAATCGACCAAAATTTGATAAAATATTTATTTGCCTTAGTCCCCTGAGACAAAAAGTCATGTTTTGGACCAAATCTTTTTCAAGATGTTTTTATTATGGTGTGACAAATCGATAATTTATCGATTTCGATAAAATCAAATTTCTTTCAAACAACAGGGGGGACCAAGGCAGTTTTTAGGGTTTTTTTTCGAATTGTGTCCGAGCCACCCCAAATCACTCAAAATCACCCCAAACCACCCAAACCACCCAAAACCACCCCAAATCACCCAGAATCACCCAAACCATCCGTCGAAATCCACGTGATGACATGAAAATCGAAAAATATTAAAAATCTGGACCAAACCATCTATAATATGCAAAATCGTGTGGTGAATTGGGTTTGATGAGACCAAAACTTGAGTTCACCTACCGAAACCCCAAAACCCGGGGTAGGTAACCGCTGGTCCAGGTGGGTATCCACCTGGATGACCCAGAAAATCAAAAATTTTTAAAAATTCAAAAATAGACTATGCTATCATATGTAAATCGTGTGGTAATTGTGTTTGATGAGACAAAAACTTTGAGTTCACCTACCGAAAACCTCAAAACCTGGGGTCGTGTGCCGCCTAGTCCATGTGGGTGTCCACCTGGATGACCTAAAAAAATAAAAAATTAATTTAAATTCCAAAACAAAACCATTCTATCATATGCAAAATCGTGCGATGAATCGTGTTTGATTAAGATCGAATTTTGAGTATACCTACCAAAACCCCAAAACTTGGGGTAGGTACTGCCTGGTCCAGCAGGTACCGCCTGGTCCAGGTAGGTGTCCACCTGGATGACCAGAAAATTTGGAATCGCACTTTTGTCTATCAAAACTGATTCTTTACCTGGCCAGACAGATGGCCAGAACGAGAAAAGGAAGAGTGCGAGTGAGAGTAAAAGAGCTCTATTGGGGACTTAGCTTAACCAATCAAACCAAGTGGTCGTCCACTTGGATCAATTTTTTTTACGTTTTTCATGTTTCAAAACCTGTTTTCTGGACTAACTCGGCATGCTGAAGATGGTTTGACAGTGGTAAAATGCCGTTTCTCGAGTATTTTTCGAGTATTGGGAAATAATTGATTTTACCAAAGCTCGAGTTTACTAAAACTTAAAAAATACCCGAGAAAACGTCAGTTTACTATTATCAAACCATCTCCAGCATGCTCGAATTAGTCCAAGAAACAGGTTTAGGAACCCGAAAAAGTAAAAAATATTTTGCTCCAACTGGACGACTATTTGGTTTGGTTTAAGCTAAGTACCCAATGGAGTTCTTTCAATCGCACTCTCAGTCTCACTCTCGCTTTCACTTGCACTCTCACTTTTCTCGTTTAATTTGTCTGGCCAGGTGAATATCAGTTTTGATAAGACAAAAAAGTGCGATTTCAAATTTTCAGATTTCCAGTGGATTTCACCTGGACCAGGCCTACCTAGCCACGGTTTTGGGTTTTGGTATTTAAATCAAAGTTTTGGTCTTATCAAACACGATTCACCGCACGATTTTGCATATGATAATTTGTTTTTAATTTAAATTAATTTTTATTTTTAGGTCATCCACGTGGATGGTACCAACCCCAGGTTTTGGGGTTTTAGTAGGTGGAATCGCAATTTTGGGTTCATCAAACACGATTCACCACACGACTTCACACATGATAGCATGGTCTATTTTGAATTTTTAAAAATTTTGATTTTTCTGGTCATCCAGGTGAGTACCACCTGGATGACCAGGCGGTACCTAACCCAGTTTTGGGGTTTGGTAGGTGAACTCAAAGTTTTGGTCTCATCAAACCAATTCACCACACACGATTTTGCATATGATAAGATGGTTTGGTCCAGATTTTTAATATTTTTCGATTTTCATGTCATCCACGTGGATATCCACGGATGGTTTGGGGTGATTCTAGGTGATTTGAGGTGGTTTTGGGTGGTTTTGAGTGATTTGGGGTGACTCGGACACAATCTAAAAATTTTCAGAAAAAAACCCCTAAAAACTGCCTTGGTCCCCCTGTTGTTTGAAAGAAATTTTATTTTATCGAAATCGATAAAAGATTTTATCGATTTTTTATCGATTTTTTAAATAATTCTCGTTTGAATCGATTTTATCAAAATCGATAAATTTATCGATTTGTCACACCATGCTTTCTTCTGTTTGATAGCTCAAACGAAAGCATAGATTATTGGTCACATTTCGGTATATAAAATGTGTGACTTGTAAAAAAAGGTCAGAAATCAATGTAATAATCAAAGAAAATTCTGAAACCGTCGATTTTCGGAAATTTAGCCCACTTCAGCCTGAATACAAGCTTCAGTAGGTGTGAAAGCTTGCTTTGATAATCTTGTTGGATAGCCAAGAGTGTGAGGATCATTTTGACACAAAACTTGCAATAAAAGGAGAAAAAAAAGGTGTGGCAGCCAGTGGTAGTCAAACCTGTGACCTAAGCAATGCGTATTATAAGTATAACTCACCCTTCAAAACCACTACCAGCTAGTATTTAGGTACCTGAACAAATAATAAAGGTGGTTTTAAATGGTGGAATTCAGATTCTGAGAGATTGAGCCGATCAAGAAGGGATTCTGATGCGCGCAATCGAATTTTCGCAATAAGGTTACTCCCTCTCAATAACTCCCAAAAACAACTTGGCCACTCTGGGGACTGCCCTACGACGGATACACATTATGACTGGATCAACGACCGATTCAATTACGACCGGAATACAACGACCGGATACAATTATGCCGGATACAACGACCGGCACGGCTGTAGGAACTAGATTTTTAGTCATTTAAAAAAAAATTCAAAAGTGTATCCGGTCGTAATTGTATCCGGTCGTAATTGTATCCGGTCGTGGGTATACCCTCTGGGGTGGGATTCTGAGCAAACAAGTCGTTTTCTGACCATAAAATTTGAATTTCCGCAAATTTTAAACTCTGCAGGCAGAAAAAAATAGGAAAAAGATAAATCTACTGGCAAAAACGAATATTCTACGGCCATTCAATCTACAGGTAAAAAGAAATATGCAATGGGCGAAAACGAGTATTATACGGGCAAAAAAATATTATCAGAAAGAATACGATTTGCACCAAAAAGGATTCGATTTGCACCATAAAGAATACTATTTGCACCAAAAAGAATTCAATTTGCACCACGGCGATT
The DNA here is from genome assembly GCA_004194705.1 of Ditylenchus dipsaci. Classification (NCBI taxonomy): domain Eukaryota; kingdom Metazoa; phylum Nematoda; class Chromadorea; order Rhabditida; family Anguinidae; genus Ditylenchus; species Ditylenchus dipsaci. Next base: position 153,306 of record SADC01001227.1, on the reverse strand, counting down.
TGCGCCAAAATAATCTTTGCACCAAAAAGATTCAATTTGACGCAAAAAGAGCTTTTTTGCACCAATTTTTTGCACCAAAAAGAAATTTTGGGGTTACTCGGTTTTACCCCTCCAATAATTTTAGGCTTAGGAACTAGGCTTAGCCCTTAGGCTTAGGCTCTGGCCCTTAGGCTTAGGCTGAGGCCAAACTATTACTAATACCAGCTTTTTTAAAATTAAAAAGTATGATTTTAGGTACCCCTAAAAAATTATTGGGATGGGTAAACCAAGTAGCTTTTTTGGGAGGGCATAAACGAGTAGCGTCGAAATTCTTTTGCACCAGAAAAATCCATATCCAAAAATTTTAATTTTTGAAAAAAATCTACTTATTTAAAAAAAATTATGGATCTATGTCCCGGGGTACACCAATGACAATAGTGCCCGCTTTCGTATCATGAGATCTCTATATAGTATTTGGTATGGGAATCTGACGCTATTCCTAAAGCTATTGTTTTAAGCCTTATTTCTGCCATTTTCTGTTAAAGGGGCATGCCACGCTAATAAGAATTGGTGCCCGGGAATTCAAATTTTTTTTCTAATCATTGAACTTCTGTACTGATTTTTCAACTTGGTTCTAACAAAACCATACCTAAAATGAAATTCTAGGCATTGTTTTGTAAGAAACCAAGTTTAAAAATTAGTACAGAAGTTAATTGATTGGGAAAAATTTTGAATTCCCGGGCCCACCTCTTATTAGCGTGGGCATGACCTTTAACTTATGTCGTATATCTCCCAGAACCCTTAAAGGAGCATGGCTTCCTACGACTAAACAATTGTTGATATTTGAATTCCCGGGGACAAAATCCAAACTATGGTTTGGCACGAATTGTTTTTTGAATGCAAGCATTTTTTATTTCAAATATTCATTTAAATTCTTTAATTACGTCAAACCCAGCAATTGTGGGCATAGCAAAAAGTATGAGTACTCACTGAACCTTTAGCATTTAGCCGGATCGGATCCCGAGGTTGAGCATGAGTCAGACATCCGCGGAGTGTCGTGGACTTTTAGTTTTGGATTTGCTGGGCTTTTGGCTTGGCCTCAGTGTTCGCAGATGAAAAAACGGAAATCAGGATTTTGAACAAAAAAATCTCTGAAAATCAGGATTTTGAACAAAAAAAAATTAGGCTTGGCAGTTAGGGGTCCGGGCGGGAAACGGGAATGGGAATTTGAAAAAAAATTGCTCCTGCGGGAAACCGGGAATGGGAATTCCAAAATTTCGGGAATCCCGACGGGAAACGGGAATTTGTTAAATAAGAGAGAAAAGCCAAAATTCTGCGATTTTTTTCTTCAAACAAATCAAACAAACAAATCAATAAAGTCTATTCAGACTTCCCGAAGTCACGCTTGACTCCGGAGTCAAATGGTCTGACTCCGGAGTCAGCATGAGTTCGGAGTCAACCCATTTTGGTCATGCAAAACTACTGTAATCGTTTGTTTAGCATTTTTTCATCTTGTTTTCGATCGGGATCCTATTTTTTGGATTGCAAGACGATGAAAAAATATACTGTGACAGATGTCACAGGAGAAAAGTTATGGTATCTAGAGAGTGATTTTAATTTAAAAATCTTCACCGGAACAAACAAGTGGTACTGTCTTGGTTTTAGAAATGAAAAAAGCTTGTGCTTACAGTAAGTAGATTCCTAAATTCTCAGCCGTTATGCTGTTGAAGAGGCTCTAGGTAAATTCGTCCCCAAAACCGCTAATTCAAAAGTTTCGAACAGGTTCGAAATTCGAATCCAATCGGTAGGAAACACAATTTTTCTTGTTAAAGAGCCATATAGTCTTAGTAAAGCCGAATGTGGGTAGGAAGAGCATCAGGTAGGTACGGGCGCGGTAAATTCAGATGTGCTAAAGAGGTTTGACAGCAGTAAAACACCGTTTTCTCGAGTATTTTTTTGAGTTTTTGGTAAAATCGAGATTTGGTAAAATCAATTATTGCCCAATACTCAAGAAATACCATACAAAACTTTATTTACTATTATCAAACCATCTTCAGCGTGTCCGAATCAGTCCAGATAACAAGTTTTGGAACATGAAAAATGTAAAAATTTTTTGCTCCAAGTGGACAACACTTGGTTTTGTTGTACCCAGGTAGTCGTACCCAGATTGTGGAACTTAGTTAGTGTAGTGGTACACAGGTAGCACATTTCAGTCTGTGATCCAAGCTATGATTTTTATATGATTTCTACGATTCTTACGATCCAACGTCAGTTCTGCTAAATAATCCATGCACCAACAAAACCAAGTAGTCGTTCACTTGGAGTAAAAAAATTTCTACGTTTTCCATCTTACAAAACATATTTTCTGGACTATTCAGGCATGCTGAAGATGGTTTGATAGTGGTGAAATGACGTTTCGTCGAGTATTTTTTTGAGTATTGGACAATAATTGATTTTCCAAAACTGGTTTTTGTCAAAGCTTAATAAATACCCTACAAAACGGCATTTTAGCACTATTAAACCATCTTCAGCATGTCTGAATTAGTCCATAAAAAAGGTTTTAAGGCTAAAAGTAAAAAAAAATTAAAATATGTATTGTCTGTTCACCTGACCATGAGGCACCTACTCAAGGTAATGGGGTTGGGGTGGGTAAAGTCGTAATTTTGGTCCTAACAAACCTGATTTCCCACACATTCTAAGTTAGAAAAATATTTGTTACTACCAGGATTCGAACCTGCTCGAAATTTTTGAATTGGAGGTTTTGGGACGAATTTACCTGGGGACGAATTTACCGGGGACGAATTTACCGCCGCCCGTTGAAGAAGACGTTCACCAGAAATGACGAAAGAAATGACAAGCAAAATTGCTTAGGATCAAACTTTTTCGTTTTGACATTAAATAAATTTGTATTTGGATTTCGGGAAAATTCGGGATTTTTGAAAGTGAACGGCGGGAAACGGATTTTGAACTTTGAGCCGGCGGGAAACGGGAACGGGAAAGTGATTATTTTCGGGATTCCCAAACCGGGATTCCCGTGGGATTCCCGTCCCGCTGCCAAGCCTAAAAAAAATTGCCAAAAAATCAGGTGATCCCTGATTTTCGGCGATCAAAAATCAGGATTTGAATTGAAAAATCAGGAAATTCCTGATAAATCAGGACATCTGCGAACCCTGCTTGGCCTTCAATCTGTGCTTGTATTTTCACTGTGTAAAACAGCAATGCCAGAGCAAGTGATATACCACTGTTATACCGAGTCTTCTTGAATTTTCTCGGTATTTTTTATGGAAGTTGGTGATTTCGCCGGTGTGGCGGTTTGTCAATGCTAAGGCGAGAGTTTTAGAAATTCTGCCCTAATACCAAAATTTCTACCTATTTAGGTAGAAATTTAAATCTGTGTCCGTTGAAATCGATCTTACCTAAAATTAAACCAAAAACAATTTTAAAGTCAAATCAAATGTTTGCCTACTGATCAAACCAAAAAAACTTGTTAGGCCGAGCCAAAAGCCCAGCAAATCCAAAACTAAAAGTCCACGACACTCCGCGGATGTCTGACTCATGCTCAACCTCGGGATCCGATCCGGCTAAATGCTAAAGGTTCAGTGAGTACTCATACTTTTTGCTATGCCCACAATTGCTGGGTTTGACGTAATTAAAGAATTTAAATGAATATTTGAAATAAAAATGCTTGCATTCAAAAACAATTCGTGCCAAACCCATAGTGTAGGATTTTGTCGCCGGAATTCAAATATCAATAATTGATTTAGTCGTAGGAAGCCATGCTCCTTTAAGTTCAATATCTTAGCTCTCTTTTAAGCACAAATACAGTCAAACCTCGATAATCCGCCACCCCGCTAAACCGCCACCCTCGATAAACCGCCACCCTCGATAAGCCCGATTTGGTTGGCCGTCAGAGAAACTCAACAAAGTTTACCCCCGCTAAACCGCCACCTCGATAATCCGCCACCCTCGGATTGGTCCCATGGGGTGGCGGATTATCGAGGTTTGACTGTACCTAAAATAAAAGTTGCTTGAAAAAAATTTTGCCCTCCGATTTGGAAATGATGTATTTTAGCCTGGATTTTTGGTGGATGTTTGGCTTCAAACCTGTCTGGCCAGTTTTTGCAAACTAATGTCGGATATCTCTCTGTAACCTTCAATTAAGCACAAATACGGATAATCAAATTTGATTCAAAAAAAGGTAAAATCCCAGCTGGCAGCACCCAACTGGCAGGACTTCCAACTGGCAGCCTTTTTTAATTTCTAGTCTTAACTGGGGTAGGTACCTCAATATTCTGGGGTAGGTATCTTCGAGTAGGTGGATATCCCCTCGCTGGTCTGAATTTTTTTTCGGGTACGCGTGTGTGAAATCAAAATTTTAGTACTATAAATTTTAGTACTATCAAACCCAACTCACTGTACGATTATACGTGAGAATTAATGTTTTGTTATACATTTTGACTTAGTGTTACTATAACATAGCGGCACTTAGAGTCGTCGAAATCGATATTTGGACCGAAACCGGATTTGACTTTTGCTAACAGCGGAATCGGAATTTTATTTGTGCCGAAATTAAAACCGGCGTCTCAAAAACGTATTTTTGAAACTAATCGCTGTCGCTTTACATGTGTATTTATTTATTTTGGTATTCAACACAAAAAATTCGATTTTTGAAAGCTGACTACTCCCTTTGTAGCTGAGATTCTTAGCTATAAAATAACGAGTCAACTTTAAAAAAATATTTGCCGCTACCGGAGTAAAACCACCCCCCCCCCCTTGCCCAAATGAAATTGTTTTTAAAGTGTTTCCAAACCCCCTATATAGACCTAAAATTGCCTCAGGAGCTCAAAAAAGACATTATTTTTGTGTTCTAGTCAATAAAAAAATTGAGCATTTTTTACTAATTTGTAAATCATGTTTAAACGACTCCTAAGTAACTTTTATGTGCTTAAAACGATAAGAAAGTCATTTTCTGACACTTTTCCACACAAAAATCGTTTTTTTGAAAAAGAAAATTTTTCGACTAAAATTTGACTTTTTGCCTTGGTCCCCAAGGCAATCCAACCTGAAAGGGTACCTGGATACCACGAAAGATGGAATTTGAACATCGTTTTGTTGACTGGGGCCTACCGCATAAAGAAACTCTGGTATGCATACATTTTTATGCATCCAGAGTCACTTTCGAGTGATTTGCGTCTAAGGTATGTGGGTGTGCGCATTTCAACTCCAAGCCCCCAAGCCCCCTGCCCCCGAAGGGGGCGCAGGGGCTTGAGAGTTAGAGATGCGCGCACACACTTACCTTAGACATGATTCCGAGCAAGACTCTTGACCAAAAATGCATTAAGCGACTCTTTTTGCCCAGCTTCAGTGACCAAATCGCGGTAGAATCCGTTAATACAAGGTGTTTTGCCTTGGTCCCCCAAGGCAATAAGTTTTATTTTGGTCAAAGAATTTTTTTTCAAAAAATCTATTTTTTTACGTGGAAAAGTGTCAGAAAACAACTTTTTAATCGTTTTAAGCATATAAAGATTACTTAGAAGTCGTTTAAACATGATTTACAAATGTGCAAAAAACTGCGCACAGTGACTCTCCAAAGGTATGCTATTTACTTGGAATCGTTGAAAGTAAAATATGCTTTGTAGGACATCCCTACACAAAGCAACTCATTTGATTGTGGTGCCTTCGTCCGCAAGTTTGCGAGCAAGTTTGCACCGAATTGTAGCCCTGAATGTCAGCTACATTTTGGTACTACATTTCTTAAAAACCCAAAATTTTAGTTCTAAATTATAAAAGACGCTCACCCTGCGTTCTACCGTGATGAAAAAGTGTGAGATGAACGCCTTCTGAAGTTTAGTTCTATTTTTTTTATTTTTTCAGAATTTGTAGTACCAAAATGTAGCTGACATTCTTTTAAAGCACTTAACGAGAAAAAAAATTATGATTATTTATATTAAAATTGCAAAAAACTTCAGTTCCAGAACAATATCGAAAATTTTAGTGACAGCCCTGGCTGGGAGTGCATGGAATCGGAAATCGTTGGATGTTTTTTGAATTTCAGCTTCAATTTCATACTAACTTTCTTCTTTTTGATAGCTCAAACGAAAGTCTAGAATCTTGGCCACATTTCGGTATATAAAATGTGTGACTTGTAAAAAAAGGTCAGAAAATTTTAATGTAACTAATCAAAGAAAATTCTGAAAACAGTCGATTTTAGGAAATTTTAGCCTACTTCAGCCTGAATACAAGCTTCAGTAGGTGTGAAAGCTTGCTTTGATAATCTTGTTGGATAGCCAAGAGTGTGAGGATCATTTGACACAAAACTTGCAAATAAAAGGAGAGAAAAAAAAGTGTGCAGCCAGTGATGGTCAAACCTGTGACTTAAGCAATGCGTATATGAAGTACCGTATTTTCTCTATTAATTACCCGGGGTAATTATTTTTCAACCCCAAAAAATCGGAAAAAAATTATTTTGATTTTGCAATTTTGGGTGCTGAACCAAAATCTGAAAAGTGGAATCAACTAATATCGTGGTGATTAAGAAAACGCACAAAACAGATTTGCAAAATAATTTTTTGAGCTGAGATACAGAGTGCCTATGGGGGGTAATTAATAGAGAGGGGGTAATTGATAGAGAAAATACGGTATACCTCACCCTTCAAAACCACTACCAACTAGTATTTATGTACCCTGAACCGATAATAAAGGTGGTTCTGAATGGTGGAATTCAGATTCTGAGAGATTGAGCCGATCAAAAAGGGATTCGGCTAAATTATAGTATACGCACCCCATCAGAGTTGTAAGAAACGTCATGACGTCCGTCAAACATCCCTTCACTTCACCTTCACTTCATAGCCATGAAGGACGGCATGAAGGACGGCATGAAGGACGGCATGAAGGACGGCATGAAGGAAGGGCTCATATTAAAAAAAAAAATTCAATGACGTGAAGCCTTCACGTCATGAACCCAATGAAGGTGAACGTGAAGGAAAAAATTCTTCATTCACCAAGTAAAGGAATTTGAAGATTGTTTGAAAGTTTAAAATGCACTGAAGGGAAAATGACGGAAAATTGGAGGAATTAGGAAAAAGATAGAAGAAGAAAATTGAGCCGAAATTCCCGAAATTGTTCGAAAACCTCTTTGTATATACAGGGTGGAAGGAAGGCGGGGGGGGGGGGGGGGGGGTGGTGCGAGAAGACAGGATGAAGGCGAAAAATTTTTTCCCAATGACGTGAAGAATGAAGGAAAAACGAAAATTAAAATTTTTGTGAAGGACGATTGAAGGACGGGCAGGAGTCCGTTACAACTCTACACGCCACTCAACTATAGTATACCCACCCCACTCAACTATAGTATACCCACCCCAGACTCAAAGACTTAAAATTTTTTGGTTAAAGACAAAAAAATTGAATATCAAATGATGGTAGTATACTATAGTTCAGCGGGTGGGTATACTATAGTTCAGTGGGGTGGGTATACCATAGTCCAGTGGGGTGGGTATAATATAGTCCAATGGGGTGGTTATACTATATTTGCTCCAGGGATTCTGATGCGCGCAATCGAACTTTCGCAATAAGGTTACTCCCCCTTCAATAAACTCCCAAAAAACCAACTTGGACACTCTGGGGTGGGATTCTGAGCAAACCAAGTGGTTTTCTGACCATAAAATTTGAATTTCCGCAAAATTTTAAAATCTGCAGGCAGAAAAAAATAGAAAAAGAAATCTACGGGCAAAAACGAATATTCTACGGCCATTCAAAATCTACAGGCAAAAATATACAATGGGCGAAAACGAGTATTATACGGGCAAAAAAATATTATCCAGAAAGAATACGATTTGCACCAAGAAGAAAATTATTTACACCAAAAAAATTCAATTTGCACCACGGCGATTTGCACCAAAATAAAATCTTTTGCACCAAAAAGATTCAATTTGCATCAAAAAAGAGCTTTTTTGCACCAATTTTTTTTGCACCAAAAAGAAATTTTGGCGTTACTCGGTTTACCCCTCCAATAATTTTTAGGCTTAGGAATTAGGCTTAGCCCTTAGGCTTAGGCTCAGGGCCAAACTATTACTAATACCAGCTTTTTTTAAATTAAAAAGTATGATTTCAGGTACCCTAAAAATTATTGGGATGGGTAAAACAAGTAGGTTTTTTGGGAGGGTATAAACGAGTAGCGTCAAAATTTTTTTGCACCAGAAAAAAATCCATATCCAAAAATCTTAATTTTTGAAAAAATCCACTAATTTAAAAAAAAATTATGGGATCCATAATTTTTTTATCCCTGGGTTACACCAATGACAATAGTGCTCGCTTTCGTATCACGAGATCTCTATATAGTATTTGGTATGGGAATCTGACGCTATTCCTAAAGCTATTGTTTTTAAGCCCTATTTTCTGCCATTTTCTGTTAAATGGGCATGCCCACGCTAATAAGAATTGGTGCCCGGAAATTCAAATTTTTTCTAATCATTGAACTTCTGTACTGATTTTTCAACTTGGTTTCTAACAAAACCATACCTAAAATGAAATTCTAGGCGAATGAAATTCTGTAAAATTCTGAAATTTTAGGCTTAGCCCTTAGGCTTAGGCTCTGGCCCTTAGGCTTAGGCTGAGGGCCAAACTATTACTAATACCAGCTTTTTTTTAAATTAAAAAGTATGATTTTAGGTACCCCTAAAAAATTATTGGGATGGGTAAAACCAAGTAGCTTTTTTGGGAGGGGCATAAACGAGTAGCGTCGAAATTCTTTTTGCACCAGAAAAAATCCATATCCAAAATCTTAATTTTTGAAAAAATCTGCTTATTTAAAATAAAAATTATGGGATCTATGTCCCCGGGGTACACCAATGACAATAGTGCCCGCTTTCGTATCATGAGATCTCTATATAGTATTTGGTATGGGAATCTGACGCTATTACTAAAGTTAATGTTTTTAAGCCCTATTTTATGCCATTTCTGCCATTTTCTGTTAAAGGACCATGAAACTTGATAAGCACGGCAATTTGCGGAATTCGAATTCGCGCGGGACCACCCTAATTTTGTCCATAATGTTTTTGAATTAATTTTTTTGTGCATTTAAAATTTGAATACTATTTATGAGTAAATGTTTAACACGGACTGATATAGGTAGGGTTGTCGAGTACTCGAAATTTCGAGTACTCGAAATCCAAGTTTTTTTGATCTTATTTCTTGTTTTTATGTGTGATTTTTATCAAAGTTTTGAATAGGATATGTCACAATCCAAAGCTTTATTCATTGGCTACATGATGGTGTGAAAACTTTTTGATTTGGTCGATAGAAATATGACTGTTTTAATGAAAACAATTTCGAGTCAGACTACTCGAAATCCAGTTTCGAGTACTCGATTTCGAGTAGTCTGACTCGAAATTGTTTTCATTAAAACAGACATATTTTATCTACCAATCAAAAAGTTTTCATACCATCATGTAGCCAATGAATAAAGCTTTGGATTGTGACATATCCTATTCAAAACTTTGATAAAAATCACACATAAAAACAAGAAATAAGATCAAAAAACTTGGATTTCGAGTACTCGAAATTTCGAGTACTCGACAACCCTAGATATAGGCTGTTATGGTGCAGTGTAAGTAGGATAAGTCGTCGATCTGGCATTGTCGAGCAACGTTGGGCTCAACTAGTCAACAGTTCTATATTTTGAAAAAATTTTACATGCAAACAAAAAACAATTTGAAAATATTATTGACAAAATTGAGTGGTCCCCGCGAATTCAAAATTTCCAAATTGCTGTGCTTATCAAGTTTCATGGTCCTTTAAAGGGGCATGCCCACGCTAATAAGAATTGGTGCCCGGAATTCAAATTTTTTCTAATCATTGAACTTCTGTACTGATTCTTCAACTTGGTATCTAACAAAACCATACCTAAAATGAAATTCTAGGCATTGTTTTGTAAGAAACCAAGTTTGAAAATTAGTCACTTTCGAGTGATTTGTGTCTAAGGTATGTGGGTGTGCGCATCTTAACCCCAAGCAACCAAGGTTGCTTAGAGACTTGGTTGGTTAGAGATGCGCTCACTCACTTACCTTAGACATGATTCCGATAAGTATTTTTGATCATAAAATACATTTAGAGTCTTTTTTGCCACGGCCATGTTGAAAAACGTGGTAAAACAGACAAAAAATCGAAATTTCGCAACGCTTAAAACTCAATTAAAAGTTGAATTTTGATCAGAATTTGGTAATTCGTCGGCAGTTTGGGGTCGGCAGTTAAAATCGTCGGCAGTTGACCCTCGTTCGTTGCCAGATGGGAGTCCTGCCAGTTGGGTGTCGTTCAAAAAAAATTGTTCTTGCCCTCCAAATTAGAGATGGTTGCAAACAGAGCCTTTTTCTAAACTCAGCAGTTTGGTCACTAGGACAAGGCTCAAACCACCAGTACAAGGCCCGTACCACCTGGAAAGAACCCGAACTACCAGGAAAGTAGCCGATAAAGGTGGGTGGTAAGTTTGTATGCAGGAGGGGTGCCCAGGAAGAGGGTAGCCAGGAAGAGGTAATCAGGGGGGGGGTGTTGTGTGATGGATTAACACATTCCTCTCATCAAAATTTCGAAATACAGTAGAGGCGCAAATAGGCGCTTGTGAACCCTAGTGAGATTATAATCTCAATACTGGCAAAAATTTCAGCTCAAAGTTGGTGAAGAACTCAATGATTGCTTGTTTTTTTCCGGTTCTTGTGATGCGTTGATTTTTGAATCCCAAAGAATTTAGACTATTGTTGGGCTTTTATGATCATTATATGCTTGATTATAGCAACTTTCTGGTTTGCTCGCAGGCAACGAGATGATTAAGTTTTGATCTCGGACAAAGCTAAGTAAGGTAGTGTGTTTTGAAAAGTGTGAAAAGTGAATTTATGATTCATTAAAAAAATTATTTGTTAATACTCTTAAATGATCATATCACAACGTTGCTCAAGAATGTCTAGTATCTTTGCTCTGCTCAGTCCATTAGCAGTGGAAATGCTGAAAGGTTCCAGTTTGGTCTCAAGCATCTGTTCAGGAATATGCCTCATTTCATCCTTCAGCAATATGGCTGTAGGTGTTGGCAAGGAAAGCAGTTTCAGTGTGTTCAGTACATTTATACATTTCTAATATCAGAATATTTATAAAGAAACAATTAGCAAAGAATGGTTGTTCAAACCCACATCATTTAATATGGCATCAAACACGCCTGCAGCTTTTGGTCTGCTGAACAAGGAATTAAGCTGGAATTTTTTTTATTTTTAATAGAAAAATTGAAATATTGCAGGCATACTTGCGCGTTTCTCGAAAAAATTAGAATCAAAAGGCCGCCCACATAGGGCACCAATCTTTATACTTACCAGTGGAATTAGCGCTGTAGTGATGTCAAATAGCATTTGGTTAGCTCCTCGGTAACTAAAAATTAAAAGTTCGAAAAAGTAATGCGGTTAAAAACCAATATTTACTTAAAAGATGTCCTGGAGATGACATTTGAGTGTATAGCTTGCCATATTTCATAGTTTGTCAAACTAAAACAGACATAAAGCTATTTTTACTGTCGTAGCTGTTGAATTTACTGATATATTGTGAGGATTGAGTCGGGAGAGATATTTTGATTGATCCAAGTTATAAGACGGTTGATTTCTGTCAAGAAAAATGTGAATGAGGGGAGTACATCAACCGGTTTTAGCAAATCATAGGCAAACCTAAACCAGTAAATATTCTGTGTTTTTTATATTTTATTCCCAGCGAAAAAACCAACCATTTCTCTTTAGAGTATGGTCCAAGTTTTCTGAAATCAAAATTCCGTAAGAGGGGATTTTCAACAAAACATTAGATAAAACTCACACTTTGATGTGCTCAGCAAATGAATCACTAAAAAAAAAATATAAAAATCTTTTTTCATGCAACATATTGAACAGACCTCAAATGTTTAGCCCTTTGCCTCCAAACATGTCTGTAAAGACCAGAGCTTTCGTCAAATATACCTACATTTGCAGTGTTTTATAAATTCAGGTGTTTTTTATTTACAAATCTACCTCTGACCAAAGAGCTGCTAGAGGATTGTAAGAAGTACTGTAACCTAACGAATTCAGGCATGTCACTCCAATCATCTAGTACTAGGGTCAGATACCTTTAAGATTATTTATAAACGAACAAAAAAATTGTCAGCAAGTCTAGACTACCAAAGTGAATTCATAAGCTGCGGGTAAGGTTTTCGCCAAGGTGTGTCAATTTGTTGGTTTATCTGAAATCTTTTTAGTAAACTGACATTCGGGGCTTGAGTCAATCGCATAAGTCAAGCACCCTGAAAGCCATGGGTCACACGCATTTATTTAAATTTTTTAATTCTGGCAACACATCTAAGGGTAAATCGACCCTGCTCTACAGGATAGAGGTGAAATAAAGACTTTATATGTAGACATAAAAAAAATCGGCTGACCAGCAGGTCCTACCGCGCGGTACCGAATTCGCACATTTGGCCCGCATGTCATTGACCTGCGGGTCACCGAAAACCCCGGTTTAAAAGTTATTATGGCAAATCTGTTTTTCCTATGTTGTAGAGCAGGGTTGATTTTCGTATGAATCAGTTAAAAGCGGTAAATATGATGTCTGGGGCTGAGATAGAAACAAAGAGGTGTTTTTAAAATTGACCCATGACCCGCGGGAGTCTGGGGGGAGCTATAGAAATCGAAATTCCGTAAATTTCACATACGAGACACATATGAGATATGAGACACAGATCACGCCACATATGAGATGCCTAATTGGAGAATGTAATGATTTTTCATGCCATTTTTAGACATGCGATCTGGATATTGTTGACATAAAAGTTGTATGACAAAGAGTTGGCATTACGAGCCTCCCGATACTAAAGAAAGAATGAAACTAACAGATTATTGAGGATCCTCTTTCAAATCCATAATACATCTTCATACTAACTGGTAGTCGTGAAAAGCAAATCAGGCAGTTTTACCTTAATGGGTAAATACGCACAGATCACGCCGTCACTTCCTGGCCAATTATTCACCAGTTGGTTCGCGCCTAATAAATTTATTGGAAACTTATAATCATACAGGGTACAGAAATATCATTTTGCGTAGAAGTGGCTAAATTCTTTACTTCCTCTTCTTTCCGCTTTGTGCTACATCAGATAAGTCGTTGCGACTGGTTTGGTAACGGATAAGAGAGTCTTCCAGCCTTTGAATTAACTCCATCGCTCCAGTCTTGTCCCATTGAAATCTTCTCATCTAAATATGCAAGAAAAATGAAAATGCAAGAAAGAGAGACGAAAAATAACATTGGAAGCCATCGTCTATGAAAGGTTTAAATATTTTAAGCAAAATTAATTGACAGCACATAAAAAAAGCTAGATTCACATTGTTAATTTCGAATAGTGAAGTCTCGTGCCATCGGGCCATGTATTCAGGACGGTTTGCCAATTCATCCAGGATGATTCACCAACCAATTTCGAATAAAGACTATCGCCTTTATAGCAGCGATTTTCGATTATTAGCTTAGCCCCGAAAAATACAACAATTTAATACCTGAACCATGCGACTTCGAAATTCGTCCACAATAATTAGCTGCAGCTTCACAAATCTGCACTGCAGCCGAACGTTTGGAATGGACCGATACCTCTCGAACATCGACTAAATTAGGATGTGATAAACAAAGTACAAAAATCAAGGCAAATTTCACCTGCATTAGAATCACAAAAGAATCGGCAAAATTGGGCACGAAATACTAAATGGAGAAGTAAGTCACACTCCTAAACCAGAACTTCTAAGATTACTGTATCCACGTCAGCAGCTCCTTTGTACCGGCTAAAATACAGGTTTAATAACACTTCAGGATTATTTAACAATTTCACTCGCCTTTCATATGCATCTGGATCAGCGAGAATGGCTGAAAATATAAATACACGCAAATACACGCTTTCAACAAAAAAGTTTTACAGTCAATTCCAATAGAAATGGTGTCCCTTTCCAGTTTGAACCATGTATCGAGGACGGTTTCTTGGCACAGCTCAGATATAACATGCAGTGGCTCGTCTTCCGAATATTCGTAAGCTGAAATGCCAGATGCTTACAGATGATTTAAATCAAACCTCCAATATAAGGCAACCCTAGGGATGGCCTAGCCCGGTGATGGTCTTATATCGGGGTTAACTTTATTAGAAAATGATGAAGACTCAAACACCAACTTTCATGCATCTCCTTTTCGAATACAACTGTTTCATCTATCAAATGGGAGAGAAGGCGACGATCTTGCACGAAATTGTTTTGCCGGATTAGACTCTTTACCTTCTTGGACGCCAACCTGATCAGATAGTAGATAAACTCATCTCTTGCATTTAAGGTTACTTGGTCGGTCTAAAATTCTGGACTGTTTAGTGAAGAGTAGGGTTGGCGAGTCGAGTACTCGAAATCGAGTAATTTCGAGTATTATTCGAAATTTTTCGAGTTTCGAGTATCGAGTCGAGTCGAGTACTCGAAAATTTCGAGTTTCGAATATCGAGTCGAGTCGAGTACTCGAAAATTTCGAGTTTCGAATACCGAGTCGAGTACTCGACTCGAAAATTTCGAGTTTCGAGCATCGAGTCAAGTACTCGAAAATTTTGAGTTTGAAGTATAGAATTTAATAATTAAAAATGTGCTCGAGGACCAATTTTTTTCTTTTTTATGGCTTTATTATGCCTTACCAACTTCACATGATTAAATTTTTAACCTAAATTTCGACAAAAAATTCTACTCGAAATCGAGTAATTTCGAGTATTATTCGAAATTTTTCGAGTTTCGAGTATCGAGTCGAGTACTCGAAAATTTCGAGTATCGAGTATCGAGTCGAGTCGAGTACTCGAAAATTTCGAGTTTCGAATATCGAGTCGAGTCGAGTACTCGAAAATTTCGAGTATTGATAAGATTTCGAGTCGAGTACTCGAAAATTTCGAGTACTCGACAACCCTAGTGAAGAGATCATGCCAAAACCTTACCTCATCAATGAAATTTTGGACAAAGACTTCGAAGTATTCCAGGTTGTTGCATATCCACACAGAGATTTGAGTAAAGAACCATTCCGGTTTGACGCCGAGTTTGTCGGCTTGTCCCCATAGAAATGGAAGTTGAATCTAAAAAATATCACGACTGTTAAATTGATTGAAAATCCGGATAAAAGATTTACCTCTTGCCAAACTCTTCTAGGACAATGTCAAGTACCATTGATCTGAAGATATAAATGAATCTTGTATTATTAATTTCTAATCAACCGCAATGGACTTTTTTATCCTCTCTCTAGTCACGGGGAATATTAAACAGTGAGGCTTTATTTTTTTTAAAGCAGACCCTTACTTGTTGTAGGAAGGAGTATTGGAGTGGACTACGTGAAGGCATTTCATAATTTCCACGGTTGTTTCGAGATGAGATTGTATTGATAGATAATCGACAGCATCCTAAATACATTTTATCCTTATTGAAGGTCTTTATAGCAGGCGTAATTAAAAAGTCATGATAACAACTTATTTATACAGTCTACAAAAAATCACCTCAAAAGGAAATCGGATCCGAGCATAGACTTCGAGCAGACAATTCCTTAGTTCTAAAAACTTATTTGTAATGTTCCAAAAACAGAAGAGTAAAGCACACTACTGCCCATAAAAACCTGTCCAGTGATTCTATTTTGACATTGTATTTGGTCTCCGAAAGATTTGAGAACTTAATCCGATGATTAGAAGAAGACCACTTTAGTTAATTTTGAGATATGGGATACCTCTTCAGCTTCATCTGGAATCTTAATCAGTTCTGTATACTTGTTGAGTAGCTGGCGGAAGTCACGTGAACGAAGACATCCTCTTACTTCATCTCTGATCCTGGAAAAATTTTTTACGAACTTCAGGTGGGCGAGTTCTTGCTGCTTCTCAGAGAGTTCTTCCTGAAATTTGTGAGGGTTAATTCCTGTTTGATAGGGGAGAATAACGATATACCATAGATTTTGCTAGCTCCGGATTTAACTGCAAAACATGTGAATTTATCGGCATAGCGACGTTTACCGGTTGGCGTGACAAATGTCCAAAAACCGGTAAAACGTCACACCAAAACGCCAAGCTTTGAAATTTTTAAATTCATTATTGTTTTGACACGGTCGGGTGTATTTTTACTGTCTTCGCTCTCTTAATTTTTACCTGAAGTGTCTTTTTGAGTATTTTGATAAGGTTTCAGAAATTCATGAGGCTTAATGATATTTTTAGAGTATGATATGAAAAGGATTTAATTATATTATTCATTTCGACTCATTATTGGATTCTCTATTCAGGTTTCGGTTGCTCAAGTCATGGTTTGGCACGCTGCGCCAACGGCCTTTTTTCCTTATAGTATTTCTAGAATTTAGCGCTATAGTAGTTGTAGAAAAGTAGATGACTATTTCCTTATTCAAATTGTTGTGCAATCGCAAGATTTGCTTTCGTGTGAAGAGCTACCAGCACAAATAAGAATGTCCCAACCACTTCAAAATGTAAAAACACCTTCAATGTAAAATACACGTCAAAATTTATTCTACTTCAAACCAATAACAACTATCAACAATGGGTTAGACAACAAACATTTCTGAACTCTTGGTCTCTCATAATTTCTTTGTTCGGCTCACAACATCAAAGTGACTGTGTTGGTAGCGGATGATAGAAGTCGGACCTGGCACCAAAGGTGTCCTGAGCTGAAATAATAACAGTCATAGCCATCAATTATCCAAAAACTAAAAACTTGCATTTTCATAAGCAGCAGAGAATTTCAGAAACCTCATTCTTTCATCTGGCTGGAAGACGATGAAATTGCGATTGTAAAGGCGTGCTGCCAGGATCAATTGCTGAGTGCTACCCCAGTGCTTCTGCTCGGCAAAGATTTCACTCGGCGTAGTGGCATGATCTTTTACGTAATCGTCAACATCTTCTTTTGAGCAAATCCAATTCGTCCACTTTTGGGTGCGATTTTCATCCAGATGGGCCATCAGCTCAAGACGCACTCTTGCTTGTTCGTTGTGTGCCATGATGGAAAGAGAATTGCAATTGAGTCTGATTCCTTGCCTGTTTGCCCAGCAATCTTAGCCACTTTGAGAGCATGCTGTTGTCCCTTTTCGTGCGCTTCCTGTGGCCTCATGAGTGGATTTTCTTGAACTTCTTCTCGAATTACACGGTCGATGTCTCGGACAATAAGCTTGTTGATGGGATAAAGACGGCACTCCTCAGCATGTATTCCCTTGTTGAGCATATAACGGCCATTCATTTCTTTGAGTGTAGGAGTTGGAGTAGGAGGAGTCTTTGCACTAAAAGTTTGTATAAAATTGCATTGCTCCAATGCAAAAAACCAAAAAGAATACTTGAAGCAGTCGATACATTCGAAGATATTCCTGTGCTTCATGTAAACTCTATAACGGATGCCCTCTTTGACAGCCAGCATTTCATTAGCAAATTTAGTTTGCAGAGGCCTAAAACATCAGAAATAACACGCTAAGGAAAAGGTATAATCTTACACGACAATTCCATCGCTGAGGTACGGATCAACAGTTCTTTCCTTCGGCATGTGGCGGTAGATCGTCCTCGGCGCGCACGTCTTGTTGTACTGCTGCTTCAAGAAGTTGACGACATCCTCCATTGTAACCCTTCTGTTTTTGAGTTGCTGCAGATTTTCAATCACGTCAGCGTTAGTCCAATTGAAGTCTTTCATCTTAATTAACCCAGATAAATGAACAACAATAGAATGTTGAAATGACATAAAGCTTCATGAATTTGTAAAACCCCATCAAAATACTCAAAAAGACACTTCAGGTAAAAATTAAGAGAGCGAAGACAGTAAAAAATACACCCGACCGTGTCAAAACAATAATAATTTGAAAATTTCAAAAGCTTGGCGTTTTGGTGTGACGTTTACCGTTTTTGGGACATTTGTCACGCCAACCGGTAAACGTCTACGCACCGAATTTATCAAAAGGTAGATAAATTGTGTTTAAATTAACTCGCACTTCTTCCATAATTTTATGGGATCGAATACAGTACAACTTATGAACTTCACCAAGGAGACCGGCGTGACCCTACGTGCACAATGATCCGTTTTTCGTCCGCATCCGCACTTAAAAGCACAGTATAAAAAGCAATGAAATTTGTTTCCATATATGCACTTAAGTAGTCCGCAATGCGGCCGCATTATTGCGAACTACATTGTTGCGAACTACATTAAATGCATACAGACTGGCGCAAAAAAAACGCAGCCACTTGAAAAGGTAAAACGACACTTGGAGCTGGGGACACTTGGAGCTGGACAGTTGGAGCTGTTTTATAAAGGACACTTGGAGCTGGACAGTTGGAGCTGGTTTTTTGAAATTTAGTTATTTTTTTAAACAATCGGTAGTTAACTAGATTTTCACTGCCAGCACACAAAAACTTCATTCTGATACAGCCATACGGGAACCAGATACTTCTTTCTCGAACGTTTCTCTCTCGACATTTATTTCCCGGACATTTGTTTTCCATTGTCGTTATCATTATCACGGCATTAGGTCATTTGGTCCCGGTCATTTGGTCCCCGGTCATTTGGTCCCCGTCATTTGATCCCCGGTCATTTGGTCCCCGGTCATTTGGTCCCCGGTCATTTGGTCCCCGGTCATTTGGTCCCCAAAAGCCGCCAATTTAAAATGTTCGAACAGGTTCGAATCCTGGCTATAGCAAAGAATTGTTTTCTACCATATATTATCCCGAATAGGTCTCATTCACCTGTGGAATCGGAAATTGAAAAATTTTGGATTTAGAAAGAAATATTTAAGACTATATGGGAGGGGAAGGGAATACTGAAGACCACTTGGCGATCCGCGATTCATCCTCAATGATCCAGATCCACCTCAGTGGTTCAAGTCCACCCTAAATGGTTCAGATTGACTTTTAGTGGTCCTGACCCACTTTCAATAGTCGGGATCCACTACCAATGGTTCAGATCCATTCTCAATGGTCTTAATTCAACCTGGATGTGGGTGAATACAGTCAACTCTCTTCGTAATAAAAATTTTATTTAATCTTTTTTCCATTTGAAAAACTCCTATCATTTAATTTTTATATAATTTAACCTCAGTTCTAATGGATGATCGATTAACCTGACATTTGCATGGGTTTTCAATACTTTTCCAGGTCATTGTCCACTTTTTTTAAAGCGTTGACATTCCCGGTCACATTCATTTGAGTATGTATGTATTTCACTCATTTTGGGATCGTAGTGGGTAGTCTATTTTTTTGTTTATTTTTTTCCAACTATTTTAGATGACTTTACAGAAACGGACCTTAATTATTGGTAAATCCTTTTACAATATAAAAAATCTTCAAAACTCATAGAGCTAGGAGTCCATAAAGACTTCAAAATTCGGATTCGAAAATAGGAGCTCCTTGTTTCTGTTGGATGGCAGCAATTCATAATTCATTACGTCGCTAAACAAGTAAAATAAAAAGATACAGTCTTAGCTAGTTTATCCGGCATCCTTTGGGACTAGCTTCAGAGTGCTGGATAATTGAGGTGTCAGATAATTAGGGATGCCGTTTAACAAAGAATAAGCCAATTGCATTCAAATAAAGTAGATTTCGGCTGAAAAATAACCAAGAGTGTCGAATAGCTGTAATGCTAGATACCGTATTCTCTCTAATTAGCGCAAAGTTAATGAAAACAGAAGTTTCAGACCACTTAAAGTTTGAAAAATCGCCACTCTCTAATAAGCGCCCGGGGGCGCTCATTTGAGAGAATACTGTATTTGAAGTTTGACTTATTAGAAACACATGAGCATGTTGCAAACAAGAGCTAAACGATTTGCAAGTCTCAAAATTGGATCGACATAGGTTTCGTTCAAGACAACACGGAAAAACATTTAAAAAAAATGTAAACTGGCGGCTTTGGGGACTAAATGACCGGGGACCAAATGACCAGGGGACCAAATGACCGGGGACCAAATGACCGGGGACCAAATGACCAGGGACCAAATGACCGTCGCCCCATTATCACTACCATTATATTGACCTAAAATGGCCTCAGGAGTTCAAAAAAGGCATGATTTTTAAGTTCTGGTCTATGAAAAAATGAGTTTCGGGAATTTTAAAATTTCGAACCTGTTTTAGCATGAAAAAAGACCGAAAAGAGGCTAATTAAGTGCAAAAAGAAAGATGTCGTACATAGTTTTGAATACTGGGGCCTACCGCATAAAGAAACTCTGGTATGCATGCTTTTTCAGAGTCACTTACGAGTGATTTGTGTCTAAGGTATGTGTGTGTGCGCATCTCAACTCCAAGCCCCAAGCCCCCGAAGGGGTCGCAGGGTGCTTGGTTGGTTAGATATGCACGCACTCACTTACCTTAGACATGATTCCGAGTAACACAATACAAAAAAAATGAACTAGAGGAAGGAACATAAAGAAGTAGAAGACAAACGCTGTTTAAGACAATTGTTTTCAAAAATTTAACTAAATTTCAAAAAACCAGCTCCAACTGTCCAGCTCCAAGTGTCCCCAGCTCCAAGTGTCTAGCCCCACTTGAAAAAATTTGCGTAGGTAGCTCCTTGCCGCATCGATTTCCCCAGGAAAATCGATGGCAGTGGTTAAGCTACCTAGGAGCTTTGTGGTGATTCTCTTTATCACAGCACGCATTGTTGAGGAGGTTTTCGAGGGCTTGCCACTCAAAAATCGGAAACCGACCGGGCAAGGGGTCACGTACTTAAATTTTTTTAAGGCGGCTGAATTTTTATGCGCCACCCTGTATACGAAATAAATTTTATTGCTTTTTCTATACTGTGCTTTAATGTGCGGATGCGGACGAAAAACGGATCATTGTGCAGGGGCATAAAGGTAGTCGTTATTTAGAGCTCAACGTAAGGGAACTTAATTGACGGGTTCATTGTTATATTTTTCGGAAAATTAAACTTCCTAACTTTTAGCCACAATTTCAATCTTGTTTTATACACAACTGTTTATCCTTTATTTACACTTTACTTCTTCCTGACTTGGGTACGCCACGTTTCGTCGCAAATCCGTTTCGTCACAAGGAACTTTCGCAGAAAAATTATTAACTGACAGTGAAGCAGTGCTGAAAATAGTCGCAATCGATTGCTAGATGGTTTGTAGACCTAGTAGTCAGTGAACTAGATAAAAATGATAATAATGTAAATACAGTGTGCTTTTACGGGGATTTGAACCCTCATCTTTTTCCCGAATCGTAGAACGCCTTTCGCTCCAGGCCGAGCCATAGACTCAGCCATCCGAAAATTCAGGCAGACGCTCCGAAGAAGTAAGTAAAAACTAGACGTAAACATCTCGAGAACTACTCGGTTGAACTTCAGAAGCACAGCGAACTGTCTATACTTTCCTCCACCCAAAGTTACTGGGTTTGACGGTGAGCCTCAATGCTTAGAGAATAATTACTCTGAGGATCCTCACCATCTTAAATACGTAGCCCCTGTATTGTCCCTTCACCTCACAATACAGCCATTCGTCCCTCTTGAAATCGCCTTTCTGGTCATTTTATGAAAAAAAAAGATTAAAAATGGTGTTTGAGCAGTCCTGATAAGTTAGTTTTTGGGGTCGGTGGGGGTTGCGATGCGTTGGCGAGTTTTGCGTTGGCGAGTTTTGCTGTTGGCCAGTATTCGCTGTTGGCGAGTTTCGCGTTGGCGAGTTTTGCTGTTGGCGAGATTTGCCATTGACGAGATTCGACGTTGGCGAGTTTTCGCATTGGCGAGTATTTTGCGTTGGCGAGTTTTGGCGCTGGCGAGTCGGTTGTGTCCCCTATTAAAGTCGCATTCACAATAAGGAGGCTGTTTGCGGATGCTAAAACAGACTACTCACTAAGAATCCGCGAAACAGAATCCTCGCTATTTTCTACTGTTTTCCCAAAATTGTTCAGATGGCGTGGTTTTTTTATTCCCAGTTCCTTATTTAGCTTCTCATATCATATAGTTGAGCTTTAGTGCTATCAAATGAGCTATTGACTGAGTAAACATCGCTTCAAAACTAAGATAAAATTTAAAGATTCCGCCCAAGAGTACTAACTCGAATTCGTGTGCGGATACTTGGGCGGAGTCTTTTTTTTTAACTCAACTTTTTAGCAGCATCTACTTTATCAATAGCTGATCTGATAGCCCTGAATCTTAGCTACAAGATGGCACCAAATGAATAATTTTTGAAAAATTAAAAAAAGTTATGGCCATTTCCGAGTGTAAAGTTTGTTTTAGCATCCGCAAACAGCCTCTTCATTGTGTTTTCGCCTTAAAATGCATTTGCGCCAAGAATCTTGTTTAGATCCATGTCAGCATTTTCAATCTGAAGTTAAATTACCGTGAATGCTCTAATAGAGCCCTAAATACCTTGAAAAATAGTCAAAAAGGGTACTTTTAAGTGATCTCGAAACTCAATCTTTTATTGACCAGAACTCAAAAATATTGTCTTTTCGAGCTCCTGAGGCGAGCTCCAGGAATGAGATCTAATTACCCTGCGTCATGATGCCAAACGAGAAAAATGCCCAACTGAATGACTCTTTGACAAAATGTCAAAGGAGAAAATGACCCAATGAGAAAAATGCCCAACGAGAACAATGCCCAATAGGAAAATGCAAAATGGAATTTTTCCAAAATGGGATTGGGGTAAAACGAGTAGCGTCGAAAATTTTGATACCTACAAGTTTAGTCATATTTTTGTGCTACGGACAATATTTAGCGAATTTCAAGTAAGTTTAGCAAATTCAAAGTATAGCTTACGTTTGAAATTTTCTTCAAAATTTCATTCCTCGCTTCTCCAATGTTCTTTTGCCCGCTTTAACTGTCATTTTCAGCTCCTGAACAGCTAATTTTCAATTGTTTTTGTTCTAAACTATTTTTTACCGATAAGGACTTCTTTATGCCCTCCACATCTTGCTTTTTGTTATTCAACTCCTCCCTGTACACGATTTCCTCAACCTATTTTTGCAAAAATTAAATTCAATAACTCATTATTGTAGTAATTCACCTCAAATTCCTCTTTTTTCGCCTGCAGTTCATTGTAAATAGATTTAAAACCACGAAAATATTGGCGCAAATCCTTGCAATTTAGATTTGCTAGTTGGGAGCGAACATTTAGTGTCTGAAATTCATTTTTACTCGTTTTAGAAATGGTGAAGTGTGTGTATCTTACTTCATTCTTTTGAAATTCTTCCAAATTGTGCAAACCAGGTCCATTTTCAGTTAATTCTTCCATTGTACAATATAAATGAAAATATTTTACTATTAGATATTTTGTTGTTCAAAAATTATTGGAATTGGATGTAGTTTGAAGCATTCCCTTCGAGACAAGCTGCTATTTAGAAGATTTTCGGTTATCGTCTATGAACATTGAAGAAAAGGGCTGCAGACGCCCGCCAGCGCCACACAAATTTATGTCCGACGAGGATGCGGCGCGAGGCGGCCTAAAATTCTCAAGGTCGGCGCCGGCGCCCATTTTGTAAAAAAATTATATTTTTTACTTCCTGCAAAAATTGTTCAATATTCATGCTTGAAACATGAATTTTATTCTATTTTATTACACGTTTTTTAATGAATTCAGTCATTTATAGGAAAAATTCAACTGGTTTTAGAAAAACATTTCAATTTTTAGTGTCGGCGATAAAACCGTGCCGGCTTGGCGCCCTTAAAATTTTTCCCAAATATGGGGCCCGGCGCTGATTTTTTGGGGCTGTATATCGATTAGAAAATTGGTAATTCGAATTTTTGACAACTGGCAAGATGTTCGATATGCATAAATTTAATTGGCAAAATGTCAAGCTGGCAGAATGCCAAACTGAGAAAGAGTAATTCGAAAAATATCAAACTCGCAAAACGAATCATTTGAATTTGGATGGATGGTAAAAGCAAGTTTTGAATTTCGTGTTTTTGAGAAATTACTTCTGACGCATAATTTTTTCGTGTTATCTTTTTTTGCCGTTGTAAAACTATCGAGTTTCTTGATTGGTGGTTTTCAGGTAGTGGTACCTATGTAGAGATACCTAGGTGGCGGATACTGAGATCGCCACTCGCCTCGAGTTTTTGGATTTGAGTAGGAAAAATTGTAGTGTTGGTAGTGTCAAAACGCATTCTCTACAGGATTTCAAGTGTGATAGCACGATTTTTTATTCAATTTATTTCAGGCCATTCAGGTGGATATGCGCCTGACCAGGAGGTATCTACCCAGATATTGAAGTTGGGATGAGCGAAATATTAATTTATCTTCTTAACAAATCCAATTCCACACACAATTCTAAGGAAAAAGGCTTATTTTTTATTTTTCAAGAATTTTTATTTTTCAGGCCATATTAGTGGATATCCACCTCATCAGGTACCTTCCCGGGTATTGCAGCTCACTATATATAAAACTAATGCAACAGTTGTGGTATGGACGATATCCGAGTGACAACAGCTCAAAAAATAAGCTCTGCGAGTCAAACAGTATACAAAACCACTCATCGCGAAGATAACTATATGCAAAATAAATTTTTTGCAAGTTCTCCAAAAATCGAATTACGTTTTTGCGAGTTTGACATTTTTTGAGTTAACGTTTCGCCAATTCTTCGCTATTTGAAATATACATTTTTCAAATCAC
The DNA here is from genome assembly GCA_004194705.1 of Ditylenchus dipsaci. NCBI lineage: Eukaryota > Metazoa > Nematoda > Chromadorea > Rhabditida > Anguinidae > Ditylenchus > Ditylenchus dipsaci. Next base: position 128,724 of record SADC01001227.1, on the reverse strand, counting down.
TATTTTGCGAATAGTACACTTTGCCAGTAATAAATTTTCAAGTCATTATACAGCCATTTTTGGTGGACTAGCGCCGGTGTAGGCGCCAAAATTTTGGCTGTAAAACTACAGCAGCAGAAATAAATTTATTTAACCACAATGATGGTTATTTTTTGAAAGATCAAAAATTCCGGTTATTTTTGGTCACATTAAATTATGTAAAAGATAATGCGGTTTGGTATAAGCAAAAAGTTAATGAAATAAATGAACTTGACATAATTTGCCACACATAATACAGTCAAACCTCGATATAGTGGCCCCCACCTCAAGTTCGTTCCCACCTAGGGTCGACACTTTTTTTAACCCCATTTTTGAAATAGTTTATCGATTCTGTTTTGACAGTCTGGTCGCAAATATCGTAAGGATTCCGATTTTGCCGATCGTTTTTTAATAACTAAATAGTTTTTGCATTTAAAAAGCAAAACCTCGATATAGTGGCCCCCTTTAAAAAATTAGAGGGCCACTATATCGAGGTTTTGCTTTTTAAATGCAAAAACTATTTAGTTATTAAAAAACGATCGGCAAAATCGGAATCCTTACGATATTTGCGACCAGACTGTCAAAACAGAATCGATAAATTATTTCAAAAATGGGGTTAAAAAAAGTGTCGGACCCTAGGTGGGAACGAACTTGAGGTGGGGCACTATATCGAGGTTGACTGTAACAGTATTTTAGCCCTCCCTTGCAGGGAGGGCTTCCAAAAATTGCTTACTCATAAGCGCCCCTCTGCACGGAAATCTTTAGTAAAAGGCGAAAGATTTTCTCGCTCAAATGCAGAGGGACCAGAGATAATTGTTGGGAGAAAGTTGGCTATGAGTAAAAAGGACTGCTTTACTAGTTGCTGGGTTTAAGCAATGCACAGATAGTTAGAGAACACATACTCTTACTGTCTCATTTACACTTTTTGCAATTCATTCACTTTGTTTTTGATCGGTGTACCATAAATTTTTAGAATTTTTTGTAATAGTGTTTGTTGATTCACCTTAAGTTTGCCTAAAGCTTTTCAAAGTTTTCTGAAATTCTGTTTGCAGCATTCATTTTGAAGAATTTCATATTTATTAAAAATTATTAGACGAATATTGTTAACTCTTAATGTGAAACCTCAATTACCATTGCGATTTTAAAGAGGCACGCTCACTTGTTTTAAAATTTGTCCGCGCCAATTCAAAATTTTTTCCGAATCAATAAACTTTAACAATAACAATAACAAGTTAAACTTTTATACAGATTTTCAGCTTAGTCTCTAACAAAATTGAGGCCTAGAATATTATTTTCTGTATAGTTTCCTAAGAAACCAAGTTGATGAATACGTACAGAATTTCAATTATTAGAATTTTTTTTTTGAATTGGTGGGACAAATTTGCCGTAGGTGAGCATGCCTCTTCAAAGCGAAAAATAAATATTTTGACGTGAAAATTAAAAAATAAACAAGATCGGGGTCCCAAAAAGTTCAGATCGTGGCACTGTATACCTCGCAGCTCACAAAAGGTGGTTTTTTTCCCTATACCAGTTCCCTCTACGAAAACTTTCTCATACGAGTATTATTCGCGATAGTACTGTTCATTTTTCATAAATAGAAATGCTGATGTCAAGCATGTGTGATTGCGATCTTTGCTGCATCTTCACTGCTATTTCCAGCTCCTCATCAATCAAGCCAAATCTGTCTTTTTTGAAGACCAAAAAGACATTTGAAACGTGTGTTTAGAGGAAAAGGCAACCCCTATTTAGGCTGTCCAACAACCTCGTTCCCGCTGACTTAAATACATCACCATCATCACTTTAGAGATGCCCTCCCTCAAGTGTTGTCATTGACCCAAATATGGGTGCCTCAAGGGTGCCACACTCAAATTATTTTGGGCTATCCCATCCTGGTACTCAAATAAAAAAATTTATTCAAGTTTTTTATGGTTTGGCGACTGCCATTTTGTGTCCTCACCAATTTTGCTTCAATTGGATATAACACAATTTTTCGCTAAGCGGAAATTGGACAAATAAAGAGGTTTAGATTATTTTTTATTTTTCGCATTTGCAGCTTATTTTAGGGTTGATATATATTTGAAATTTTTTCCGTGTTCTGAAATATGAACAAAATGTCCACAGTTGGGGAAGAGAAATTAGGCCGTTTCAAATGTGGATATTCAAATTGATCCAGTTTTAAATTGGCATGAAAATTTGGTGTGAAACAAGAGGGAGGACAAAGAAATAATTTTTACTACAGTAAATTGTGAAAAAGAAGCTGAAAATTTTATTACGACTGCCTAAAGAACACCAAAAAGTTTGAAAAGCTAGGAGCAGTCCGGCAAGCCTCATTAGGCTGAAAGCAATTCCATAAGCTGGCACAACAGATAAAAAAGCCCTGGTACAGTCTAACTCTTTCATAGTGGGACCATTCGGGTCAACCTGAGGTAGCATTATAAAAGGAGTGTTACTATATTGGGGTAAATTTTTTTCGAAGGTTCCTGTTTTCTAACTAAATTGGGTTGTAAAAAGATGCTGTTTTATTGAAGTACTAGAGTAACGGAGTTAGACTGCATCACGTCAAAATAATGTCGTTTTTCCAAAAGAAATATTGTGGTGTTGTATTTTGTCCATAGACAGTTTAACAAGTTTTAAAAAGTTGGTCTACTATTGGTTGAATTGACAACATGGCGCCTTTTGTCGGAAATCTGGCGTCTTTTTTATTAGTTAATCTAAAATATTTTACAAAACTTGATTTAAATTTTTACACCATTTTGTAGCCTTGAATCTCAGCTTTCTAATCAGCCATAACACTTAGCTGTTTAATTTTAAAAATTACGAGATTCATTCATTTGGATGGATGAACTGAGCCGAAAACTTACTTTCTTGTAATACGTAGATCTTTATATTTTTGAAATGATACACCTAGGTGTCACAGCTTTTTTAAAAAGCTAAGATCTAGAGCTACCCGCCTCTGTAAAATTTAAAACTAAATAATGTTAAAATAAGGTATAAAATCGAGAAAAAAAATGAGGCGCCATTTTTACGATAAAAAGGCGCCAAAATTTTGACAAAAGGCTCCAAAACTTCTACCGATCCTCTCCTATTTTGTAGCCAAGATACTCAACTACAAAATAAGAGGCCAAATTTTAAAAACTTGTGAAAATTCTATGGACAAAATACAATGCCACAAATTTTTTTTTTTGAAAAACCGACATTATTTATGACACAACTTTATAGACAAGATTGGGTATTGGGTAAACACGGCTTTTCAAAAGGCCGAAAGTGTGTCATTTAGCTTTTTAGACGTGTCTGCATGGCGCAGTGGGTAAAGCTCTTCGTCACACATTTACATAGCAAAATAGGCTATTTCCTCGGCGTCACGAGTTCGATCCAACCCTCTGGTACATCCAATTTTTCACAAAAAAAAAATTTGCAATTTTTTATTCACCACTCCACTTAAAATCGAAAAGTAGACATAGGTCATAGAGATCAGATTTTCAGCTTTCTTATAAAATTTTGAGTACAGGCCCGATGAAAGTCCAGAATTCACGTCAAATACAAGGCAAAAGTTGAAACGCAACTTCTTTTTGTATAAGGTTTGCAAGGTTTGTATTTCAGAGGGTGAGTTATACACCAAAAGAAAGCTGAGAATCTCCCCTTGCAGAAAACCCTTGCCTTACAGATCGAATTTTCAAAATACAGATTTTATAAAACTAGAAGCCATTTCAAGTCTAAAACACGTTTTTCTAGTCAAATTTGAGGAGTTTTTCAATTTCCCGCGAAATTCGCTTGAAAAGCTAAATGACACACTTTCGGGCGTTTTGAAAAGGTTTTTTTCGCTTCATTGTGTCACTTTTGCGAAGGTCAATGGACAGACTTTTTATGTTATTGGCTGTAAGTATAGTCGGGGTCAACTTTTAGGGTCAACTTTTCTTAAATTCAAAAAATGTCAATATTTATCTTTATATTTTTTTATTTTGATATTTATGACCCTAGGGCAACTTTTTAAGCTCTACACAAAAATATAGGCAGTTATTCCGACTAATTTATAAAAATTAGACGCAGAAAAATCGGTGAGTAAAAAAAGTTGAGGGGTCAACTGGGGTCAACTTAGGGTCAACTTTTGCTAAAATTTTGTAAAGATAGGATTTTGAACTTCTGTAAAGGCCATCTGTAGAGCTCAAAAAGTTGAGGGGGGGGGTGAAAAATATTAGATTTGGCACTTTCCTTCAAAAAATTGATATTTTGTAATTTTGACAAAAGTTGACCCCTAAAAAGTTGAGGGGTCAACTCGACTATACTTACAGCCATTACATTTTTTCAAGCCAATCAAATCTAAATCACCTTTTACGTGCCAAAGCTACTTAAAATACTCCCGTTTCCAGCTATAAAACCTGAAAAATGTGAACCAAGGTTATACCTGTGCAAAATTATTTCACTTAGCAGATGTTTATCCACCAAATTGTTCTTTGTTTGTACTGGTATCTGGTACCAAATAAATTATTTATCTCAAATTAAACTGCTTGTTCCTCCTTCTTTCTAATTTATATATAGTAGCTGAAGCAGCTGCAAGTACAAAAACATTTTTGGTCGAAAAACAGATCATTTCTTTGAAACACCTTTATTCTACATTTTTTTTTCTTTTTTGACAGATTTAGCCTGGCTTCTTTTGTTGAATGAACATCTTTTTTGGTGTGTGTGAAACTTTAAAAATATCTCAAAGGGGGAAAACGTCAGAAATTCTGAATGGTTGTTACTAAAAAAGGCATGTGTGGTTTTGAAACTTTGTTTTGCACCTTTGCTTGTTGTCTCAAAATTTTGAAATATTTTTTGCTTCAACCTTTCCAAAATTGCGTAAACACGCCCAAAACTGGGGAAGCTGGTCACCCTGGGTGTGTTGCTGGTGGCTATTCGCTAGTAGCATTCTAGGAAAAGTTCAGGTTTTTTAACCAATATGCCCATTCTGAGGCCAGATTCGTGCTCAGCGTGGTCGATTTTCCGTGATTCAGTATGAAAAGGGACATCGAATGTTGTTTAGGTTAAATTGACTAAGTGGCGTCTTTTGTCGTAAGTCTGGCTTCTTTTTATCGTAAAATGGCGCCTAATTTTTAAATTTTAGTTTTCTATCCTTTTTTAACATAATTTATTTTTAATTTTTTGAACCAACGTGCAGCTTCAGAGCTCAGCTTTCTAATAAGCTATAAAACTTAGCTGTATAATTTTAAAATTTTAGTGATTCACGTATTAAAATGGAAGAGTCTGGAATAAAAATTTACTTTCTTCTCACACGTGAATTTCTCAATTTTTTAAATTATAAAGCTAAGTGTTATAGCGTATTAAGAAGCTGAGATTTGGGCTACACTTTCATGTGAAAACTTAAATTATTTCATCTTAAAATAAGGTTGGGGGCTTGGAGTTGAGATGCGCACACCCGCATACCTTAGAAACTCAACGCCAGATTTACGACAAAAGGTGTCAAAACTTCTATCCGTCCATGGTGTATCACCACATCTATAACAGCGTTACCCACTGTTGATGTTCCCCTCATACTGGCCGGTCGAACTTGTTTAAGAAGTAGCCAGCTTGAGATGTTTTTTTTAATAAATATTTTTTTGAAAGATTTTTCATAAAGTCTTTTATAAAGTCTTTCCAAAAATTTTAACCACAGAGTAGAATTTAAAAAAGATCTTGGTTACCGATATATGACCTAAAGTTTGAGTGACAATATTACAAATAAGGAGACCCAAATTTTGGCACATCTCCACAAACAAACAGTTTTCCAAAATTTTACATTGTGATTCCGATTTTTTGGGGAAATTTTAGCTAATACGGCATCATATAAAATTTCTCATTCATTTTTTTCAAAAAAAATCCAAATTAAATGCTAATATTTTGATGCATTGAAAACATTTGAAATCGCAAAATTAAAAAAAAGTATGACAAATTAACAGGGAATGATGCCGAAGTTAGGTCTGATTGCTGTTTCAGCCCACCCACTATTTGTTAGCCTTTCAAATATTTTATGGCTACACATTGATAGCTTAACACTTTCAAAACTGACCTAATAAAACTTAAAGCCATTTTTCTCTTCGTCAACACCACCAGACCAGATTTTTTTAAATTGTTTTGACTAGTTGTTACTGGTTAGCACATAGCACGTCATTGTTGTGGTGTGGCATTCATCCACCTCCACACATCCAACAATGGTTCAAACATGAAGAATAGAAAGCAAAATAAAGTGGCCTTTTTCTAGCCAGCCAGACCAGGTCAGAAGTCGGTCTGCCACCTCCTCCATCCCTTCCTTCCAACCAAATCAAATAGCTCTGCCTTTGTGGAAGCATAATTTAGAAAATTGCTTGTAAAAGTGCTGACCAATTATATTTTTTGCCCTTCTATTTGGTTAGTGCTAAACCACAGCAACTAATTGGTGGAGCAGAAGAAGCACGAGGATGAGTAGTGGCTGTAGTATATAGCTATAAGTGTTTTTTGTAGTCTGCTTCTTATTTTTTTCTTCGGACACAGATACGATGCTGAAAACTTGAGTTTTTTGTGTATTTGCGTTTATATATATTTTTTTTGAGCAATGGGATGACATGTGCAAGTGTTTATGTACTTTTTGTATTTCTGGCAAAAATATGATCATCTAATTGAGCATATTTAACAAAAAAAGTGTCTTGGTTGTTTTTAAGCAGGTCTCTTAGACGCCCTTTTTAAAAAGATTTAAAAGTCCCTTTTTGGAATTCAAAATCTTTTTCAATTATAAATGTATAAGTCGGAGTCTTTTTTCGCTTAGAAATGGCAAAAAGCACTGAATAAAATGACCCTTTGCTTTAAAAATGATCAAATGTCCTGTTTTACCCTAATGTCCCTTTTTTTCAAACAATTTAAGAGCCCTGTTCTACGGTCAAACCTGAAAAATATGACACCCTCAAGGACCTGGCGAAAGTATCCAAGTTTAACTTAAAAGAGCATAGTTTTTGCGCGCAGTGGCATTTGCAAAATTTGAATTGGCGGGGGAAAGTTTTCTTTCGTCTCGAACTGTACTCTTGGAATTATGGTGAACGACTCCAAAGAGTAAAGCTTGAGACAAAAGAGAAGTGTCCCCCTTCAAATTTCGCACATCCCACTGCGCGCAAAACCATGGTCCTTTAAGGGCTAAAATTTGCATCGTACTGGGCTAGAGTGTTATAGCATATAAGTGTCATGTTATCGAAGTTTAACTGTACAGGAAAACCTCGATCTAATCATACTCCAAGAGTTGCGAAAAAAGTCAAATAAGTATGCGTCCTCTAACTGTCTCTACAACGCTCAAACCCAGCAACTAGTAAAGCAGATCTTTGTACTAATTGTCAACTTTCCCCATCTATTTTATCTCTGGTCCCTCTGCATTTGAGCGAGAAAATCTTTCGCCTTTTACTAAAGATTTCCGTGCAGAGGGGCGCTTATGAGTAAGCAATTTTTGGAAGCTCTCCCTGCAAGGGGAGAGCTAACATACCGTGGTTAGGTGAGGCAATTTGTGTCAAGTTCATTTATTTCATCAACTTTTTTGCTTGTACCGAACCGCATTATCTTTGACATAATTAATGTGACCAAAAATTAACCGAAATTTTTGATCTTTCAAAAAATAACCATCATTGTGGTTAAATAAATATATTTCTGCTGCTGTAGTTTGACAGCCAAAATTTTTGGCGCGTACCGGCGCTAGTCCCAAAAAATCAGCGCCGGCGCCATATTTGGAAAAAATTTTAAGGGCACCAAGCCAGCACGTTTTATCGCCGACACTAAAAATTGAAATACTTTTCTAAAACCAGTCAAATTTTTCTATAAATGACTGAATTCATTAAAAAACGTGTAATAAAATAGAATAAAATTCATGTTTCAAGCATGAATATTGAACAATTTTGCAGGAGTAAAAAATATAATTTTTTTACAAAATGGCGCCGGCGCCGACCTTGAGAATTTTCGGCCGCTTCGCGCCGGCACCCTCGTCGGGCTAAAGTTTGAGCTGCGCCGGCGGGCGTCTGCAGCCAGGGCCGCAACTTCAACTTTTTCAAGGGGGGGGTAATTTCTTTGATATTACCCCTATAGATTCAAGTCAAGGGGGGGTAATTTTAAAATGAATTTTTGTGTATTTTCTTATCTTTTTTTGTAATTTTTTTCAATATTTATTAGATTTTTTCAATTATTTTATTTTTAACAGATTTAAGCAAAGCATAAACGATGGTTAAACTTAGCATATTCGTTAATTATATCTTGAACTGGCAACTTATGTCTTTGTGAACAAAAATAAGGGCTAGATGATTTAGACGTTCATCAGCCATTGAATTTCTCAAAACATTTTTTATTTGTTTCAAAACACTGAAGGCCCTTCAGGTGTGGCAGTTGCTGTTGGAATTGTAGCTAAAATTTTGAAAAATTTGTGCAATTTGATTACAGAAGGCATCCTTTGAGTGTCGAATGAGTGCAACTACATCCTGATTAGTCAGATCACTAGTTGCGCATATATTGCCCATGTTTCAAACTCTTTTCACAAATTCATTTTTTGTAACTTTGAATTATAATTATATTTTCGACACATTCCAAATAATCTACCTACAAGTTTTTATATAATAAAATATGTGCAAATTACGTTTTTTTAGTGAAAACTTTACAAAATAGTGAAAAAAATCACAAAACCTTGGTTACAGCAGTCTCCCTCTAGAGAATACCCCCCCTAGGTGGCCTTCGGCCACCCTAAGGGGGGGTAATTACCCCTATGACCCCCCCCCCCCCAAATTGCGGCCCTGTCTGCAGCCCTTTTCTTTAGTTTTCATAGACGATAACCAAAAATCTTCTAAATGGCAGCTTTTTTCGAAGGGAATCAAAAGTTCCTATTCCACCGTTTCGGGGAATTCCCCCATTCGCAATTCCCGTAAAAATTGACACCTTAGCTTTAACTATAAAGTATCAGTCAAAAAATAAGAAGGTGCTGGTTATTAGTGGGAATACAGCACCATTGGTTTACCTTGGTCCCCCAAGGCGAAACGTCAAAATTTGGCGAATTGTTTTTAAATTATAAAGCGGGCCACTAAAAATGCCTTTCATGCACGTCTCAGAGGCTGAGACGTTGAAAGAAGATGATTTTCGACTTCTTGTGCTAGGCGCGTAGTGTACTTCAATCTCAAACACACATGCAAAACTTACGGGTTAAAATCCACCATTTCCATTTGGACGACTTTGTTTCAAAGCTTCCTTAATTACACGTATTTGTGCTGCCAAAGATCCAGCAAAAATCTAGGCTAAAAATCTACCATTTCTAATTCAAAAGAACTTGAAAAAAATTATCGGGTCACTAAAGTACTACGTGTCGTGCTTGAAAAAGAGCCGATATGTTGTATTGTAGGGGTTCGAGAAGATGTCCGCCTTAATTTGCAAATACTGGCAGAAAATGGGCTTGAACACGGTGATCTGCCCAAATCCAGACTAAAATTTGCTGTCTCCTAATTGGAGACTTTAAAAATTTTTTAGAGTCACCTCGTTTTCACAGGGTTGTGCATAAAAGAGAGCTAAGAAACTAGATTTTAGGGTGCTGGACGAACTGAATGAACTGCAAAGAATTGCAAGTGTAAAAGAGATACCAAGGATGTGTAATCTCTAACTGTCTCTGCAGCGCTCAAACCCAGCAACTAATAGAGCAGACCTTTATACTAGTACTTAACATTACACCTTACAATTATCTCTGGTCCTTCTGCATTTGAGCGAGAAATCTTTCGCCTTTTACTAAAGATTTCCGTGCAGAGGGCGCTTATGAGTAAGCAATTTTTGGAAGCCCTCCCTGTAAGGGAGGGCTAAAAAGCTGTTATGGTTAAGAGCGTGTTAAACTTCGGTAAATGAATAATTCTGCAGGCCAGGGGCCTATTTCACTGATTGAAGATTGGAAAGTTTCCATGGAAAATTGGAAGTGGAAAATGGAAAGTAATAATTTTCTGTTTCACTAAACGAAAATTGAAATGGAAAGTAGAAAATGGAAAGTGGAAACTTTCCAGTTTTCTGTTTCACTAAAAAAAATTCACTTCCCATTTTCCAGTTTCCATTTTCCAATTTTCCATGGAAAATGAAAAATTTCCCATAAAATAATTTTACATGAAAAGTCGAATTAAGTCATTTTTCTGTGCCACGAGCCCCGTATCAGAATACAAATACACAATCGACCAAAATTAGTATTAATAATAAATCGTTGACACGTCTAATAGACTCCTGAATTTTGGTGTCCACTTGGATGTCCCCGACCCTAACCCCAATTCTTGGATAGGTACCTCCTTGTCAGGTGGGGTCCACCTGGGTGACCTAAAAAATGGAAGTAAAAAAATAAAGTTTACACTAAGTGGACTAGAACCAGTAACCTCGGTGACGGCGACCCTCCCCAGCACCCCTCCCAATTTAGACCAGGTGGTCGACCATTTGGATCAAAAAATTTTTTTTACGTTTTCGGGTTCCAATACATTTTTCTGCACTAATTCGAGCATGCTGAATATGGTTGACAGTGGTAAAATCACGTTTTATCGAGAAATTTTGAGTTATCGCTAACGATTGATTTATCAAAATCAATCGTTAGATATAACTCAAAAATTCCACCTGGATATCCACCTTAACCACGGGTACCTACCCTAGGTTTTGGAGTTTGAATGGTTCAAAACACAGTTCGGTATTGTCAAACCATGTTCAGCGTAAAATTTGGCTAAGAAGCCATGTTTTATAATCCCATGTGAGAAAACTAATATTTTCGTGATTTGGAGGCAGATGCCCCCTCAATATGTACTTACCCGATATGGTGTGTAGTTAGTGAAATCGCCATTTTGGTATTGACAAACCGTGTTCAGCACATGATTTTAGTAAGATAGGATAGTTTTCTGACTTACTTGAAAATTTTCCAATTTTCCATGGAAAATTGATGACTAAGGCTTCGTCTACAATTTTTGGAAAATTGGAAATTTTTTCAAGTAAGTCAGAAAACTATCCCATCTTACCTAAAATCATGTGCTGAACACGGTTTGTCAATACCAAAATGGCGATTTCACTAACTACACACCCATATCGGGGTAAGTACATATCCTGAGGGGCATCTGCCTCCAAATCACGAAAATATTAGTTTCTCACATGGGATTATAAAACATGGCTTCTTAGCCAAAATTTTACGCTGAACATGTTTGACAATACCGAAACTGTGTTTTGAACCATTCAAACTCCAAAACCTAGGTAGGTACCGTGTTCAAGTGGATATCCAGGTGGAATTTTTTTTTTACGTTTTTCATGCCCTCCAAAACCTGTTTTCTGGACTAATTCGGACATGCTGATGATGGTTTGATAGTGGTAAAATGCCGTTTTGTAAAGTATTTTTGATTTCTAGTAAAATCGAGTTTTAATAAAATCAATTATCCCCCAATACTCAGAAAATATCCGAGAAAACCTTATTTTACTATTATCAAACCATCTTCAGCATGCCCGAATCAGTCCAGAAAAAGGTTTTGGAACATGAAAAATGTAAAAAAAAATTTTGATCCAAGTGGACGACCACTTGGTTTTAATGGTCTAGAGGAGGTACCAGGTGGTTACCCTATCCACTTTGAGGCTTACTGGTCTTTTACAGAATAGTTTATAATTGTTATTAAAGAAACAATAATGTCTGTAACCACCAAGATTCGAGCCTGTAACCTCAAAATTTGGAGTTGCGATTTACATGGATATCCAAGTGGACCACCGGAAAACCAAGTGTCGACCACTTGGATCAAAATTTTTTTACGTTTTCGGTTCCAATACAATTTTTCTGCACTAATTCGAGCATGCTGTATGGTTTGACAGTAGTGATGGAAGCGGGACGGGACGGTCCCGAAAGTCCCGTCCCGCCGAAGAAATTCAGGCAAAAGTCCCGTCCCGGTGGTCCCGAAATTTTGAAACAAAAGTCCCGGTCCCGGTCCGAAAATTTGAAAAAAAATTCGGGATCCAAAACAATCCAAAACGGGTTCCAAAACAATTTTTTTGCACTAATTCGAGCATGCTGAATATGGTTTGACAGTGGTAAAATCACGTTTTATCGAGAAATTTTTGAGTTATCGCTAACGATTGATTTATAAAATAACTCAAAAATTTCTTGATAAAACGTGATTTTACCACTGTCAAACCATATTCAGCATGCTCTAATTAGTGCAGAAAATTTGTATTGGAACCCGAAAACGTAAAAAAAATTTTTGATCCAAGTGGTCGAACACCTGGTCTAAATTGGGGAGGGGTTGCTGGGGAGGGTCGCCGTCACCGAGGTTTAAACAGAGGGCTGAAAAAAAGAACAAAGAGAGAAGATACCTAAGGCCAAAGCGAGGGATGACAGCATCAACATAGAAGAGAGCTAAGGCCAAAGCGGTAAAACCAAGGGTTCTAGTCCCACTTAGTGTAAACTTTATTTTTTTTACTTCCATTTTTTAGGTCACCCAGGTGGACGCCCACCTGACAAGGAGGTACCTATCCAAGAATTGGGGTTAGGGTCGGGGACATCCAAGTGGACCACCCAAAATTCAGGAGTCTATTAGACGTGTCAACGATTTATTATTAATACTAATTTTGGTCGATTGTGTATTTGTATTCTGATTACGGGGCTCGTGGCACAGAAAAATGACTTAATTCGACTTTTCATGTAAAATTATTTTATGGGAAATTTTTCATTTTCCATGGAAAATTGGAAAATGGAAACTGGAAAATGGGAAGTGAATTTTTTTAGTGAAACAGAAAACTGGAAAGTTTCCACTTTCCATTTTCTACTTTCCATTTCCATTTTCGTTTAGTGAAACAGAAAATTATTACTTTCCATTTTCCACTTTCCAATTTCCATGGAAACTTTCCCAATCTTCAATCAGTGAAATAGGCCCCAGGACCACTATTTTAAAAATGGGGTGTTTTTTGAATTAACGGTTGGTTGTAAAGGAACATTCACAATGACACAAAAATTCCGCAACCACATGTTAACTGGGGGATACATGCAATTTAGTGGCTGTTGATGTAGCTTAGATGGTACCGTTATTTTGAAAATGGGGTATTTACGAATCAGAGGTTGGTTGTGAACACGTTCACAATGACCCGAAAACCCGCAGCCACACTTTCAAAAATAACGAGTGTGGGTGTGGAGTTTTAAGATTTGAACTTATTTGGCCCTAAAAGGGCCTGCTCGTAGTTAATGGGAGTATTTTTAAGTGAGAGTGTCAGTTTAATTCAAACAAGAAAAAAACTGACGCAGTTTTGTAAAAGTCGAGAATAAGAAATGCTCGCAGTCAAAAAAGATCCGGTGTGCGAATTTCGTTTAATAGCATTATGGCCTGTGGGATAGCGCGCGGATTGCGTATGTTGGTCGTCGGTTCGATTCCGCTGGAGGCATAATTTTCCTCGACTTTTCCAAAATTTCGTCGAATTAATTCTCGTTTGAATTTCGATGGTACCCGCCTTAAAAATATTCCCATCGGCGACGAGCATGCCCCTTTAACATGCTAGCATATCAAGGGTTACTACGCATTTGAGCCCTTTGGATTTGAGCCCCCGCATTTGAGCTCCCGCATTTGAGCCCCCGTATTTGAGCCCCGCATTTGAGCCCCGCATTTGAGCCCCATTTAATTTTTTTGTGTGGCTTATTAGTCGCTCGCGCTTCAGCTTCTGATCGAGGTAATTTAAAGTCCCTAGAGTTTCACGCTTTTTTCAAGATCTGATTTTTAACAGAACGACAGAACAATTCTAGTGGTACATATGCAAGCAATTTATTGATAACATTCAACAATATAAATGAAACACTAGAACAAACAAAATTTAATAAGTGTCATTTCATTCTCTTCAGATCCTTCTCCTTCTACCTGCCTGCCTTCGGCAGACAACCTAATTCAATAGGAAGCCCCTTTGTGGGTACATGGTCCGGGATAAGGGCTGACCCTTTGGGGGTACATGGTCCGGGATAAGGGCTAACTCTTCATATACGAGCTCTATATTAGCATCCATCAGATTGCTAAATTTTTATATTAAAGTAAATATCGATTTCCAAAGAAAAAACACAGAAAAATGAATAAATACAAAATCGGAGTTAAAAAATTGAACAGATACAGGCGGTGAAATGATCGGCGGTGAATGTCCGTGTCCCGATTCAAATGTCGGCTTTTACTATGGGGCTCAAATGCGGGGCTCAAATGCGGTAGCTCAAATGCGGGGGCTCAAATACGGGGGGCTCAAATGCGGGGGCTCAAATGCGGGGGCTCAAATCAAAGGGCTCAAATGCGTGTTAACGTATCAAGGAGATGGTCTTGACACGAAATGGGAGATTCAAATTTCGTATTTTTCAAAAGTCGTTTTGCAGCTGTATTTTGTTGACAATCTGATATTGCGATGTCAGGCAAACTTGTGCAGAATGAAAAATGCATTGACAACATCAATATAATCAAAAGAAGGTCGATCAGTTTTCTTTTACGTTTTAGCTTTTAGCGATATTGATGATCCTAATGAAAATTTGACCCTACTGGCTTATACCCCCCCCCGCCCCTTTTTTGGCCGAAAAGGGTCTCCCCCTTTTCCGGCCTGTAGCAACGAGCCAGAGGCTCAGTCATCCAAAAATTCAGCCGGCCCCTTCATAGAAGCTGACCCTGGCACTAGCACCTCGGGACCCACTCGGTTGAGTCCCTCTGTTTCGTTCGATCTTTATGCATTTGGTCTACACAAGTTGCTGGATCTGAGAGTGCCTTAAGCGCTTCTTAATAAGTGGCCCCTGTTTCGTCCCTTCCCTCCCAATACAGCCTTTGAACCCTATTAAAATTTTCTTTTCTGGCCTTTTTATGGCAAAACTATTGCATAAAATGGATTTTAGACCCTTCTAAAAAGACCGAGTTTTTTTGGGGGGGGGGTGTTATATGACAGTAGGTCCTTCCTTAGGGGGGGGAGCGTATAAGAAAGTAGCGTATACCCCCCTAAATCATCTTTTTTTTAAAAATTATTCCCAAACACCACATATCCAGACAGGAGCGTATAAGAAAGTAGCGCCGAAAATTTTCATTCTCCACCAGTTTCGTTCATAACGCAACAACAGATTGTCAATAAAATATGGCTTAGAAAGGACGTTTAAAAAATTCAAAATCTAACTGGCCAATTCGTGTCAAGGTTAGTGTTGTAAGTGGGACTGGTGCAGAAATTTTCGAGGTCAGTGCAGTGACATTTGGTCCTCCGCACATTTAGAAAACCAAGTCTGCAACTGTGAATTTTTTTACGGCACAAAAATACATACGTAGTGGCTGGCAAAAAGTATGGCTATTTTCAAGAAAGTTAATAATTTTGCAAATTTTTTTGTAAGAATTTATTTTGCAAGGAAGCACTTGAACTTTTATGTTGAGTAATAGTACAAAACATCAAACAAAAACATTAATTATTTTCGCTAAAATGAAAATTAGTTTATAAAATTATTGCCAACGTGTGTTTACAGCTGAATTTTCTGCTTAAGAAGTCTGATATTATCAAATTGGTAGACATCTATTTAAACTGACATTTTGACAATTTTTATTTATATTTTGTTAGTGCCTTTTTCGGCTGTAAACTCATAGCTGAGAACATAACTCAGAACTCAGCTCGTAACTGGGTAAACTCATGCCTGAGAATAACTTTTTTGAGGGGGAGGGGTGGGAGTTGGGGGGGATTGGTGGTTTTAAAAATATTAAACCTCTCGGATATACCCCCTAAATCATCTTTTTTTTTAAATTGTTCCCAAACACCACATATCCAGCCAAAGTCGCCTCAGAAGTTCACAAAGGCATTATTTTATGAATGGACCAATGCTGACTATTTTTTACATGTGTATTTTACAGCGTTTCGGTGACTGAAACTAGACAAAAGGATCTAGAATATGCATTTGTGATCAAGAGTCTTGCTCGGAATTCTTTCTTAGGTAAGTCTAAGCGCAAAAGATTTATATGATAATTCGATTTTCAAGATAAGTTTGTCACAATTTCAAATTTTTTTTGGACAAAAAACGTCATTTTAACTCAAGATATCCACGCTGTTCCCATTCCAAAAAGAGTCTAATTAAACCAAAATATAATTAGTTTGTTTACCCCGAACTTAAACATTTATTATTACTATTGGCTCATGTTCCGCAATCATTGTTTGTCTCGAAAAAAAGTTCCCACTCACTTCACAGAACACAGTTTCTAAAAACAAAAATCGACCGGACAGGAGGTTTTGTGTGAAAATTTTAGAAATTACTGGAAGTTTTTTAAAGCCCTTTGCATTTACTTGTAACCATACTTAACTTTTACCGATCTGATTTTTTGAAAAAAAAATTATAAAATATACGCTTAAATTAATTTTTACAATATATAATTTGTGAAAAAAATATCTGATTTGAGATTTTCCGTACTTAATTTTTTGGGCGATTTCAGATTTTCGGTTAATCAAGCCAAAAACCGAACTCTAACTCTAATTCGAACTCTAACTCTAACAACGTGAAACAAGCCATCACGAACGTCAAATCTCACCAACGGCAAATATCACTAACGAAAAATTCGATAGAACGGCCCTTCTATGGCCCGCCCTAACGGGGGCAGTTTTCCCTCCTTCACATGGCATCGTCCATGTGACCGGCTATCGGACCGCCCATCAAACATTTTGATTGGACTGCTGCGGATGCTATGTGAGCGCTATGTGGGCTCAGGACCTAGCTATTACTTAAACGGGCTTTTGCAAAAAAAAAATTTTACAAAAAATTTGGGTTTAAGCCAGGGCTGCCAACTCAAAATTTAAAAAAAAGATATTTGGGCAAAGAAAGAACGTTTTGACCATTTTTGAAGAAAAACTGCATTTTATCTAGTGCTTATTGCTATTTTGAAGCGAAAAAAAAAAAGATTTTGACTAAAATTTCAAAAAAAAAAAGAAGATTTAAGATTCCAAAAAAAGGACGAATCTTTTTGAAGAGGACATATGGCAGCCCTGGTTTAACACTTAAAAGCCGGTTTGTGCTAATGGGAGCGTTTTGTTCAGAATTTCGTGCTCAACAAAATAGGAGCCTTATCGTCCTTGTCCTCGCCCCCAACTATTGAATTCACTTGTCCTCGTCTTCGTCCACCTCATTGGGTTTTCAAAAATCTCGTCCACGTCTTCGTCCTGGTCGGACGAGGACGAGCTCCCCGCACTACTATTGATCAAGAAGTGAATCCTGCGGCGCGCGATGTGCAATATTCATAGTCCTATGTGAGAATCGAGTCAAATTTTCGCTGGCGATTCATCTGGTTGGCGAGTCGGTTGCGTCCCATAAATTAGTTTTAAAAGTCGAGGAAACTGTTTTTTTATTTGAATCAAAGAACAAACAAAAACAAAAACGATGCTAAAAAAACAACATCCAATATGATGTTTTTTCCACCCAATTTACCTCTTCTTCCACCCACAAATTTGCAAGTATTGGCCAATTTGCTGGTCTACCCAAAACTACCGTAGACTATATATGATCATACATCCCCAAGCACACACATTTGTGCAACTCGCTCCCTCTCAAAATGTCAACAACAACTTATTTTAGCAAAAATGCAATTTCCATTATTGCTGCTAGTAAATGCATTTTGGGGTGAAGGGCATGCTCCCACTCAATCCATGTGCTGTTCTTCCAGCCGAATTACATACAGCTGACGTAGTTTTTTGAACCAACCATTAGACTTCTTCAAAGGGCAATGGTCCTCACTTTTTTTTTAATTTACTTACCATGTGCTAACTTCCCTTTAATCTGTGATCTTTTTTGAAATAAGTATTGGAAAACGGTTCGAACACGGTTTGCGAGTAGCAGCACGTGAAAAATTTGAATTGGCGGGGACAGTTCTTTTTTGTCTCTCACTGTACTTTTTTGAATAATTTTAAATCACTCCAAAGAGTAAAGGGAGAGAGGAAAGAGAAAAGTCTTCTGCCAATTCGAATTTTAGGCATGCCATAGCGCCAGTGTTTTTAAAAATACTGGTCAAGTTCAGGGTCAAGGTATAACTTGATTTTATAAAGTCAGGGTCGTTTTTCTCGATTTTTTTTAAGGAAACCGGTCTGAATTTTTTTTGTCCTCTGAAGTCAAAATTTAGTTCTGAAAAAAACATACTTTTCATAATTTCGATAATGAACTTTTGAGATGAAATATAGCCAAAAGTCAAGGTAAAATCACCTTGATTTGACCTTCACCTTGATCCTCGGTAAAATCAAGGTGATTTCACGGCCGGAGTGTATTATCCTTCAACCTCCCAAAAATGGGTTTTGACCATTTATTCATGTGTTTCAGCCCCTGAAATGTACAGAAATGATGTTTTTAGTGCGCGGAAAGGATTTTTTAATTTTGACCATTAAAATTTGTAACTAACTAATTTGTAACTAAGCCTAAGCCTAGGCCTGTGCCTAAGACTAGGCCTGAGCCTAAGTCTAAGCATAAGCCTTGAAAGTGATCAAAGAGACTGTTTTTCGACTACAGTGTGTGCAGAAGTAAGGTCAAGAAATCGAATTATTTTTTTGCTGCAAATGCTTTCCGACAACAAAAAACGAGTTTTAAGTACATTTCTGAGGTAAATACAGACAAAAAGTGGTTGAAACCCATTTTTGGGAGGTTGAAGGATAATAATACACTTTAGCCGATTCACTATGACTTTAGGCTTCAGTCAAACCTTGATTTAGTGGCACCCTAAAAGTTCGTTCCCGCCTTAGGTCCGACACTTTTTTTAACCAAATTTTCAAAATATTTTATCGATTCTGTTAGGACAGTCTGGTCGCAAATATCGTGAGGATTACGATTTTACTGATCGTTTTTTGAAAAGAAAACAAAATTTGGGTTAAAAAAGGGTAAAACGGAATTTTGCAGCTAATTCTCGTAATTTTGCAGCTAATTTTTTTGCAGCTAATTCTCGTAATTTTGCAGCAAATCCTTGTAATCTTGCAGCAAATATGAGTGAATTTTGCGGGAATTCGAATTTCCTAGTCAGAATTCCGGTCCGATCGGCTTAATCGCTCAGAATTCCGCCCTGAACTACTCAAACCGTCATAAACCTGAAATTCTGAGCGATTAAGCCGACCGGACCGGAATTCTGATCCGCCCAATCGATTTTTCGCAAAAAGTTTACCCCCCTTTAGTAAACCCCCAAAAAACCAACTTTCAGGGGCTTCTGACCACTCCGGGCTGGGATTCTGAGCGATCCAAGTCATCTTTTGACTAGGAAATTCGAATTCCCGCAAATTCACTCATATTTGCTGCAAGATTACAAGGATTTGCTGCAAAATTACGAGAATTAGCTGCAAAATTACGAGAATTAGCTGCAAAATTACGAGAATTAGCTGCAAAAAAAATTAGCTGCAAATTACGAGAATTAGCTGCAAAATTACGAGAATTAGCTGCAAAATTCCGTTTTACCCGTTAAAAAAGTAAAACCTCGATATAGTGGACCTGTTTTCAAAAAAGGGGTGCCACTATATCGAGGTTTTACTCTTTTACCCCAAAGTTTGTTTACTTTCAAAAAACGATCGGCGAAATCGGAATCCTCACGATATTTGCGACCAGACTGTCCTAACAGAATCGATAAAATATTTTGAAAATTGGGTTAAAAAAAGTGTCCCTAGGCAGGAACGAATTTTGGGGGTGCCACTAAATCGAGGTTTGACTGTATATCTCATCTCAAAAATTTATTATCGAAATTCTGAAAAGTACATTTTGAAAAGCACATAACAAAGCCGGCGCCAGCGCCCTACTTCCAGAATTATGCAAGTGTGGCCGACATATAAAATTTCGACTCGCGTCGGTCACATTTTTTGTGCTAAAACTAACTTTTTGCGAGTTTTTTTTTGCAAACTTGTGTTAAATATCACTCCAGAATCATAGTTGCACGGGCGCCGGCGGCCCCGGAAATTTTTCAACCGTGTTTTGGCCGTAAAACTATGCCCTTTTAATATTTTCCAATCTTAAAAACCCTTACCCGCAAACCATTACTTTGACAGTGTGGTTGCGGAATTTTTTTGTGTCATTGTGAATGTTCCTTTACAACCAACCGCTAATTCAAAAACACCCCATTTTTAAAATAGTGGTACTGGCCCGCAGAATTATTCATTCACCAAACTTTAACACGCCCTCAATATAACTGCTTTTTAGCCTCCCCTTGCAGGGAGGGCTTCCAAAAATTGCTTACTCATAAGCGCCCCTCTGCACGGAAATCTTTAGTAAAAGGCGAAAGATTTTCTCGCCCAAATGCAGAGGGACAGAGATAATTGTTGTATTAATGTTGATAATTAGTATAAAGGTCTGCCTTACTAGTTGCTGGGTTTGAGCGCTGCAGAGACAGTTAGAGATTACACATCCTTGGTATCTCTTTTACACTTGCAATTCTTTTCAATTCATTCAGTTCGTCCAGAACCCTAAATCCAATTTCTTAGCTCTCTTTTAAGCACAGACCTGTAAAATTGAGGTGGCTCTAAAAAAATTTTTAAAGTCCCTCCAATTAGGAGACAGCAAATTTTAGTCTGGATTTGGGCAGATCACCGTGTTCAAGCCCAATTTTCTGCCAGTATTTGCAAATTTATGTTGGACATCTTCTCGAAACCCTACAATACAACGTACCAGCTTTTTTCGTAGTACTTAAGTGACCCGGAAATTTTTTTTAAGTCTTTTTAAATTATAGATGGTGGATTTTAGCCTAGATTTTTGCTGGATTTTGGCAGCACAAATACGTATAATTAAGGAAGCTTTGAAACAAAAGTCCGTCCAAATTGGAGATGGTGGATTTTAACCCGTAAGTTATGCATGTGTGTTTGAGATTGATCAACAAATATTGTAAGTAAAAACACGATAAAGGCGCCGCTAGGCGCCTATGCCGCTTGTTACCTATAATAATTGACCAACTTCGGCAGGAGTACACTACACCGCAGAAGAAGTCGAAAATCATCTTCTTTCAACGTCTCAGCCTCTAAGACGTGCAGGAAAGGCTTTTTTTTGTGCCCGCTCGAAAAAATTTCAAACATTTTTTTTTGCCAAATTTTGACTTTTTGCCTTGGGGGACCAAGGTAAACCAATGATACTGTATTCCTTCTAATAATACAGCACCTTCTGATTTTTTGACTGAGACTTTATAATTTAAGGACCATGGTTGCCTGTTTTTGATGGTCCATGCCACGTGTGCCAGTGCGCGTTAATTCAAATCACAAACCGGTCTTTTCAAAACTTTTGCGCTAGTATAGAATATCATCCCCTCCACCACCCAATTGCTGATGGGTTCGCTTCCAAATGCGGGCTTTGCCTGTTTGATGATTTCACTACTAGTTTACTGAATAATATTCCTAAATATTTTCAATAATAGTGGTGGTTTGAATTGACAACATGGCGCCTTTTTTTCGTAAATATGGCGCCTGATTTTAAATTTGCATTTTCTACAATATTTTCACAAAAAACATGATTTTAATTTTCACACCATTTTGTAGCCCTGAATCTCAGCTTTTTAATAAGCCATAACACTTAGCTGTATAACCTCAGAAATTACGAGATTCACGTATTTAGATGGATGTATCTGAGCCGAAAACTTACTTTCTTGTAATACGTAAATCTTTATATTTTTGAAATTCTGCACCAGATATCCAGCTTATCAAAAAGCTGAGATATGGAGCTATACGTTGGTGTAAATTTTCAAACTAAATCATGTAAAAATAAGGTACAAAATTCAAAATAAAAATTAGGCGTCATTTTCACGATGAAAAGACGCCAGATTATATGCCAAAACTTCTACCCATCCATAGTGATGTTCCGCGCGCATTCAAACGTGTGAAATTCTCATTGTCGGCCACGGCTATGGTCCTACAATTTTTTTTCCGAAAATTTCAAAGATTTTTAGGGGTTTGAAAAATAAGGGGGCATGCCGCCTTATTAGCATGTGGATTGTCAAAATATGTTGGTTTAGTGGTATTCTACTACAGTCAAACCTTATATAGCCCCCCCCTAAAAGTTCGTTCCCACCTTGGGTCCGACACTTTTTTTAGCTCGATTTTCAAAGCTTTTTTTAAATTCTGTTTTGACAGTCTGGTCGCAAATATCGCAAGGATTCCGATTTTGCCGATCGTTTTTCAATATTTGAATAATTTTACTTTTAAAAAATACAAAACCTCTATATAACGGCCCTCTAAAAAAAAATTAGAGGGCCGTTATATAGAGGTTTTGTATTTTTTAAAAGTAAAAATATTCAAATATTGAAAAACGATCGGCAAAATCGGAATCCTTGCGATATTTGCGACCAGATTGTCAAAACAGAATTTAAAAAAAGCTTTGAAAATCGAGCTAAAAAAGTGTCGGACCCAAGGTGGGAACGAACTTTTAGGGGGGGGGGGCGTTATATAGAGGTTTGACTGTATAAATTTTCGACTTTAACTCGGCTAAAAGAGTCTCTATTTGCATTTGATCTAGAGTCTTGCTAAAATCATGTCTAAGTTAAGTGACGACCATTTTCCGAAAACGTAGTATGTCGCTCACAAATTCGATTTGGCTAGCTAAAAATAGTTTTTAATTTTCTTTCTTGCAAATTAACTGTGAAGCATTTCACAGTCTACAGTCCAGTGTTTTCATAATTCACACTAACAGTGACACTGACATTGACACTGACATGTCAGTTTAGCAAACTGACATTTTTTAACAGTGGTCGATGACATGAAAAACTTGTCTTTTCGAAATTCTGTAAAGTGCGTTAGAAAGCTGACAAAATTCTGATTGAGAAAGTTGTTATCACATTTTCGACCCGCCTATGAAAAAAAGCCGGAAAAAATAATTGTCAGTTTCATTTTTATGTCAGTTTAGCAAAAAAAGTCTAAACTGACACTGACATTTTTTTGCTAACTGACATTAAAAATGAAACTGACACTTATTTTTTCGGGCTTTTTTTCATAGGCGGGTCGAAAATGTGATAACAACTTTCTCAATCAGAATTTTGTCAGCTTTCTAACGCACTTTACAGAATTTCGAAAAGACAGTTTTTTCATGTCATCGACCACTGTTAAAAAATGTCAGTTTGCTAAACTGACATGTCAGTGTCAATGTCAGTGTCACTGTTAGTGTGAATTATGAAAACACTGCTACAGTCACATGATAATAAAAAAATTGACGTGAGAAATACATTTTTTAACGTTCAATATCACACATCGAGCTGTTGAAAGGGCTTAGAGCACAGAACCATTTATACAATTTTGCAAGATTCTTTATGGATGCACTTTTGCTTTTTAGTCGCCATAAATAGTGCAAGTTATGGCTGCAGGCTATTCAGCCTACTACTATTAACTACTTCTAAGTTTTATATTTGTTTGTGTTTGTGGGGGATGTCCTCACTATTATTTACCACCGGATATTGTATTTGTTGTGGTTAGTGCAGGCCTTAAAGCACATCATATGATATTTTAGGTCTTCAACGTTTTTGCCGTAAATACACTTTTTCTGCCGTTTCTGTATGCTCGAAAAAAATTTATTGGCTCTGCAAATGTGAAACAACGTGATTTCATTGATATCAATGCACATGCTTTTTATTTTACGTAATTTTTGTATTGTTATTGTAGAGTCAAAGAATGATTTGCGAAATTTATCTTTAACTTCGAAATATTTGATCTGCTATATTCCATAGCAATTACTGTTTCTTTTCAATTTTATCTATAGCCCCACCGGAAAAATGGTTAATAAATAAGAGAATAAATTAACAGGGTTCTAAATTCTCTAACTTATCATTGAACCATAAATTTGACAAAAAATGATGGCGCTAGTGCAGGCATGGAAATCATACTTTTTAAAAAGATCTGTACTCGTTTGGGGACCAAAAATGATTTTCATTTTTAGAGTCCCATCTTAATCCCTCTTTTGTGTCAAAATAGCAATCAGCACCGGATAAAATGACCATTTCCCATACATGCGCTAGTGTCATATACTGCGCCAAAAAACCCCAGTATCGTATAAGCACCCTGCTTCTTCGCCCACATTCAAAAATTCAGCTTCTAAAAATGAGTCAGAACTTTTGGCGCTCCCTGTAGTAAGCCAAAAAATGAGTACTACTCTAGTTTTTATCTGGACTACAAGAGGAGTCGTAGAAATTGCATCATTTTGGAAATTTGTCTAGGGCTTTTTAGCATTTGTGAAATCCCAAAAGAATTTGATGTTTCGGCAACATTCTAATATATATTATAGCTAAATAAACTTTTTTAGCAAAAAAGTATTGACTGAGCCATTTGTAAACTCAAATTTAATTGAGATCAATTTCGGAACACCAACTCTAGAAATTTGCCTTGGTCCCCCAAGCTAATTTTTTTGCTTTTTTGCTGAACTTTTAATATTTAAAAAATTTTGGAAGTTAGAAAAAATGAAGATAAAAGATCAAGAAAAAAATTTGCAAAAAAATAGCTTGGGGAACCAAGGAAAATTATTAGGGTGGGTGTTCCAAAATTTAGACTTTAATTGCAACAACTGCATAAAGGCGCAAAATAAAAAAAAAGTGAAGTATTTACGACTCACTTGTAGATATATTTTTTGTATAGCTAGCTTCGAAGCCTATTTAACAAAGTGTTAAATTTAGCTGAAACTTAAAACTAATTTATTTGAAAAAGAGATTATTTCCCGAAAATCAAAAGTGCTTTGTTCAAAGAGCTAAAATGTCTAATTATTCTTTATTGTAAAGAGAAAAATAAATTCGTAATTTCTGCGAATGTCTGCTTATGCTTCACTGTCATCTTGTGCTTTTTTTGGCTTTGACTGATTAAAACACTTATTGGCAGTGGTGTTGGACTTTAAGTCTAATGAAATAAAAGGGGAGCTGCAATTTTATTCTTGGAGAACACCATATTTCTCAGCAAAGCTTTTATTCCAAATTTAACTTGTAAGTTATTTCAGGCATACCTTGGTCGCCGTATACCTTATTATAGGGTTTATACGGGGTATAGACGTTTGGCTACAAATGGGACATTTTGGCGTTCTGCCCTATGTTCTGTTTTAGCCACTTAGGCCTACTTAGGCTTAGGCTTAGGCCTTAGGCTTAGGCTTAGGTTTAGGCTTAGGGACCAAAAAATGTCTTACGAACTACAAAACGGCTGAAAAATAAGCCTAAGTGGCTTAAACAGAACATAGGGCAGAACGCCAAAAATGTCCATTTGGTAGCTAAACGTCTACTCACCGTTTATACACAGTTAATTCCATCTTTTAAATTTTTGACCGTATTTCTTGTTTTTATGCTACTTTAGGAGACTACCGTTTTATGCTGATAAGAGCCCGGCGCATCTACTTTTTAGGTGGCTGACAATCGTACAATTTTCGATTTTGATCTCGAAAAAACATTTCTCAAATGTCTTTTTTTTTAAATTAAATAACTTCGCTCTACAATCAAACTGGAATATATATGACACTCTCTGAGACTGGGCAAAGTATCTAAGTCTAATTAAAGGGCCCATTTTGCATCTCTACTTGGCTAGGGTGTTATACCTTACTCGTGTTTAACTGTAGCGTCAATCATCAATCTAATGCTACTTCAAAAGTTTTAAAAAAGAATAAGGCGTGTGAGTAAGTGTTCAAATTATCTGTTCACCGCTCAAACCCAGCAACTAGTAAGGCAGACCTTTATACTAATAATCAACATTAATACAACAATTATCTCTGGTCCCTCTGCATTTGGGCGAGAAAATCTTTCGCCTTTTACTAAAGATTTCCGTGCAGAGGGGCGCTTATGAGTAAGCAATTTTTGGAAGCTCTTCCTGCAAGGGGAGGGCTGAAATGTTGATCGACCTGCGGAAGCGTTGATTTAGGGCGTGCCTATAACTCAGCAATAAAGTATTTGAACAAAAAGACATTTCATTAAAAAAGGTTTTCATCAAATTACTTATTTCAATAATCACGTGTTTAAATTTTAAATTGTTTGGCCAATCGTATATTTGGTCTCGTACTTGTTTTGTCAAAGAACATTTGATCAAATCCTGTTTTGGTCCAGAGTCCACAAAGGGATTTATTATTAATTTTAGGGAAGTCAAAGAGGTGGAATGGTATATTTACCTACCATCTTGGGGCTGTTTTCTAGCAATAATTTCATGCCTTCTAAATACAGTATCTGCTAGGTGAAGAACCAGTTTGCACCGCTTTTTTGGGTGACAGTGACGCATGCACCAACAAAGCCATGTGGTCATCCACTTGATGTAATTTGATTCCTGGTAAATTGATCCTCCGGTAATTGATCCCTAATGGTCACAGGTTCGAATCTCGGTGTGACATCTTTTTTTCTTGACTAGTCACATAACACAAGTACCGGTAAGCCTCAGGGTGGGTTTGTGTTAGTTTGACAACACCTATCTAGCGGTTATTAGAAGTCAAGGTATGGCGATAGGCCAGGGCACGTAATGTACTTCCTGTAAATACTTGTACTTGGACGACAACATCAGCCTTATCAGGGGGGCTTGAGAGTTAGAGATGCGCGCACTCACTTACCTTAGATATAATTCCGAGCAAGATTCTTGAGCATAAAATGCATTTAGAGGTCTTTTTGCCAAGTCCCATGTTGAAAAAACATGGTAAAAAATTGAAATCATGGTTTTGGTCGATTTTTGATGAAAAAAAAATTCCCATGAAATGGCTTTCCGCCACTAAAAACATGTTTTCAGTATGTTTCAGTGGTTAAACACACACAAAACATGATTTTGTGGCGTTTTGCGAGGGGGCGATATAAGGTACTCCGGCTTTTTTTTAACCCATTTTTAAATTATTTTACTTGTTTTTTTCGACAGTCTGATCCCAAATATCGCAAGCATTCCAATTTTGCCGATTGTTTTCACAAAAGAAAAAAATTACGGAATCTTAATAGCAAACTCTCTCGTTAACACAACAATATTAAAAAAAACGCGCTATGTAACGAGAGAGTCTATACTTTCAATTCCATAATTTTTTTCTTTTTGCAAAAACGATCGGCGAATCGGAATACTTGCGATATTTGGGACCAGACTGTCGAAAAGAAAAGGTAAAAGACTTTGAAAATTGGGTTGAAAAAAGTGTCAGAGCCAAGGCGAGAACGAACTTTTTGCCATTATGGTAACGGGAAAAGTCGACTGTAAGCGGAAGGCTGTAAAAATGACCTCACAGCAACAAAAAACAACAGGGCAACTTTCAAACTACTACTCATAACAACATTTTTCCAAGTACAAAAACTTCCATTTTCAATCTTTTCCCAGGAGAATCTCGCAGCATTCCAGGTGTAGGCGTTTTTCCACAACACAACTACTATATATCTTTGGAGTCGGCCATAACAATAGTTTTTTTTTAATTCAAATATTCTTCCGCTTTTTTCCAATGACCTCAGTGGTAGTAAAGTGGGGAGGATGTGCGAAAAACCAACACCGCTCCCCAGAGGTTGTGGAAATTTGAGAATTTGGTGGGAGATAAGTAAGCTCCTTGGCTCATCCCCTCCTTTTGATAGTAGTAATAATAGTAGTGGTAAATATTCAGCGGCACTCATACCACATTTTCTTATTGTTATTATTGGTATAGTTTAAGTTATTCTCCTCCTCTTCCTTTTTCTGCCTCCTCCTTTTATGCTGTGATGCAC
Organism: Ditylenchus dipsaci; assembly: GCA_004194705.1. Classification (NCBI taxonomy): domain Eukaryota; kingdom Metazoa; phylum Nematoda; class Chromadorea; order Rhabditida; family Anguinidae; genus Ditylenchus; species Ditylenchus dipsaci. Next base: position 101,146 of record SADC01001227.1, on the reverse strand, counting down.
TTCTTTGAGGGCATTCTATGTTGCTGAAGTGTGAATTTTATGGCTCAAGCAAAGTGACATGTCCATTGAATATATTGTCCAATTTAACATACGAAATTAGTCTCCAGCAATCTGTTAAATCAGACTTACAAGGGAAAAACCCGAACTGTAAAATGTGGATCCTTTAAACTTTTACAGTCTTTTAAATTTTATCATGTTTGTAATGGACTGAATACGAAAAATCATGCATATACAGGGATGATATATGTACTTTTAAAAAAGATTTGTACTTTTTTTGGGACTCCAAAGCTTTTCTTTTTTCAATGTACTTTTTAAAAAGATTTGTACTTTTTTGGAGAAATGTACTTTTTTGTACTTTTTTTTTCTTTCGAATAGGCGCCGAAAATGTAAGAAAACATTCGAATTTTTAAAAAATTTCGCCTGCTGCACAGTTTTTAATTCGAATTTTGCTGAGCCTAAAAGGCTTTCAGGTCCTGCCTGATTCTTTCCCACTTTTCGGAGTTGGCGAGATATTTCTCTGAGAACTGCAGGCTGAATTGCTGTCTCCAGCTGCCTTATGATTTTCTACTTTGATATCAATAGTTCGAAAAGTGTGATCAACTAAATTCTAAATAGAAAAAGCTGCAAATCAAAAAAGCTGCAAAGTTCGCGGAATTCGTAACGGTCCCCCGTTGTGTTTTTAGTGTTTTGGTTTTCGATGTTTTTTTGCAACGTTGTTGCTTTAAAACCGTTTTGATTTGATCGATTTCATATGGATGAAAATCTTATTCGACATAAAAAACAACAAAAGAAACGGTTTAAATGCAACAGAATTGCAAGAAAACTCGAAAACCAAAACGCTAAAAACACAATAGGGATCATTACAAAATTCCGCGAACTTTCCGAACAACCTAATATTAGGGCGTGTCGAAAAATCCGTACTGATTTAATTACAAGCAATATTTGTGGCACTACGTTTTTTTTGGATTTTCATCAATTTATCAAAAGTTTAATTTAATCACTCATTTTGCAGCTCAAAATCTTGGCTACAAAATGAGTGGTAAACTTTAAAAAAATTTATGAAAAATCTAAGGTAAAAACACAATACCACAAACATCGCTTGTGAAAAAACGGCCCGAAATTTTGACACGACCTTATGGTGCGGAAAAGATACAAATACCAAAAGTCATACAAAATTTTGTATGAGTTAATTTAGATTTCATATGTCTATAGTAACAGAAATATGATTGAATTGTTTTATGTGTTTGAAAAGTGTTATGTGTTTCATTGGTGTAGAAATAAAAAGTTTGAAGGCGCTTTTATTGAGTTTCGGGAATTGTACTTTTTTTTGGCCCCCAAAATCTTTTGTTTTTGGAAAATGTACTTTTTTTCAAAATTTTGAGATATCATCCCTGTGCATATAGCTTTCCATAGTTTCATACAACGAAAATTTAATTTTAGAATGTCTTGGTCTCCCAAGCTAATTTTTAGCTATTTGGAATCAAGAAAATAGCTTGGGGAACAAGGCATCTAGAAACTGAAATTTGTAGGTCGGTCTCAGGGATGGCTATACGCATGAGTTTCGTATTCAGCGCCTCAGAAAACATGAAAAAGAATAAAAGTAATTAAATTTTTTAGGGGTTACGTTTTGCATTTAGGGCGGTTCTCTTGTTAGACCGTTTCTATGTCCCTCCCCAAAATTACTTTGTACTAGTCTTCCTTAATTTTTTTCCTTTCAATAATGTGATACCGTATTATTTCTAATAGAATTCCACCCCTTAATTTAAAATCGTGTTTTTGGCATTGTGTTTTTGATCCACTTTTTGAAAAGTTCTCTTATACAAGTTACTCTTCAATCTGTAGCCAGTGAGATGAGCTAACAATTAAAGGTTAACTTGCATAAAAAAGTTTTCAAAAAATGGGTAAAAACATAATGCCAAAAACACGATTTTGAATTAAGGGGTGCGCTTCTATTAAAGAGAGTACTGTATTTAATTTATTCTTTGTGTAAAATTTTTTCAGCCTTTGGATTTATGGGATTGCTTTTAGCTTGATGTGGCTTGCCAGACTTCCTTGCTCTTGTTGTTTCTATAGTTTACAGTCTTCATAGGAATTCCAGTTCCTTCTTTTATTTTTCTTGGCTTTTGCACCAAGAATAGAAAGTTTAAGCCCTTGCTATAATCGTTTACTATGATCTTAACTGACCCAACCCCGCCCTCGTCAGATTTCATCCTTATTGGTCCATCCCCTTTTTAAAACGGTGTAAGTAAAAAGCTCTGGTGTCTCCTCTGTCAAAAAATTTTGGCTACGCTTTTTGGACGCCGGTATATTTCATTCATATTTTGGGTCTTGTGCTTAGACGTGGAAAGACGGATTCAAACATCCATTTTTGTGTTTTTTATTTCATTTATATCTCGGCAAATCTAAATTATTTTTTATAGTTAATCTTTATTTCTATTTTTTTCAAGTCAGCTGGGATACCTTTTTTTGCATGGGGCTGTTTGCAAAACTATGCAAAGTCATTTGTTATGGAGTGTGACTTATTTGCTCACTTCTCACGTTTTTTTTTGACGGCGGATGACGATGATGATAATGTAGTTGTAGTAGTAGTAGCAGCATGTGCCAAAGTGCAAATGATTGATAGCCATACTAGTGTTGCTCCTACAAGTTGACATCATTTATTCACACTTTTGTTATTTTTTCCCATACCCACCATGTGAGATAAGCGCTACTGCTAAAAGGTCAGTCGCATTCAGGCTAGGTGCTGCTCCTTCTAGTTTCTTTAAATTTTGGATAAATTTGTAGAGCTGCGGGTAAAAATACTTTCACATGTGTAAAGTTGGTATTTTTAGATTTTTTCCATTTGCTGTAAGTCATAACTATACGAATGAATATCATTAAAGCTTTTTAGCCAGCTACAGCCAAATCTCGGTTATTGGCCCCCCCCCGGTTAGACGCCACCCTCAGTTATACGCCACCCTAAATATGCTGTATGTGGCTGGGCTAGGGTTATTCATAGTCAACTGACACCTCGGTTATATGCCACCCTGAGACGGGCCCCTGGGGTGGCCGATTGATTTTGAATGAAAAATAAATTTTTATTTAAAAAATTAGATGTGGCGCTTAGCCGAGGTCGATTTTCAATATGCGGGTCGACATTAGGATGCCATATAACCGAGTGGTGTATAGACGAGGCGGCGTATAACTGGGGTTTTGCTTTTTTTTTCATAGCCAATCAAACCTGCTTTAAGGTGCGTATAACCGATCGTGGCTTAGAACCGAGGTTCTAAATGGAATTTAAAAATATGCCTTCCCAATTGACTCGCCTTCGGTCCTTTTTCATCATGTAAAAAGACGATTTTTGTTTGGCCCCCACTGTGGTTTTGGTACCGGTCTGTGGGTGGCTTCTGGATGTGTAAGGATTAAACCATAGGTGGTACGTGAATTCTCAATTAAGTCTATCATGCTATTTTTTCTGAAAAGAGTTAATTTTTCCAAATCTAGAGCTACACGCTGACTTAAAAATATGTAATTGGTTACTAAAATTCAAAAGGTCAAACGACTAGACTGGTTTCAAAATATTAAAATAAGAAGGCTATTCAATAAACGCATTAGAGTGCGTTTTGACTTGGATGCAAAATGTGCTAAAAATAAAATTTGAAATGACTTTGTTAGGACTTGTATACAACCCAATAAAATTAGTTCAATGGGTTCTAAGACTGATGTCTGCTATTAAGTACCATAATTTTTCCTATAAAAAGGAAATATTGAAAGCAAAACATCAGAAACAGTTTCGTTTCATTTTCCTTAAATGTCAGCTTATTTGTGCATATGTATTCTTATAAATAACTTTAAGCGTGAAAACCCCAAATAATCCCCCTCCAAAGAGTATTTTTCTCTGATCCTACCTTTTGCGCTTCCCTTGATTTTAATTTACCCCAATCCATTGCAATGTAAAGTGTGCTGGTAAATAGCCTTGCTATCGTCGGCGCAAAAGGTGTGAAACAAATGAAAAAGTCGGCTTAGAGAAAAAATACTGTTTAGATGGGATATTTGGAAGGGGGGAGTTAGGAGGACTGTCAATTTTAAGAGGGGAAGGGCGGTGGAAATAAATGTGCTGTTCGAACTTAGTCCCACATGGTCCTTTAAAGGACCATGCAACTTGATAAGCACAGCAATTTGGAAATTTTAAATTCGCGCGGGACCACCCTAATTTTGTCAATAATATTTTCGAATTGTTTTTTGTTTGCATGTAAAATTTTTTCAAAGAATAGAACTGTTTACTAGACGAGCCCAATGTTGCTCGACATTGCCAGATCGGACGACTTCTCCTACTTCCACTGCACCATAATTACTTATATGAGTGAGTGTTAAAAATTTACTGATAATAGAATTCAAATTTTTAACACACACAAAAAAAAAATTTAAAAACATATTTGACAAAATTAAGGTGGTCCCGCGCGAACTCAAAATTTCCAAATTGCTGTGCTTATAAAGTTTCATGGTCCTTTAAAGAAGTCCTTTAAAGGGGCATGCCCGTGCGTTTCAGAAAGTTAAGGCGAGGACCAGCAATTTTTTTTGAATCGTTCTATTTTTCACTCATTTTGCGTCAAATCTAATATTAATGACCTATACTACTTTTAAAAACTAGGCAGAAATTTTAAAAAATCTAAATGCGTATGCATGCAAAACTTGATCGAGAAAGAAAAAAAATTTTGGTCCCCGCCTTTTCTCCGTGTCGGGCACGGGTATGCCCCTTTAAAGTCAAATTACACTACAATCAGAGAATCCCGTTGGCTACATACTTTATTTATTTTTTGTATCTTTCCACTTATTTAGTTGAGCCCAACCTGTTTTAAGGCTAAAAAAATGAAATGATTGGAATCACTTTTAGGGTTGCTTTGTTGTCAGTGACTGGCTTAATTTTACGATGAAAGCATATCGTAGTGAAAGCTATCAAAACAGTGAGAAAAAAACAAAAATTGAGGATTTCAGCTTGAAAAGAGATTTGAAATCCTTTCCTATGTTTTGGCTTCAACTCAGGTCAAGTGGTTATGCAAGCCTGCGCTGACCAGATGCGTAAGAATCATTTCGATATCAAGCTCGTGAAATTGTCAAAAAAAATATGCTTTGCAGCCAACAGGATTTGAAAGAAGCAAGTTTTAATTTGAATTTAAACGATTTCCATGTGGGACTAGATACGGACAGTAGATGTACTGCTTCCCCATTTAAAGGTAATAAATATCTTTGATTTTGTATTTCGGTAAAGTCATAGGTAGCTCGACTTCACAGTCGACATCAGCTGTAACGCCACAAACTTGGAAATTTGCGAATTTATCCATGTTTGGACAATTTATCATTCCGGAACAGATTTAAAAAAACCTGAAAGGAGCATGGTTCTTGTGTTTAAAACTTAACTGACTGGCTTAAATATGTTATTTAAGGTCTTGCTACTTTGATTTTGAATTTTTCTCCTAACTAACACTTTTTCAGTTTGCACCTATTCTTGGAAATCACTAACTATTGGCTTTATCTATATATATTCCAATTATTACCAAGCACATTAAAAGACGTCAATTTCCTTATTGATAAAGTCGGCTAAAACTAAAACAGCTTTAAAATGAAATTGTGCGGAGGTTTGGTGTGTCTTCTAGTGCTGTGCCTGTTCAGTTTATGCTCCAATTGCTGGGCAAAACCTACAAACTCAATGACCAGAATACAGGTAGTTAATAATCCAGTTGTATCACTCATTGGTCTAGATCATCTTGTTTGTATTTCAAATCAACACATTTCGAACAAACAACAAAAATTTCGTACTGTGTATTTTAAATATAGTAGGTATCTGTACTTTTTGTACAGATTTTTATTTTTTCAGGTACGGCTAAAGCTTTAGAATTTGTAAAGTTCGTAGTCAAAATTTTCACTCTTGGTGCTCTGAATTCAACAAGCAATAAAAACAATTGGCATTTTTTGACGAAAAGTGACTAAATTGTAGTGTGCTTTGAAATTTCAGAATACCTGCCATGACCTAAAAATAAAAGCAAACTCGAACTTCCATAACCCAGCACTCCCTGAAGTTCGTTCCCATCTAGGGTCCGACACTTTTTTAGCTCGATTTTTGTTTTCTTTCAACACTTTTGTTTCGACAGTATGGTCGAAAAATCGTAAGGATTCTAATTTTGCGGATCGTTTTTTTTTTAATTTTACAATTTTGCTCTTTAAAAAATCGAAACCGGCACCCGACGCCTTATTTTAAGCACATTGTCAAAACAAAAGTGGTAAAAGAGAATCAAAAAAAAGCTACGAAAATTGCGTCGGAACCTAGGTGGGAACGAACCTGAGAGGTGCCGGGTTTTTAAAGTTCAACTGCACTATTCTTACAATTTACGGGCCAGGGCAGGCATTTCGAAATTTTAAAACCAACTACAGTTTAGTCACTTTTCGTCAAAAAATGGCATTTTTATTGCTTGTTGAATTCAGAGAACCAAAAGTAAAAATTTAGACATCCAAGTATCGCTTAAATTTTAAAAAAGTACAGTAGCGCAAATGTTTTAATAGAAGTTGAAAAAAGAAACACAAATCAAGACGTTCTATGCAAACCAGAGAGTGTGAACACAACAAAAATTTAAAAAAATACGTCAACAACAAAAACATACGCTAAAAAGCAAAAAAACAAGAAGGGCATATTCCCATGTGATTAATCAAATAACTATTTGCAAAACTAATGAGACTTACAATTTAATTTTATTACCTCTAGACAAACCTGAGACAGCTAAGGTTTTTTTCGGCAACAAAACAAGTCTTTATAAAAAATAATTCAAAATTATAAAATATTATTTTTAGCAAGTATTCCGAACACTAATGACTGGCACTAAACCCATGATGTTTTCTTCAAGAGGCAAGAAGTCGGTTGAAGACGAGAGCATTGTTCCACTAGCACCAGTTGTTTTAGACTTGAAAAACAACGACGATTACTCTAATGTCCCAATGATTTGGATGTTGCCAATGGCGGAGCAGCAAAACGCATACCTAAAACAAAATTATTATAAATAATTGTTTGGTTGACCTCTTTATTATAAATGTTTGCTTTTGGTAAAAAAAATTTAAATTTATTTGTTTTTGTTGATAAAAGATAAAGCAGAAAAAAATTATTCGAGGCAAAATATTGCGGCACCGACATCGGCACCGCCGGCGCCCCGTGCTGTGCCTGGTGCCGAAAATTGGAAGGCTGGTGCCCGCTGCGGTGCCCGGTGCTGAAATTACAGAGGTTGGTGCCCGGTGCGGTTGCGGTGCCGAAATTTTGGAGCTCGGTGCATGGTGCGGTGCCCGCTGCCGAAATTTCTCAGGCCCGTGCCCGGATTTCCCAGGCCAGTGCCCAAAATTTCTAAATTTACATCACTGCTTGGGGCTCTATATGCAGGGAAAAAGTATGCCTTGGTCCCCCTGTTAATTTTTTTTCTAAAAAGTGTTTATTTACACTTTTTGATTATTTTGGCTCTACACATAGTCTTCAAATACCAATTCTTCCACCGAATAATTTTTCAACCATGCTAAGTTTCATCTTTTGGGATTTCTGTCCATTTTTTTTGATTGATTAAGTGCAAGTTATATGTCATAGCTAACATTCCGAACAATGCTGTAAATTTAGAATTGCGGCACCGGCACCAGCTCACGGCACCGACTCAGAAAATTTCGGCACTGGCACCGGCTCACGGCACCGAGCTCGAACATTTCGGCACCGGCACCAGCTTATGGCATCGGTGCGGTGGCGTGAGTTGCCGGTGTCACATAGAACACTGATTTCAAGGTTCGGTTTGCTTAGATTTGAACTTTTTTTAAATACAGGCCGCGAAAGTCCGTGAAAGTCGTGGTTTTGGTCATTTTTTACGGGACTTTGCGGCACGTCTTCAAAAAGCTGCAAATCCGCGCCTCAAAGCGAAAACATAGCTCTGAATGTTAGCTTTTGATTGACATAGAAATGACAATTGGCTTGACGTCAAAAAAGGATGGACAGAAACCCATAAGATAATGCTTAGCAAGGTTGAAGAATTGGTAATTGAAGAAAACCGTATACCGTATATTCTCTATTAGAAGGCCCCTCTCTAATAGAAGGCCTCCCTTGAGGACCTATATATCAGCCTAGAAAAAGAAATTCGCAAATCTGTTTTTCGCGCTTTCTTAGTTAGCACGAGCTTACCTGATTCCACTTTTAAAATTTTGGTTGAGCACGCAAAAATCTCAAAATCGACCCAAATTTTTTCCGACCTTTTTAGGGCTGAAAAATAGAAGACCCGGCCTTCTAATAGAGAATATACGGTATGCTCTATTAGTCGCTCACTATCTGATAATCGCCCACACCCCACTTTTCGACTAGGATTTCAGAGTTAGGGCCATTTTTGATTTACAATTTCAAGATTTATGAGGGGTTGAAAATTAATCGCCCATGGGCTATTAATAGAACATATACGGTATGTGTAGAGCAGGGATCCAAAACGTTCTTTATTTAAAAATTTCTTGGGGATCGGGAATAGGGTGTTGTCGTAACGCTCGAAATTCATTATTTCTCACTTCTATTTTGTTGTTTAGATAAAAAGAATTGTTAAACGAAAGGAATAAAAACGCTCAAGGATTAAGTTGGTTGCTTGACATGAGGAAAAAGAATTTATTATATTTTTCGTATATTTTTCCAAATCGGAGCTGGTGAGGAAAAGACTTGGCTTTGAACTTACAGTATTTAGGGCGAGCCGTTCCTGTACATGAAAAAGCTACCGTGAGCATAGCGCACAATCGCAGTGAAGAAATAAAAATTAACTCCCACCCTATGCTGCTTGCTTCTGCAAAGTTGAATCAAAAAATATTCGAAAAAAATCCTAAAAAAGATGATCGTACTCGGCAGGATTCGAACCTGCGCGGGCAAAGCCCAACAGATTAGCAGTCTGTCACCTTAACCACTCGGTCACGAGTACACATGCTGATTGACGGCAGAAACACCGTTAAATCATATATATTATGTATACATATTTTAACTTAAAAAAGCGTTGAATGTGCAGATATATTTTTCAAAACATGTGGTTTTGATTCACTAAAACTTACACCATGCCCAAAGTTTTAGTAAAATATTTAAACAGAAAGATTTCTGTTCATTACCACACTAGCTTTCTTTTTGATATTCCAAATTTATAGATAAATATAGTCTAGTTCAAACAGAATCAATAAAAAGCCCTTTAAAAACAACTAGAAACTATTTTTTAGAATTAATGTTGCTGAAGACATTTACTGTATCGTAATTTTTGCATCAAAATTACTTACAAGGCATCCTCGCAAACTTGTTTTTCACTAGTAAATCGGAGTGTGGTCCCCTTGGATAGCCAGTATGCGAGTTTTAATCAAATTCGCTGAGACCTCGTGCCCATAGGCCAAAAAAGTTGTGATGAGAAGGCTAGTGAAGAATCGAAAAACCACAGGGTGCTTTATAACTAGGTCACATGTTCGAATACTACTGGGTGCACATCCTATTTTTACCCACTTTTATTCAGAAGTTTGGGTGTCAAAATGATCATCAGCCTCTGGCCTGTCTAACAATATTATTAGAGCAGGGGGAAATTAAAAAAGCAAAATGAAAAAGAACAAGGTGTGAACCCAATAGTATTTGAACCTGTGACCCAGAAAGTCCCTTTCAAAATTCCAAAATTCCTTGATCCCTTCTGTGGTTTTTCAATTCTTCACTAGCTTTCTTATCCCAACTTTTTGGCTTATAGGCCCGAGATCTCAACGAATTTGATCAAAAGCCGCATACTGGCTATCCCATGAGACAAAACTCTGATCTACGAGTTAAAAAAAGTTCGCGGGGTTCCTTTGTTGGATATATTGGCTACATTGACAGAACTAAGATAAAACTATGACTTTTAATTCCCGAATTTTCTGTTTTCGTTGCATTTAAAAGTTCTTGACGTATTTTCAGGTTCACTATTAGTACCAAAAATTATATCGCACAAGTATTCCAAACCCATGATTTCTTAGCTTTTTTTTGATTAGTTTTATGAAATGTTTCAGGATTATTTCCAAAGAGTGAGTATTGGCTGTTAACACAAGTGAGGTCACTTTTGAAAAGTTGACGAGTCCGTTTCAGAATCTTTTTTCGTTCTTTGCTTGGTCCCCCAGCTGTCCTTTTTATTAAAAGAGGCCTTGGTCCTACCTATATGGTGATTATAGTTAACATGATTACCTCAAACATGATCACCTTCAAAACAACACGGGAAGCAAGGCGAAAAATGGAAACGTATTCTGCACTAGAGCCCAAGTTTCCAAACGTGAGTACTTTTAGTCAGTAAATGTCAAGAAATGTTTATTTTATCGAGTTAAACAGAAAAAATAGGTAAATACATGTTTTGGTCATTTCCAAGAAAAAGAGGATGGGGGAGGCGTAAACCTAATAAGACCGAAATCCGGCTAAACTTTGAAGTACCCCTAGCAGTCAACTTCGGAATACCCCCAGCAGTCAACTTTGGTATACCCCCAGCACTTAATTCGGAACACACCCTTCATGTTACCCACAATTGAAAGCTGAGGATATTAGCTCCACAATAGTGTAAAATTTCTTGGTTTAGTTCACAAAAATGTATATTTTTCGATTAAAATAAAATTGAATCTTTTCGAATGAAAATCGAATACTAAAAAAAATTAAGTTCTATTTTAATTAGAGATGACGACAATGCGATATATCGCAGATGCGATATATCGCATATCGCACAAAATTTGAGGAAAAAATATCGCATCGCTATATCGCATTCTTTTTTTTCACAAATATCGCATCGCAATTTTAACAAATATCGCATCCTTCTTCTTATTAAATCATTTAATAAAAATGAATAAATAAATGATTATTAATTAAAATTACCGGAGGTCCAACTTGAGCCAGCAAACACAGAGAAATTAATCTTCCTGAACAAAAGCCTTCCTTCGCTAAATTTCTCGTATTGAGTTGTTGATTTCGTGAATTTTGTGTTCGTCTGCTGATATCTAGTTGTGGAGTTGTTGGTGTATATAAAGAATTTTTTGTTCGAAATATATCGCATATCCTATTTTAAGGTAAAAAATCGCAGCGATATATCGCACCTGAATTTACATATCGCATCGCACATATCGCATCTCAATTTTTCACACAAAAATATCGCATCGCACATATCGCAAAAACGGAAATCATCATCTCTAATTTTAATTGAAAAATATACATTTTCGTGAACTAAACCAAGAAATGTTCACACCATCATGAGGGTGTAAACATTTCTTCATGGTGAATCCTACTCCTCAAAAATATTCTAATCTTCCTTGGTCAAACCTTCGCTAGCTACCTTGTTTTTCTGTGGTGATTTTGGTTTGTTAAAATTTTTATCTGATTCGCCATGAAATTTTAACTCTAGAAAGTCACTAAACGCGTTGGTGAATAAATGAATAAAATTCGTAAAGGTTCAGGCGATGCAAATTTAATACGCATCATTGTGGATGGTTTTCTTTCATTCTGATGGTCATTTGCTTCAATCCGCAAAATTGAGGCAGTTTCTGAGAGCAAAGCAGTGCTGCTGATGATTGCAATCTATTCTCGACAGTTTTTGACCCTAAAAGTCAGTAAACTTAATGAAAAAAAATATGCGCCTAGCGGAATAATATTGTCAATTTAGGGCGATGCGTATCCAAAGTTTAACCCCCATTGAGTGCTTTTAAATGATGGAATTCGGATTCTGAGAGATTGAGCCGATCGAGAAGGGATTCTGATGCGCGCAACCGAATTTTCGCAATAAGGTTACTCCCCCTTCAATAAACTCCAAAAAACCAACTTGGCCACTCTGGGGTGGGATTCTGAGCAAACAAGTCGTTTTCTGACCATAAATTTGAATTATCCAGCAAGAATTCGATTTGCACCAAAAAGATTACTATCTGCACCAAAAAGAAAATTATTTGCACAAAAAAAAATTCAATTTGCACCACGGCGATTTGCACCAAAAAAAATCATATTTGAACCAAAAAAGAGCTTTTTTGCACCAAATTTTTTTTGCACCAAAAATAAATTTTTTCACCAAAAAGAAATCTACTAGAAAAAAGGCTCAAATTGTTTTACCCCGCCAAATTATTTATTTACCCCGCCAAATTTGAATTTTCGGTGAAATACTGCAGTAAATTTTGCGGGAATTCAAATTTTATAGTCAAAAATGACTTGGATCGCTCAAAATCCCACCTCCGAGTGGCCAAAAGCCCCTGAAAGTTGGTTTTTTGGGGGTTTACTAAGGGGGGGGGTAAACTTTTTGTGAAAAATCGATTGAGCGGATCAGATTCCGGGTCCGATGGGCTCAATCGCTCAGAATTTCACCCTGAACCATTCTCGACCATCTTAAACCACCTAAACCATCCCAAACTGCTCCAGACCGGTATCTAACTACCCTAAATCAGTGCTTAGGTTGGTTTAAGATGGTTGAGAATGGTTCAGGGTGGAATTCTGGGCGATTGAGCCCATGGGACCCGAAATCTGATCCGCTCAATCGAATTTTCCCGAAAAGTTTACTCCCCCCTTAGTAATTCCCCAAAAAACCAATTTTCAGGGGCTTCTGACCACTCTGGGCTGGATTTTGCGCGATCCAAGTCATTTTTGACTATAAAATTTGGATTCCCGCAAAATTTACTGCAGTATTTCACCGAAAATTCAAATTTGGCAGGTAAATAAATAATTTGGCGGGGTAAATCAGTAATTTGGCGGGGTAAATTAGTTACAGCCCTAGAAAAAATCCATATCCAATATTTGTCGTTTAAAAGAGCATAGTTTCAAAAAAAAGATTTTGTACAAAATTTTGTACAAGAGTGCCGAAATAAGTAGAATTCTTATAAATAAGTAGATATGGGATCCCTGATGTACCACCATTTTTACCTTAGCCCTCATGTTGATTTTTGGGCTTAGGCGCAGGCTAGGTCAGCGTAAATTAAGAAAGGACTCAAAACGATTTAACTTTTTCACGGTTTGGTACACATTTTGAGTTTGTCCTAAAATACCTTAACCAACCTGCGCTTAAATGTAACCCGAAAGCATCAGCAGGGGCCAATGAGAAATACGAGGGAGCCCAGCAACAGTGTTATCTGAAGGAGATCCTAGACTAACATCCCTACCCGAAATTATACAGATCTGTGTATGAAAGTATCAGCGGTTGGGAGCTTAAAGGACCATGCTCTTTGCGCGCAGCGGCATGCGCAAAATTTGAATTGGCGGGGGACACTTCTCTTTCGTCTCGCACTGTACTCTTTGGAGTTATGGCGAACGACTCCAAAGAGTAAAGTTTGAAACGAAAGAGAAGTGTCCCCCGCCAATTCAAATTTTGCGCATGTCGCTGCGCGCAAAGAGCATGGTCCTTTAACGGAATAAAAATGTAGATCTATCATAAATAGACATTCTCTTTATTTCGATAACAACTAACACACACATAAACAATGGATGCATACATAGCAACGAAGGAAAAAGCAAATTACGTTCTAGACAACACTTGAATATTGGCAGCAGATGGGAAGACTCAACTAGTTTGCCAGACTCAAAATAGCACTGACAAGATCTCCATCGGCATCACGCAAAGCCTTGATAGCAGCCGACTTAGAACAATCGCTTTGACTCATCACCAATTCGATATCTTTGTCACTTACGCCCTCAAACCATAGCTGTAAAAACCAAAAGCTGACGACTAAAAGAGCAAACCTCGCCCAGATCATTTTCATCGGCAGTAACTGCTGGAGTTTCTTGAGCACGCTCATACTTGGCATAATCTGGATTGAGGAGGTATTCAACCGTGCTAGAGGAGCTGTTCTGAAGAGATCGATAGCTAGGCCAAATCCCCAAATTGCGAGTCTCTAAAAACAATGAAAAGTAGACTAAAAATAAACAACAGAATGTGTCAAGAAATTACCCCGTTTTTAAGTGACCATAACTTTTTTTCTAGGTCATTTTCCGAAATTCTATTTTTGCAGATCGATTTTTCTCGCCGACGCTAATTGTTTGGTGCTAAATGTCAAAAACACGATTTTACTTGGTCATCCTTGTGGTTTTGGTCCTGGCCCGTGGATGATCAGAACCCAAACCAAAGGGGGAGGGGTACGTCACTGAGCGCAAATCGTGCTTTCGAAAATATACACCAAAACAAAAATTGTCGCCGAGAAAAACTGTTCCATAAAAACACAATTTAAAAAAGACCTAGAAAAAAGTTATGGGTATTTAAAAGTGGGAGAGTTTTATATTACACCCTGCATTACCATATTTGCCGAAGATCACGTAGTTGTCGGAGAGCACGTTCTTGTAGCGATATACTTCAGGCTTGTTGAAAATGATGGCGAGGTCTGGCTCTGACGCATAACCACTTGAGAAATTCCAGGCACAAGCTCAAGATTCAACTGATAAAATAAGTTTTGGTACATGAATAGAACACAAAGATCAAAAAAGGGATAACCTTGCCTAGGATCTGCCGCGATCTTTTCTCAGCCTTTGACATCTTAGAATCATCGTCTTCGACTTTTTCTAGAGCCTAAAAAGCGAAATTTATCGTGCACTCCATTTACAATGTAAACCTTGGAATTAGTTTCTGGAGACGCATTTCCATCAAAAATTGCACAGTTTCCATTTCTCGCTCAATTCGGTTTCAACTTCGTCGGCAGCTTGCTCATTCGTGCTATCGGCAGAAACATTCATTTTCATAAATCTACAACATAAAATATAAACACAATTTTGCCGTAAAATTAGACTCGAGGGCAAGATTACAGTAGCAAGTTTGGTACTGGAATGCTAAAACTCTCTAAAATACAGTCGAGTCTCGATTTAACGTACCCCTGGGGACCGGCCCTAGGGGTAGTTAAATCGAAGGGTACGTTAATTGGGGGTACGTTAAATCGAGACTCGACTGTAGTGTAAAGAGAGCAGATATACATAAGCCCTGGAAAAAGAAGGAAGAGTTAGCGGCATAGTGCAATGGTAGCACATCAGCCCTAGGAACTGAAAGCTGCAGGTTCGATTACTGTCACACCATTTGGCCTCTTCCTACCTCAACTTTTCTATAGCACACCTCGCCTTTCTCAAAACTTCACACTGAAATGTTTGTTGAGAAGTTTCTTCAAGAACACAGATCACGCACGAAATCACCTCAAGACTTTGCGCGAAAAGTGCAGATTAGAATTTAATTTCAGCCACAGGTTCAACAATTTTAGTTGTGTACGTGGACTATACTGAAGACGCCGGTTACTGATCTTGTGCTGATTCAATTATCTGGGCCCTCAATCGATTCATCATTTCAATGCTACAAGTGGCAGAATAGGCACAGTCATATGCGACCGCTTCAAACTGGAAACTTTTCTTAGCGAGGTTAGCTATAGTAGTTTCGCTGTGAAAATTTCATGTCAGTTTAGGGTGGCTTCGGACAAGTCTATATCGCGAGGTGTCTTCAGTCAAATAATCAACTGGCTGTGAAAATCGAGCGTCTGGACTGCAAAGTATTTTGTCTTTTATATTTACGGTATATTTACGAGTCTCACCTCTTTTTTGTTTAGCTGCAATTGCTGCTGAAAGAGGCTGAATGTCTGCAAGAGCTCGATTTCTTCGCTAAAGATCAGAAGACTGCTCCCATTCCTCAGTTTTACGGTGCTGGAACAACTACTGAATTCCGATATATGGTATACTTATCGTTTTATTTTTAGTAACTGTGGTGAGCCACTTTTAATTTAGTTTATGGAGCTGCATGGAAGAATGTGCATGAGTTTGTTGCCATTTGAAATCTCGAAAACATGCCATTGTGAGTAATATTTTTTAGCTGAAAAAGATGACGCTGTATGATCGATTCTCCTTGACCACTTCGCTCTGGATCTGTAAAAATATGCTACAAGCAGTGGCGTTCATGCATAGAAATGGATGGATTCATAGGTGACAGGGCTTTTATGCGATCCATTTTTGTTTTGCTTTTCCAGGGATATTAAGCCGCCTAACTTCTGTTTATCAATCGGAGGTCAACGAAGACTAATTTTGGTAGACTTTGGACTTGTGAGCGCAGCCAGTCGACAACCAAATTGCCCGGATTTCTGCGGCACGAAAGATACGGTTAGATTGGACATCTGGATAATAAACTTGATCTATAGTGTTTAGCATCGCTAAGAACTCATCAGAGGCTGGTCGCCCACGAGAGTGATGACCTATGGTCCAGTTAAGGCTTTATCGGTTCTCTTCTCTTCTGTATAATTACAAGCAAGTTTCAGCGTACTACATCGTTGTCGAAAACCTGAATGGTCAATTGCCTTGGCGCGGAGCTCCGAATCGTGATGCTATTGCCCAGATAAAGCGACCTGTTCAAGAAATCGTTGAGATAGTCTATGACATGGTAAAATTTAATATTCCTTTCTTTCTTATGCATTTATTTCGAAGGTGCCTCACCCGTGGTTCACATCGTTCTCCCGCCTCCTTCGATAAAATTGATGCTGCGTCTTCTTGTCGATAGCACAGCCGCAGAGAGATTCTCTTTCGACTATAATGCTCTTATTTCGGAAATTGTAATAGTTGATATATCTTGTCGCATTTTGTTACACAGTTGTTTCAGGATCGTGACTTGATGGTGCTCAACTTCAGCGATCAGCACATGCTTTGGATTGGGAGGCTCCTCTCTCGACAATGCATCAACAGGTAATTTCATTCAGATGACCATGCTGTTTTGATTCGTTCTTGTTCAGAATAATTTCCGAGCCATGGTTTCTTGCATGCTGCATCCAATATGTTTCTGCCGTCGGGAAACAACTATTCGCTCAACAATAATAATTTCTCGCCGTACAATAGAAAGTGATCAAATAAAAATATCTTGTTGTGTATTCTATCTATGTAAGAGAAAAATAAATACTTGATCTGGGAATCTGCCTGGTATGTCTTTCTATGGAGTATCTTATGGTCTTTTGTAGCCACCTTGCTTCTTGCCCTCAATTAGTGATGCTGGATCATCATGTCTAGAAGTCTAGAATATTGAGGTAACGACTTTATTATTGATTTTAGAATTCGTATTATGATGAAGCTTGGCCATATATTGATTTGGATTTCCTTATCTGCATCTATTTACCTCTCAGTAGCTCAATCAGATTTCTATTATCGATTGGAAAAGGGCCAAATCAATGTGACTGTGTAACCTACAAGGATCTATTAGATCAGTAACTATTTTTGTTTTCAGATAACCGCGGGCTGCTTTCGTAAGCAGTTTTCTGTTTTATATCTTTGATCATATTTTGCTGTAGTGCTGGAACCTCTTCGAAGATCGATCTTCACATGGCATCGCTCACTGAAAACGGCACTGTTCTGAGAATCGATGGTCCTTTTGCAATAAATGAAAGCAGTACTTCACGATTGGGTCACAGGTCAATTACACGCTAGAGGTGCATGTAATTATAATCTTGTAACTTGTAGGCTAACAGATTCCATTTTAGTTTCCTGCCGAAATAAGTAATGCTTTATTCAAAAGTGCTTGGCTGGTGGTGGGGCTGAAGAAACCTGCTTTCCTTACGGTGATGTCTTCTTCATTGTGTTCAAGGGATGCGCGAAAGAGCTCTTTCCAGGATGGTCTCTTTCCGATCTGATTGTTGACGTGAGCTATAGCATTAACAAGTGAGTTATTCGAAGTTTCGCTCTTGCAAATAATTTCATACCGGCCAACTGCTTTCAGGTTTCCATATCAGCGCAGATTTCACTACTCAAACGCACCAGTAAGGGTATCTTTGATCTGCTACCTTATATATAGTTTGTGCAGCATTACTGCGATGATGATGCATGGATTGAAGAAGATGGAATATATCAACTGGGACCAAGGTAGTGCCCATTATTCCAATCGGCTCATCACTTCTATACGTCTGTAGGCATGGACTGATTCTCAGATAAAAGAGGGACTGCCGCAGACTGGATCAAGAGTTCGGACATGGTCTTAAGATGGTCAGGTGAAATGGATCTATTTAGTGCTCTTTCTTGTTTTGCGTGTTCTTTTGCTCATGTGTTTGAAAAATAAAGATAATAGTATCAGATACTTTTAAAATTAAACTACAGTGTCTCCTCTTATAAACTCGCACCCCCGACTTTGAGCGCTCAAATCTCAGCTCAAAAAAATTTTTCTCCAAAGCTCTTTAATACGTTTACTTAGCTCCCATGAGCTCTAACGATTCCACTTTTCAGATTTTTGGTTGAGCATTCGAAATTTTGGAGATGACCCAAAATTTTTCAGATTTTCGGGCGTTTGAAAAATAAGCGAGCATGCGCGCTTATCAGAGAATATATATTGTAGTATTGTGACGTGAGTAGGTGATGAGGGACGACTGCATTCAAGTTCCCATATTTCAATACCCACACGCATTTTTTCTTTGTGCTTGCTGCTCGTTGTTCCTACGTTTCTTTTTCCGTTAATAATTTTGCCTACACAGCTAAATTTAATCCAGTGGAATTCCAGCAATTGCCAGTGGAAGTCCACCAAGTTACCAATGGACTCCAATCGATAACCAGTGGTAATTTCGTGGACTTCCACTGCTAATTGGTGGTATACCACTGGCAAAATCGGTGGCGTGCCACTGAAGATTCGGTGGACTTCCAGTATCAATTCGATGGGCTTCCACTGGAAAAAAACGATCTCAATCCGATGTGGGATCGAACCCACGACTCTAACTATTCGACCTGACGTTTTATTCTCTCGGCCACCATGTCGTTTTTAATGGACGTTGTAAAAGTTGGTTTATATACCTTATTTCGTGTAATTGGAAGTCCAGATGTTGTTTTCAATAAACCCTTTAACTATTCCGTTTTGGCTGTGGTGTGAGGTCCCTGTGGGTAAATATTTAGTGTTTCTTACATTGAAGCTGCTCACGAATCATTTTATCCGAAAGATTGAGCCATTTGAAATTTCGAGCCTCTTTTCCTTCGGCCAGTTCCCGTGGCCAATTCTGTTCAGACCGGAATGGGCACTGAAGATAGTTACTCGCTTATCATGGGGCAGAAGAAATATTTTTCTTTCAACGCGTGTTTTCAACTTTTGGAGCGAATTTTTTGTGTTAAATACCAAAATAAACAAAAACACATGTAAAGCGACAGCGATTAGTTTTAAAAATACGTTTTTGAGACGCCGGTTTTAGTTTCGGCACAAATAAAATTCCGATTCTGCTGTTAGCAAAAGTCAAATTCCGTTTCGGTCCAAATATCGATTTTGACAACTCTAAGTACCGCTATGTTATATTAACACTAAGTCAAAATGTATAACAAAACATTAATTCTCACGTATAATCCTACAGTGAGTTGGGTTGATAGTACTAAATTTATAGTACTAAAATTTCGATTTCACACACGCGTACCCGAAAAAATTCAGACCAGCGAGGGGATATCCACCTACTCGAAGATACCTACCCCAGAATATTGAGGTACCTACCCCAGTCAAGACTACAAAATTAAAAAAAGGCTGCCAGTTGGGAGTCCTGCTAGTTGGGCGCTGTCAGTTGGAAGTCCTGCCAGTTGGGTGCTGCCAGTTGGGATTTTACCTCTTTTTGAATCAAATTGATTATCCGTATTTGTGCTTAACCCTCTTTTGCCGGTTGGCCATATTTTGGCCAGTTCGAAAATTCATATAAAATAGGACTAATTTCTTACATTCAGACGTAATTTTTTTGAAAAAGATAGAGAAAAAGTGGCAAACATTTTAGTGGTGGAAAGACTGAACAAAGACTAAGAAAAATTGCTAAAAATTAAATCAAAAGTTGTATTTTCGGTCATTTTCTGCTATATGATTTATAACTTTATTTGGTTTAGTAAACCACGAATATCATTTTCACCATGCCTTTTACTTATGCAATATAGTAGTACTATTCCTGCAGATAGCAATGTATTTTTAATTGCAAGTACAGAAATATAAAAGTTAGATTTTTGAAGCAATTATAATCGTGGCCATATTTTGGCCAACCGGCCCAAAGCGGTATTTAAAAAAAACTATGTAAGCCATTGATTTATTTATCCATTTATCGAGTTTTCATTACTTTTTGTGGTGAGTATTCGTTCTGTTCACCACGTAGTTATTCTTTCAAAATGAAATGAATGCAAAAATTAAGTTATCCATAGTAGGAAACGAGTTAGAAGACAAATTTTGAAAAATTAAGCGTTTTGCGCGTTAGATGCGCGAATGTAGAAATCACTGCTCAGTGACGTCCAAAAGGTGTGAAATACCGCTTCACATCTAATTTTTTGAGTCATTTGATGGTTTGTATGGGAGTGATTGCCAAATTCTAAAAAAAAATTCAAAACAATTGTTTTCGAAATAGCGTCAGTTTTCAAATTGGCGCATAACTATTTTTACCGCTTCGAGCCGGTTGGCAAAATTTGGCCAGTTCAGAATTCAACTTTTCTGGAATTTTTTTTCGGCCATTGTGATTTTCTTCCCTGGTTGTCTTATGAAAATGCAAATATTTATTAAAAAAGAAGAACCTACGAGACGCCGGCAAAAAAGGGTTAATTGAAGGTTACAGAGAGATATCCGACATTAGTTTGCAAAAACTGGCCAGAATGGTTTGAAGCCAAACATCCACCAAAAATCCAGGCTAAAATACATCATTTCCAAATTGGAGGGCAAAATTTTTTTGAAGCAACTTCAATTTAGGTATTCGTGCTTAAAAGAGAGCTAAGATATTGAACTTAAGGGTTCCGGGAAGATATACGACATAAGTTAAAGGGGCATGCCCACGCTAATAAGAGGTGGTGCCCGGGAATTCAAATTTTTTTCTAATCATTGAACTTCTGTTCTGATTTTTCAACTTGGTTTTAACAAAACCATACCTAAAATGAAATTCTAGTCATTGTTTTGTAAGAAACCAAGTTTAAAAATTAGTACAGAAGTTCAATGGTTGGGAAAAAAATTTGAATTCCGGGGCACAATTCTTATTAGCGTGGGCATGCCCTTTAACAGAAAATGCCAGAAAATAGGGCTTAAAAACATTAACTTTAGTAAAAGCGTCAGATTCCCATACCAAAATACTATATAGAGATCTCGTGATACGAAAGCGGGCACTATTGTCATTGGTGTACCCCAGGGATAAAAAAATTATGGATCCCATAATTTTTTTTTAAATAAGTAGATTTTTCAAAAATTAAGATTTTTAAATATGGATTTTTCTGGTGCAAAAAAATTTCGACGCTACTTGTTTATACCCCTCCCAAAAAAGCTACTTTGTTTTACCCCTCCCAATAATTTTTTAGGGGTACCTAAAATCATACTTTTAATTAAAAAAAAGCTGGTATTAGTAATAGTTTGGCCCTGAGCCTAAGCCTAAGGGCTAAGCCTAATTCCTGAGCCTGAAAATTATTGGGAGGGGTAAAACGAGTAACGAAGTAACGTGCAAAAAAATTAGTGCAAAAAAGCTCTTTTTTGCTGCAAATTGAATCTTTTTGGAGCAAAAGATTTTATTTTGTGCAAATCGCCGTGGTGCAAATTGAATTCTTTTTGTGCAAATCGTATTCTTTCTGAATATTTTTTTTGCCCGTATAATACTCGTTTTTGCCCATTGCATATTTCTTTTTGCCTGTAGATTTTGAATGGCCGTAGAATATTCGTTTTTGCCAGTAGATTTGTCTTTTCCAATTTTTTCTGCCTGCAGATTTTAAAATTTTGCGTAAATTCAAATTTTATGGTCAGAAAAACGACTTGGTTTGCTCAGAATCCCACCCCAGAGGGTATACTACGACCGGATACACATTATGACCGGATACAATTACGACCGGATACAACGACCGGATACACTTTTGAATTTTTTTGAAAAATGACTAAAATCTAGTTCCTACAGCCGTGTCCGGTCGTTGTATCCAGTCATAATGTGTATCCGGTCGTTGTATCCAGTCATAATGTGTATCCGTCGTAGGGCAGTCCCCCAGAGTGGCCAAGTTGGGTTTTTGGAGTTTATTGAAGAGGAGTAACCTTATTGCGAAAATTCGATGCGGGCATCAGTATCCATTCTTGATCTGCTCAATCTCTCAGAATCCGAATTCCACCATTTAGACCACCTTTCTTATTGATTCAGGGTACCTAAATACTAGTTGGTAATGGTTTTAAAGGGTGAGTTATACTTCATATAAATGTCTCACCCCCTCAAAGATACATTGAAAGGATATGGATTTTTTTGGTGCAAAAAGATTTTTTTTTTGGTGCAAAAAAAATCTGGTGCAAAAAAGCTCTTTTTGGAGCAAATTCAATCTTTTTAGGTGCAATATGATCTTTTGGTGCAAAAAGATTTATTTTGGTGCAAATCGCCGTGGTGCAAATTGAATTTTTTGGTGCAAATTGAATTCTTTTTGGTGCAAATCGTATTCTTTCTGGATAATATTTTTTGCCCGTATAATACTCTTTTTCGCCCATTGCATATTTCTTTTTGCCCGTAGATTTCTCTTATTATATTTTTTTCTGCCTGCAGATTTTAAAATTTTGCGGAAAATTCAAATCTTATGGTGCAGAAAACGACTTGGTTTGCTCAGAATCCCACCCCCAGAGTGCCAAGTGGTTTTTTGGGAGTTTATTGAAGGGGAGTAACCTTATTGCGAAAATTCGATTGCGCGCATCAAAATCCCTGGAGCAAATATAGCATACCCACCCCACTGAACTATGGTACACCCACCGCACTCAACTTTAGTATATTACCATCATTTGATATTCAATTTTTTTGTCTTTTGTTGTATTGCGGTTAAATCTGTTATTGTCCTGACACGGCTATGATTCGTTGTCAGGACCTTTGTTGCTCTCGGATCATAAGATCATTATTGTTGTGCTCGTGAAATAAAGCTATCGTTTATTTCCGCTCTCGCTCTCTATCCGCTATCAAGTCACAACATTGGCGCAGTCGCTATGGAAACAAATGAACTCAAAGCTATGGTGGCTCAGCAAGCTACAAGCAATGGCTAAGCAACAAGAATCAATCGCTCAGCAAGTCGCTGCTATGTCTCAGATGATGGCTCTCCTTCAGCAGCAAAATGTGGTGGTGGTGACAATGCAACAGCCTGCTAATGTCTCTTCGCTGCCTCAACTGCCTGACATGGAAGCCTTCTCTGCTGATGACTCAGACCCGATCAAGTTCGAAAATTGGGTGGCTCGCTTCAAATTCTCCCTGGACTGTACCGCTCCAAATATGGTGGAAGCCGCAAAGGTCAAACTGCTAATGACTAAGCTATCTGCCGAAGCCTTCGCTGAGTATCGCAAAAGCTGTCTCCCAAAGGAAGTCACGGAGTTCAATCTGGAACAAACAGTTAGTAGTCTTTCTAAATTATTTTCACATTCCCGATCCTTGGTCGTTGATCGCTTTGAATGCCTTCGACTGACCAAGGATGACGAGGAAGAGTTTCGACATTTTGTAAACAGGCTCAAAGCCAAGCTTCGTCTGTTCAAGTTCTCTGAGCTCAAGGAAGAAGAGTTCAGTTGCTTGCTGCTGCTGCTTGGTCTGAAGTCTCCAAAGGATGCTGCTCTACGTACCCGCCTTCTCCAACGAGTCAATGATGGTGGTTCCGCTGTCAAGTTCGATGAAATAGTAGAAGAAGCTTCAAGCTACCTGTCTACAATCGCCGAGGCCAAACAACTGGAAAGAAGCTCCAATTTCGCTGCCGTAAATGCAATCGCTACAAGGAAGGAATATGGCAAAAGAATTCTAAGAAGCCGGAAGCTACCAAGAATCGATCTCTGCCGCCTGCTCTTGCTATCGTTGCAATCAGATCGAAAGATTGCCTTACGTCAGCTATACCTGTTCCAAGTGCAAGAAAGTGGGTCATCTAGAACGCCAATGCGAACGCCTGCAAGAGATCAAGTCAAAGTCTGTTAAGAAGAAGTTTCCAGTTCCAGCCGCATCGTCGCATCAATCTAATCGAATTGCCGTCTGTTCTGCTAAGCCAAGTCAGTTCCACCCTGCTCTTTCCTTACTGCTTCCTGTTTGGTGGATGGTACAGCTATCGATTCATACTGGATTTCTGGGGCTCAAGTCAATACACTGAATGAATCCGCTTATCTCTGCTGTTGGCAAAATCGAAATGTCCCGTCTGAAATGCAAGCTCGGCTAGCAAATGGTTCCAAGTGCAACTTTCTGGGAGAGGGACAAGCTCTTTCGAAGCAAACGGCAAATCGTCTACTCAAAGCTTCGTGTGGTCAAACCTGGTGGTCTCAATCTCCTTGGCCTTCCAGCTCTTCAATCTCTGGGTTTCTGACAAAGATGTACTGCCAACCAGTAAATTTCATTCCTCAAGTGATTGTGCGTCTACAATTTTGGCAATTCTTCTTCTTCAAAGCTTTGGTGGATCAAATACAAGTCAAGTTCCCGGCCGTTTTCTCTTCTGATTAGGGTGCTGCACCAAGTCCAGGCTTCTTTCTCAGTCAAGCCAAATTCTGCTCCGGTCTTCCGCCGTGCTCGCCAAGTGGCCTATGCTCGTCAGGATGATGTGAAGAAAAGAAATAGCTCGTCTTCTATCAATGGGGTCATCTCTCCTATCTTCTGCTTCAAAATTGGGCTGCTCCAACTTTGCTCATCAAAAAAGCTAATGGTTCTTCTCGCCTCTTGCAATGACTACTCTACTGGACTCAATGATGTGCTCGAATCAGACAGTCATCCGCTGCCAATACCGGAGGATATCTTCAGTAAGCTAAATGGTGGCACGTCTTTGCTCAAATCGAATTTCTCTGATGCCTATCTTCAAGTGTGGGAATTGGACTCCGAAACAGAAAGCTGTGCGCTATCAATACTCTGATGGGTCTTTTCGCTTTCAATCGTCTACCTTTCGGTGCTAAGCTGCACCTCTATCTTCCAAAGAATTATGGACTCAATGTTGGCCAAGTTCGACTTCGCTATCGCCTACATGGATGACATCTCGTGGTGAGCAAGTCAGCTGATGAACATCGTCAACATCTACTGCTCCTCTTCGAAACTATCGCTGAATATGTTTCAAGGTCCGAATGGAAAAGTGCTCCTTCTTCCAGGACTCAATCAAATATCTGGGACAAAATATCGACAAAAATGGCCGACGTCCAGATCCGAAGAAAATCGAAGCTGTGGTCAAGATGCCACCTCCGACTAACGTTCCTACTCTTCGCTCTTATCTGGGAATGGTAAATTTCTACCAGCCTTACGTCTCTGATCTGGTGAATCTCCGAAAATCGCTGGATCTGCTGCTACTACAAGACAAGCTCTGGAAATGGATGGTGACTGTCAATCTGCCTTCGACAAGATCAAAGAGGTGCTTGCTTCTGATCTTCTGCTGACTCATTACGATCCGAATCTTCCAATCACCGTCGCTGCTGATGCCTCAAATGTGGGAATTGGTGCTGTGCTGCTTCATCGAATGCAAATGGTTCTCTCAAGCTGTGGTCCATGCTTCTCGAACTCTCTCTGCTGCCGAGAAGAACTACAGTCAAATTGAAAAGAGGTCTAGCTCTGTCTTCGCTGTCAAGAAGTTCCACAGATGATCTATGGGCGTCGATTCACCCTGCAAACGGATACAACACGACTTAACACAGTTCACAACACCTTCCCCCGTACAATGGTTGGGCGGACAGAGAGGCAGAGAGCGGAAATTAACGGCAGCTTTTGCGGTATCCCCACTGTATAAAACCAGTCCACCATGCTCCAACAGAATTTCCAAGGTGCCACTCTAAGTTTCTAGAATCATTGATTCAGAAAAAATCGAGAAAGAACTAATTAAAGTCCTATAGCGAAGCGTCTCTTGTGTCATGGAATACTGTAGTGTGTTCTCATGTTTCGACCTTGAGTTATTCTTCCGTCTTTAGCAAACTTTAATCTATTTTTGTGCTCTAGTTGCTTTTTCGGAGACTGAAATTATCTTACTATGATGCATGTCACCTCTGAAATCTACTTGGAAATATTTCTTTTTCTTAAAAAGCATGAGTGCTACCGACTCAAAGAACTCTCTAAAAGAACCTCCAGTATTTTCAAAATTCGACTTCAAATGCAGAGGAAATCTCTTAGTGTTCTGGTTGGCTTTAAGTTTGATAAAACGCGCTATTCAGCCTTTGCTATAAATACTCTTAACCGGGTGACTTGCTGGAAAAAATATGCAAGACGTTCAGTTTTTCTTATACATCTGATTTTGTCAACCAGAAATTGAGACAAAATTCCAAAAACTTTTTTCAAGTAATCACCGTAGTTAGAGTAGGTATAAAGAGATCAACTGTGGTGAAATTTGCATTTTTAAGTTGAAGGCTGTGGACTTGGCCCTGAAGTGCATCCGGGATCACAAGTTGGAGAAACGATTTGAAGTGGAAATGCGTCATGTGACTATTACGGCCGCCTGCACCGTACTCTGCGAGCGTGGATTCGAAAGATGCTTGAGAGATGCTGCAGAAATTCAGAGTAAGCAATTTACAAGCCTTGTTTTAGCCTGCCTTTAAACACTAAATTCATAGAGTTAAAAGTGAAGGAGATGATGGAGATCAGATCCGAATTGGCTGTTGAAAAGACTCAGACTGTGGCCGACAAGACCAGGATATTGCTGCTGCTGCTGGTGCTGCTCAGGCTTTCTTGGAAATCGATGCGATCCTGGGATGTGACCAAGGTTCCTTCTCTCTCTGTTAATGAACATTTCAAGGGTTTTGTCCAGAATGTGGTCGACACGAGCAAGAATCTCGCCTCTGCTAGTGCTGCCGAGACTAGAGATGTTCAGGACCAACCTAAGTATATGCTGCCAAGAGAGATGGTGCCAGTCTGAGTGGAGGTATGTAATTTTTTTCTCTATTGTCATAGATTATAAAATTTTCTCGTAGACGAGTTCAAGAGGTTCAAAGCAGCCGGAAGCAAGGAGTGACCTGCTAAACTTAAGTCTGAATTCGAGTGCCTAGGCTATCCGTTGAACTTTTTTGATGATATACGTTTTCTTTGTTGCGTATAAAGTTCTTTGCTACATTGTTTTTTTTCTGATGCCTCTTGAATTGTCATTTTTTAATTGATGATCTAGTGCGCCATGTAGACGGATTGTGGCTCACATTTTATGAATTAAATGATATTCGAAATAAAATGCATACGAGGACGTGATGCAGTACGTGAAAATAGTTTTACTTTTTTTCTAATCTGTGATTTGTGATATAACATATTCAAAACTTTGATAAAAATCACACATAAAAACAAGAAATAAGATCAAAAAAACTTGGATTTCGAGTACTCGAAATTTGGAGTACTCGACGACCCTAAAAATTACTGCACCATTTTATGAAAAACTTTATTTCAAATTTTTTAATTTCAATTTGTGGTCGCATTTAATTTTTGTTGCTGTTTTTAGTGATAAGTGGTTGTGTTTCTAACTTCATTTTTTGTATTTCTTCCAAGCAGCTTCCAGGTAGCTTGACTTTTGTCATCGATTTTTCTGGAAAAATCGATGGACAAGAAGCCACCTACTCGAAATATTTCGATAATGGTGCAGTAATAAATTAAAGCAAAGATTCAGTCTCTAAAAGTAGATTGAAAGTGGTTGAGTGAAAAAAAACACAGTCGGCAGGTTAGATTTGCGTTAAAAAAATCGAAATAAATCATGCAAGAAGAACTTATTCTTGTTCAAGAATTCGACAATTGTAGTTTTTTCCGAAAAATGATCTTTTGGCGCTATTTGCATGTAGACCCCACTCCCCTCAACCCCCAATTTAAAATGTTCCCAAACACCCCATATCGACCTAAAATCGCCCAGAAGCTTAAAAAGACTTTTTGAGTTCTGGTCAATAAAAAAAATTGAGTTTGGGACCACCCGAAATCGACCATTTTTTAAAGGATTTAGGTCTGTATTTGGGTGAAAATAGACCAAAAAGAAGCCAATTTTGAACAAAAAAGAAGATCTTGACATAGTTTTGAATACTGGGGCCTGCCGCATAAATAAACTCTGGTATGCATGATTTTTCATGCATCCAGAGTCACTTTCGAGTGATTTGTGTCTAAGGTGTGTGCATCTCAACTTCAAGCCGCCTGCGCCACTGGGGGAACGCAGGGGACTTGGTTGGTAAGAGATGCGCGCACTCATTTACCTTAGACATAATTCCGACGGACACGGACATAAGTTCGGGTCGTAGCCTTTAGGCCCCTTTTTTCCATTTGTGGAAAAAAGGGCCAAACGACTTACGTAAGTCGTTTGGCCCTTTTTTTCCACTTTTTCAAATTTGCGCATTTATTTTTATTATTTTTGTGCTTCATAGGCTGTACCCGAAATTTAAGCGGCGATTTGCTAAGTGGTCGATTTGCTAAGCGTCGTTTTGCTAAGAAAAAAAATTTAAGCGCGAATTTGCTAAGAATTCACAATTTAAGCGCCAATTTGCTAAATGGTCGTTTTGCTAAGAATTTTTTGCTAAGTAGTTGTTTTGATAAAGATCTTGTTTGTTAAGCTACATCTTCTTCAGTTCGGCTTAATTTCGGGTACAGACCTTAAAACCCAAACGGTTCAATCTAAAATCATGTTCTAAAACGGTTTTAATTGAATCGGGGTCTCCTACTCTGGACTGATTGCACCCAGAGGGATTCGAACCAGTAACTTTGGTGATGAGTATATGGACCCCTTCGCCAAGTGAACACTCAAAATTACGATAAAAAAGGTATGCACCCAGGTGGATGCGAACCAGCATCCTCGGCGGTGGCTATCCAAGTGGTCGTCCACTTGGATCAAAAATTTTTTTTACGTTTTCGGTTTCCAAAACAAGTTTTCTGCACTAATTCGAGCATGCTGAAGATGGTTTGACAGTGGTAAAATCACGTTTTATCGATAAATTTAGAGTTATTGCTAACGATTGATTTATCAAAATCAAGAATTCACGATAACTCAAAAATTTCTTGATAAAACGTGATTTTACCACTGTCAAACCATTTTCAGGGTGCTCGAATTAGTGCAGAAAAAATGATTTGGAAACCGAAAACGTAAAAAAATTTTTTGATCCAAGTGGACGACCACTTGGATAGCCACCGCCGAGGATGCTGGTTCGAATCCACCTGGGTGCACACTTTATTTTTTACCGTAATTTCAGATATAAAAAGACTAACGTTTGACCTTTCAGGTCATTTGGGTAAATATACCCCTACTCTTGAGTTGCCTGGATAACAACCTGTCCAGGTGGTACTCAACCCTAGATTTGGATCGGTAGGTGAAATCGCACTTTTGTCTCATCAAGTCCAATTATTCACAATTTTTTTGGTTGGAAAATAGATTTTTTTATTCAAATGAACTTTTTCATTTTTAAGACATCCAGGTGGGCATCCACCTGGTCAGGTGATACCTACACCAGTATTGAAGTTGGAGTGTGTAAAATCGCAACTTTGGGCTTGACAAACCAATTCCCCACACAATTTAAGAGAAAAAATGGCTTATTTTTATTTTTAAGAAATTTTAATCTTTCAGGTTTGGTTCGGTTTGGGTATTTAGGGTGGTTTTAGGGTACTTGAGGTGGTTTAGAATGGTTTGTGGTATTTTGGACACAATCTGAAAATATCAATTTTACCTAGATCCATATTCAAATCAGTAAAAAACAAAAAAAATTGGCGGAAAAATGACCGTCGGAAAAATCTCTAATCCCTTACCAGAACATTGAGAAAAAGGAAAAGTACAAAAAAGGCAGAAAAGTTCTTAACAAATCGGGATTTAAGAAAAGAATGCCTTAGCAAATATTTCTTAGCAAATGGGCGCCTTAACAAAAAATTCTTAGCAATTTGTTGCTTAGCAAAAAAAATTCTTGGCAAAACGACCGCTTAGCAAATCGACCACTTAGCAAAATGCCGCTTAAATTTCGGGGTACAGCCCTTTCATAGTCTTGGCTCCAGGTAAATTTTCCCGCGGTGTATACTCCTTCTGGTAAATTTCCCTACGGTGAATTCACCCTCTGGTCGCTAAATTCCTCTGCAAAGATTTTCAAATTAATCTTTTTTCTTGTGAAAACTCCTAACACTTGTTTTTCTATAATCTAGCACCCGTATTATTGGATGATTTATGCACCAACCCAACCGAATGGTCATCCATTTGGTGAAAGTATTTTCTTTATGTGTTTGGTTTTCCGAAATCCGTTTTTTGCAATAATTCGAACATTCTAAAGAAGGTTTGACAATAGTAAAATGCCATTTTCTAGGGTAATTTTGAGTTTTGGTAAAACAGCTAAAATGACAATTTGGAATTTACAGAGTATATTCAGATTATCGGAAAAGTGAAGGTAATAGCTTTTGAAACCGAAAATATGAGAGAGAGAAAATTGACCCAGGTGGACATCCAAATCTACCACTTGTACCCGGATATGGACCCGGACTGAGTAGACCAACCAGTTAACTTCCTCATTTCGACCTATCTGCCTAGGTATCCACTTACCAGAGATATCCATTTGTCTCCAGGTATCTTCATCCACCTAAACCATTTGAGCATTGGGTAAAACTGCCTGGCTACTACTACGAGGCATTTCCACCAGAGTACCGTTAACTAGGTAGAACAACATGAGCACCACCTGGTTACCCTTCGGATACGTGATTAATGCAGAACTGGGGCTCTTGCAAGTCAAATTGCTGTTTTAGCATTATCCAACCGTGTTTGGGACACTATTATGGAAGGGTAGAATAACTTTCAGTTAGTTTCAGCTAAACCCAAAATTTTGGATTTTAGAGATGGATACCCATTCAGAGGAGGTACCAGGTTTTGTCCCTATCCACCCTAAGGCTTAATAGTCTTATAAAAATTAGTTTATGACGGTTATTCAAGAAAATAATAATAAAAGAACAACAAACTGCAAAAAACAATAAAACTAAAAAAGGCGCGTATTTAAAAAAGTGGAAAAAAGGGCCAAACGACTTACGTAAGTCGTTTGGCCCTTTTTTCCACAAATGGAAAAAGGGCCAAACGCCCCTACGCCCATAAGTTCGTCGGCCAAAATTTCGTCGTGGACAAAATTTCGTAGCGCCCAAAATATTGTCGGGCCAAAATTTCGTATCGTATAGTTATTCGTTCTTGATAATTATTTTGCAGTCTCAATTACTTTTTCTTTTTTAGTTTTATTCATTATTTTGGAATTGGTTTTCTTGCAATGAATGTTGTCATCAACTGCCTCAATTTTGCGATTTTTGGCATACAGTTGAAGCTCTCTATAACGACTCTCAAGGGACGGCTAAACCAAGTCGTTATAGAGAGCGCCGTTATAAAGAGCGTCGTTTTGACTTGAATGACTTGGCTCAGGACCAAATAGTTCTTTTTTCCGGATCGTTATAAAGAGCTAGTCGTTATAAAGAGCGTCGTTATAGAGAGCTTCGATTGTATGACCACCAAAATTAGAGGAAACCAGCTAAAATGATGAGTACTAGGAACTGAGATTTTTTGCGATTTCAATTTACATTATTTTATACAACCGTATGCTGAAAATGATGACAAGAAGCAGGGCTAAAGTTTGATTGTAAGGTTGCCAATGAGTGTGTGAATTAAAATTGGGGAAAAACGTCAGTTCCAAGATACTACCGAAAAGTACTGGTATAGTCCTATTGAGGATTTCATCGAATTGGACATGGTTCAATGTTTTTGAATTCTAGCTTAAACTTTATACTAACTTTTTATCTGTATAATAGCTCAAATGAAATCTGAGTATCTTAGCTGCATTTTGACACTAAACTTGTAAATAAAAGGAGAAAAAAAGGTCTGCAGCCAGTGGTAGTCGAACCTGTGACCTAAGGCGATCCCCCCCCCCTTTAACAAGGACGATATCGAACCCTGTTTAAACATAATTTGCAAAAAGTCTCTTAAAAGGCTACCCGGTCGTTGTACCTGGTCGTAAGTGTACCCTGCCACTAATATGCTGCTATCTTGTTTAAAGCCAGGACAAGACTACAGAAAGCACACAACATAAAACGAGGAAAACAGATATTTTATTCGGGACACGGTCAATTCACTCCTCGGTCAATTCACTCCCCGTATCAATTCACTCCCGTATCAATTCACTCCCCGTATCAATTCACTCCCTGATAAATTATCTGAACGAAACTATTTTAAATATCAAATTTTAATTTTTCTTTTACAGCAGGGATAAATTATCGGCACTGAAAACAGAAAGTAATTTACCCTAGAAGAGTACGTGGATGACCACAACATGTCTTAGAAGATGTAATTGGAACACAAAAAAAATTGGACCTACCGCATGAAGAAACTCTGGTACGCATGCTTTTTCATGCATCCAGAGTCACTTTCGAGTGATTTGTGTCTAAAGTATGTGGATATGCGTATGTGGGTGTGCGCATCTCAACGTTAAGCCACCAAGAGGGCGGGGCGCAGGGGGCTTGATGGTTTGACTGTAATTTAATTTATTTTTTCCCCGACTTCTGAGTAAAGGGATTCTTTTGTTATTCCAATGGTCCTTATTGACCTGTAGTGGCACAAATCCACCCTTGGTGGCTTAGACATACTTTCAGTTGTCCTGACTTTCCCTCAATGGTTTAGGTTATCCTAAACCATCCAGATGCACAAACCAAGTAATCGTCCAGCATAAAGTGATTTTGGAAAAATATGAGCAGCCAACAATTAAAGTAATTTTCCCTTTTTTGTCAGGAAAGAATGTATATTTGGAATGGCCGCAAGATAAGGGCCGCAAGTTGGGCGCCGCAAGTTGTGATGACCGCAAGTTGAGGGCCGCAAATCAGAAATGCCGCAAATTGGCGATTGTGTACTTTAGCCAAATCGTTTCAGGGAGTGAATTGATCTGGGGAGTGAACTGATCAGGGAGTGAATTGATACAGGGAGTGAATTGACCGGGGAGTGAATTGACATGTACCCATTTTATTCAAACAAACACACAAATGTACAACGATAACAAGGAACTAGGTATCACTAAATGATAAAATAAGGTCGGCACACCATTTGACATCCAACAAGCCAGCAAAGAGATTGATATTTTCGGCACTTTTCAAATCGTCCTCTTCTAAAAAAGCACTATCAAAAAAATTATGCATTCACTTAGCAATAAGTTACAAATAAATGGATAAATAGTTAAACATACTGTCTGCAAGCTGCGTTCTCACTTTCCGCATTTGTTCTCTAATTTTTTGAAGTTTTCAAGGTTTTTTTAAAAAGTATCTGACCTGTAGCTGGTCGGCAAATCTGCGTGACTGAATGCAGTGAAATACATGTCTCTTTTGTTTACGAAAAGGTGTACAAAGAGAAGTCCTAAAAACCATGTATGATTACAGAAAAACAAGAATAAATACCAATAAGGCGAGCGTAAAGTTTCTTGGAACATAAGTCCTAAACTTTATGAAATTGAAAACATTTTATATTTTCCTTATTTACCGTCGCTTTCTCAAATAATCCACTTAACCTCTCATACAGGTGTTCTTGATCTAAAGCATTTTCAACAAGATCACCCTTCTTAAGCGCGCAGATGAGGGTGAATGCCAGTGGAATAAGTTCTAGGTTGTCCGTGCTACTTAAGTCAATTTTAGTCCGGGCTGTTCGGCTGGATGTTTTCGGGTTTTCCACAATTTCGGTAGCAGACGACTCAAAATTGCTTAACACCGCAGCGAAATCCCACTCTAGCAACTCCAGCAAAAATAGTTGGTAGTCATAGGAGACATCCTCGTATCGCCTAAAAACGCTGTTTCACTATACAGGATGGGGCGGAAGAAGTTTCACGCCCATGTTTTAGACACAGAAAAACCAACCCAAACTTTAAGAGACAACTGTTATGAAATGCTTTGACCAAATTCTCACATCTGATTATCGGAGATTTTCCAAAGGAAACCAATTCCATCCAAAACTTTCGAGATTCTAAATTTAGCGGCGGACACTCCTCCAGATGCTCCATAATGAAAGTCCAAGCTTCACTTCTTTGAATGCAGAAGTCATCCGATGGATCCTAAAATTCTTGAAAATAAAATTACTGAATAACACGAAGTCACAACGAAAATTGCATACCCCGCAAAATTCACTGATAATCAGTGTTTGGAAAAGCCAAGGCCAAAGCCAAAGCCAAAGCCAAAACCAAAGCCAAAATAGGAAGCCAATTTTGGCCGGCCAAAATGTGGCTTTGTGTTTTGGCCTTGGCTTTGGCTTTGAATTTGGCCGAAGCCAAATTTGGCCGGCCAAATTTGGCTTTCTGTTTTTGGCCTTGGCTTTGGCTTCGAATTTGGTCGAAGCCAAATTTGGCCGGCACTTTTGGCTTTGGCCGGCACTTTGGCTTTGGCCGGCACTTTTGGCTTTGCCAGTTACTTTTAGCTTGTTCCTTCCTTTTTCTAACTTTAGCCATCAAATTTTGGCCTTTGTCATTTATTCTCTTTGTAGTGAATGTGGCACATTTTTTATCTCGTCTATTTTCCAGTTGTTAAAGTTTTCGTCTGCGCATCAAACTTTGAAAAAGAACAATGTCGGAGTGCTACGAGTGTCATGAGACTGGTCATTTCACTCGCGAATGCCCCAGCACCGGTTACTCTTACGGCGGCGGACGCTGACAAGATGGCGGCGGTTCGTTTTTTCATATGTTGTACTTTGAATTCATCAAAATTTGTTTCAGGTGGCTCGTCATGCTACAACTGCTGCAAGCCTGGAAACGTGTCTCGTGAATGCACTCAGCCTCGAAGCGGCGATGGTGGCGGCAGCTATGGTGGTGGAGATGCTACGTTGATGCTACAATTGCCAGTAAACCGGCCATCTGAATCGTGAATGCCTCAGGTCAGTGCTATAAGAAGCCAGTGGTCAAGAGAATATTCCTCCTTATCAATTAAAACAGGTATAACTTCTTATGTTCGCATTGTCTCGTTGTTTGGCGTTTGCGTTAATAAAATAAAAATGTTGCTGCACTTAATTGCTAAGATGTTTTTCCTCAAATACAATGCCTTCAGGGAAACTTCGGTTCGACTGTGAAAATTAGAAAATCTGTGGAGTCTCTATTATTCTCCTAATTAAGTAAGAGCGGGTACTCCATGAATGGCGATACCAAGTGGTGGTACTGAGACGATTCAATTAGGCAGTGCTCCGCCTCCCAAGCACGGCTAGTGCACCTCCTCACATGGTTTGATCCATCTGCTCAAACGACCTCGTCCACCTTTCAACATGGTCTAACCTGCGTATTATCACCTGGGTACTGCTACCTATCACAACTAAAGACACTGGTCACGAGACGCCAAATATTTCACGTGATTTTATTTCTACTGAAGCAAACAATTGAACAGAACATTTTCTTTGATGTAGATAGATGTTTTCTGATGCATGCTAGTCGAACTTGCAAGTTGCAACCAGGTCGAGCCTTGTGACACAGAACCTTCGTAGTATGGACAACTGGACCAACGAGAGCTTTTCCAGTTCCACCATGGCCGACAGAAGCGCGTTCGTCGCGGACGTCCACCTTGCCAAGCATTTCCTTGCCATTGACCATAAGAACACCTAGTGAGATATAATAAAAAGAGCAAGAATAAAGTAGATAACCTGGATGGAACCAATGTTGTTTCGATACTCATGACCACTTCAAGAGAAGCACGCAGCGATCTTTCCTTTGTCATTCCAAATTCGACCAACCACCGGCTCACCAGACTGGTACCACAGAGCAACGTACTGATCCAGATTCTCACCAGGGAACGTAGTCAGCGAGCGGCCAAAAGCACGAATAGCTTTTGCAGGAGGGAACGGATCACAAGTTCTGAAGTCGGCCCAATTGTGCGTCATGATGAGGCTAGCTGGCGACGAAGGAGGCGGCGGAGCAGCTAGCGACACTAGCGGAACACATTCGATACATTCGCAAGTCTGAGGCCCTGTAACACAAAAAATAAAAAATGACGTGCTTAAAAGAAGAGTCGAGAGCGAAAAATAACTAGAAATAAAAACACATACAAAAAAATACAAGCAGAGACAACATAAGAAGATGTAATGCAAAAGGTGTTAAAGTAAGCCACTCGACAAAAAAGACAAGGAAAAACCAGGCCAAGGCCGAAAGCGGACGGTCAAGACCAAAATGGCCGCCCAAAGCCAAACGCAAAGCCAAAGCCAAAAGTGCCGGCCAAAGCAAAGCCAAAACCAAAGCCAAAAACTAAAGCCAAATTTTGGCCGGCCAAAATTTGGCTCGGCCAAATAAAAAGCCAAAGCCAAGGCCAAAAACACAAAGCCAAATTTTGGCTGGCCAAATTTTGGCTTTTCGTTTTTGGCTTTGGTTTTGGCTTTGGCTTTGGCTTTGGCCGGCACTTTTGGCTTTGGCTTTGCGTTTGGCTTTGGCTTTTCCAAACACTGCTGATAATACGATTTAAACTGTGGATGCTCATGGAAGATCGATTTGTTCGCATGTAGTTTATTATGAGGTCAAACTGCAACCTAAATTTAAAGACCAAGTTCGATAAGCATCGCAAAATATAGGTCTAAAAATCATACGGTTTCACTTTCTTGTCCTTCATATGCCCACATTCTTTCTCTTTGTCCCGAAATACTTTATCCACCTAAAACAACGACAAAGTCTGCCTATTTTCATAATTGTAAAAATTAACCTCTGCTTTTTCCATTGGAGGCTCATTAATATCATCGTCTTTGCTTGACTATAAATTTTATAATGTCAGTAAAATGGTTGAAAGAGTAACTTACGGAAGCGGTAGCTTCATGCGGGCTTTGATGACCAGTCCAAAGTGCCTGGAATTTAGCTCGAAAATTCATGGAAAAATCAGAACAGACTCACGATGATTTCCAAGTCGGAGGTATTTTTTTTGAAGCACATTTAAAAAATTTTCAGTTTCTCTTTCAGTTCCGCTTCATTGCCGCAATCTATTTTCATCAATGACATTATTCAGCTTAAAAGTAAGAATTGAAGTACGGGGTGTCCCATTTATATCTCCCGAAACAATTGTTGAATATAAAAAGAGCAACATTAAAGCGACAGAACAATTGACTACGATATCAAAGATCCAGATGCAAAAGTATCAATGACTGGTGCAGTCGAGTCGCGCATTAGCGGACCGTTGGAGCAGGTTGGATTAGAAAATTTATCGAATGGTTAGCCTCAAATTAGACCACCGCATGGATAGCGTACTCCTCGGAATGACGTACACATGGTTCTGGTCTCGTCACACAAAAAGCCCATCGCAATAACGGACCGTTTGACGGACATCCAGCAGTGTAAGGTTTGTTTTCATAGTTTTTTTTGCAACTTTATACCTAGGAAATAGTGAAGAAGTTCGCGACAATACTTCATTTTAGGGTCTGCAGGCGCCTATGTCGTTCGGGAACATTAGTGTTTCGGGTAATATCTCTGTTGTTCGGGTAGAAAATCCACCCTACCTGTTAACTCACCTACTCTACCTCGCCTATCCTCACACTTTGTATCAAAAGTTGACCGTAGAGATTCCACCTGAGCACTTAACTTTTTTATCTGGCTACCTACCTACCCAAACTGGCCATTTACCTACCCTAACGGTAGAAAAGTGGGCTTGAACACAAAAAATCCACCTTAAATCCAGGCTAAATCCACCATCTCCAATTTGGAGGGCAGAGAAAAAATTTTAGAAGCAACTTCAGTCATACTTGAATTTTCAAAATTTAAATAGCTAGAAAATTGAAAATTTTGAACAAAAATAATCATTTTTTATGACCATAAAAGTCAACCCCAGATAAAAGCTATCGATTCTACACGAAAAATCGACATATAACGATGATAAATCAAATTTGGACAACGAATTTTTGCCCGGCACAAAAAAACTTTCCTAAAAATGGGAGGAATGGAAGCGTAACACACACAGCCATTCCAAATACCATTTAAAGATTGAAGCATTCAAGGCAAACGTTGGCCGGCTAGACAATTCTGAGCAAATACTTTTTATGAAAGACCCAGACAATTAGCCACATGAAGTTAGTTTCCTGGTCGGGATATTCAACTGAGACATTACATAAAATTGATATTTGTAATTTAAATTGTGGCAGCCGCTGTTTTTTGCGCCAATTATTTTTTCGTTTTATCCTTGAAAGTTTCAAGTTGAAACATTTCTTCTAAAAAGAAGAAGGATTATAAAGCTTCGTCTTTAAAGACGATCTTGCACAGACGTTTTCATGGGCAGGAGCAGCCTGTGTCAAATCACATTGTGCCACCGCAAATTGTGCCCAATTTAAATTGTGCTAGGGTTGACGGCGGTCGCGGTGCGGTCTTTGTTTTGGAAGGCTGTGTTAACCAATT
Organism: Ditylenchus dipsaci; assembly: GCA_004194705.1. Taxonomy (NCBI): domain Eukaryota; kingdom Metazoa; phylum Nematoda; class Chromadorea; order Rhabditida; family Anguinidae; genus Ditylenchus; species Ditylenchus dipsaci. Next base: position 63,011 of record SADC01001227.1, on the reverse strand, counting down.
TTTTGATTAGTTTTTAGATTCTGTTTTTACCGTTCTATTCAGCATGAAAAAGAGGCGCGGTATTTAGAATAATGACGACCACTCCATAAATTGTTTCAGTGATTAAAATGCTTTGGCGCAACTAAAAAAGTTTTTTTGGAGTGGTCGAAAAAAATCTTTTTTTTTGTTGCGCCAACGCATTTTAATCGGGTAAAACGGAATTTGCAGCTAATTCTCGTAATTTTGCAGCTAATTCTCGTAATTTTGCAGCTAATTTTTTTTGCAGCTAATTCTCGTAATTTTGCAGCAAATTCTCGTAATTTTGCAGCAAATTCTCGTAATTTTGCAGCAAATGTTCATAAAATGACTTGGATTGCTCAGAATCCCAGCCCGGAGTGGTCAGAAGCCCTGAAAGTTGGTTTTTGGGGGTTTACTAAAGGGGGGGGGTAAACTTTTGCGAAAATTCGATTGGGCGGATCAGAATTCCGGTCCGATCGGCTTAATCGCTCAGAATTCCGCCTGAACTTCTCAAAACCGTCATAACCTGAAATTCTGAGCGATTAAGCCGATCGGACCGGAATTCTGATCCGCCCAATCGAATTTTCGCAAAAAGTTTACCCCCCCTTTAGTAAACCCCCAAAAAACCAACTTTCAGGGGCTTCTGACCACTCCGGGCTGGGATTCTGAGCGATCCAAGTCATCTTTTGACTAGGAAATTCGAATTCCCGCAAAATTCACTCATATTTGCTGCAAGATTACAAGGATTTGCTGCAAAATTACGAGAATTAGCTGCAAAATTACGAGAATTAGCTGCAAAAAAAATTAGCTGCAAAATTACGAGAATTAGCTGCAAAATTACGAGAATTAGCTGCAAAATTCCGTTTTACCCATTTTAATCACTGAAACAATTTATGGAGTAGTCGTCATTATTCTAAAGACCGCGCCTCTTTTTTCATGCTGAACAGAATGCTAAAACAGAATCTAAAAAACTAATCGAAAAATTGGTTAACACAGCTTTCCAAAACAATGACCGCACCGCGACCGCCGTCAACCCTAAATTGTGCCAAACTCAAATTGTACCACTGCAAATTGGGCAAAGCTTTTCCTTGCTGCTAAAAGACTTCTTTTTGCTCCCAAAGGACTTTTTTTGCTGCTAATTTTTTTTGCTACAAAAAGACTTTTTTTTGCGCCAAAAAGACTTTTTTTGCTGCAAAAAGACTTTTTTTTGCTCCCAAAGGACTTTTTTTTGCTGCTAATTTTGTCTGCTGCAAAAAGACTTTTTTTCGCTCCAAGAATACTTTTTTTTGCCGCAAAAAGACTTTTTTTTGCTGCTAAAATACTTTTTTTGCTGCTAAAATACTTTTTTGCTGCAAATATTCTTTTGCTTCACATGCCTTCTTCGCAGCATTTTTCACTAGAAATATCAATTATTATACATATTTTGCGGTCAATTCGTTTACAGTCAATGAGTCCACAGTCAATTCGTGCATTCGCCAATTCGTCCACACGTCAATTCGTCCACAGATCAATTAATCACACTTTCGAAACCTAGGTAGTTCCTTATTCTCCAGTGGGGTCCGGCTGAACAACTTAAGTACCGCCTAAAAATTTCGCGGCAAAAACCGACTTTTCATACACACTAAATTCATACACACTAAATCACTCAAGGCACTGCTTTAGGCATGATATAATTATATACATCCTCAATCTGAATGATTCCCTTAATTTTAAGGTAGACTACCTGGTACTTATGCATTTCAGGGGCAAAAATTAAATAAAAACTTAAATTTTGGTTGAATTTTTTCCAAAAATTTAATTTTTTATTTAGGAAGGTGTCAGAAAATAGATTTAAATCATTCTGAGCGTAAAACAGTTACTTCGCAGATGTTTAAACACTTTTCTCAAATCAATATAAAACGGCCCCCCCCCCGTCCAAGTGCATAAGTGGCGACTACCTTAAAGTGGGTACTGTTTTTTTAAATAAATAACCCAGGGTATTAAAGATTCTAGTTAGTCAAAACAGGATTTTGGTCTCAACAAACTGTTTTCAGCACACAATTTTGGTTGAATAGCATGGTTTATTCGTTCCTAAGAAATAATAAAAGTTTTGTGGACAAATCGATCGCAAAATATGTATAATAATTGATATTTCTAGTGAAAAATGTTGCGGAGAAGGCATGCGAAGCAAAACAATATTTGCAGAAAAAAAAAGTATTTTAGCATCAAAAAAAAAGTCTTTTTGCAGCACCTTTTTAGGGCAAATTGACCTTTTTGGGCTAAAAAAAATTTAATTTTTTTTACAAAAAAAAATTAAAAAAATTTGCCTTGGTCCCCAAGCTGGCTTTTTGACTGGGGTGTGTATACCGAAATTGACTGGGGTGTGTATACCGAAGTTGACTGGGGTGTGTATACCGAAGTTGACTGGGGTGTGTATACCGAATTTGCTCCGGCGCGTAACATAGTGCTTTTTTTAATTTAATTCAAAATACCGATGAAAATTTATTTGGATAGTAACTCAACCATCTGGATACCCTGTTTACCTGAAAGGTACTAAACTGCCTGGAGGGTGCCCCAAACGCCTGAATGCTACTCCAGTCGCCTGGAGTGTGAGCAAATCGCCTTGATCCCACCTCAACTATCCGGAAAGTGTACGACCAGAAGGTATCCTGAATCTTCTAGAAGATACAACAATTTTTCGTGTAATTCTATCTTTTTGAAAAACGGTTAGATTTCATATTATTAAGGGTTACAAGCGCCTATTGGCGACTCTAGTCATTCTAAAGTCATTTAGGGTATATGCACGAATTAGCTGACAATCTGATGATTGTTTAAATAAACTAATTTTTTAAATAGGCTGCCAATATTAACGCAGTATTTTATATAGTCAAGTCTCGACATAACGCGACCCCTTGGGACCAGAAAAAGGTCGCGTTATACCGAACGTGAATATGACCAATTCTTTTTGCTGGAATCATTTCAAGGGTTGCGTTGTATCGAGACACGACTGCATTACAGTCTACTCTCGATAAACTGGCACCCCTGGGGACCAGCCTGGGGTGCCAGTTTATCGGGGGTGCCAGTTTAGTGGGATGTTACTTTGCCTAATTTTTCTGTCGGCCAGCCAAATAGGGCTTTTTAAAAGTGCCAGTTTATCGAGGGTGCCAGTTTATTGGAGTGCCAGTTTAACGAGAGTAGACTGTATGAGTTTGTTAAAAAAAATTCAGCCACGGGGCATGACCACCTGAGCATCAGCACCTGGGCACCACCACCTGGGTTACCCATCTGAATACGACTACCTGGATACCAACCGAAAGATGAGTTTGCGAAAATTGGGAGAAAGTCGTGAACCCAAACATCCACAAAAAATCAAGGCTAAAATACATTATCTCCAATTTGGACGGCAGGAAATTTTTTAGTGCAAACTTTGATCATACATTTTGTACTTAAAAAGAAACTAATATGCTGTACTTGAGTGCTCCGGAAAGATATCCAACATAGGTTCGCAAAACGTAGCAGAAAGTTGAGCTCTAAGTTAAAAGTGGCGAAAAAAGACACAGCGGATCCAAATACTATATGGGGATATAACTTAGCAAAAGCGAGTCACGTAACAGGGTGTTGTTACGTGACTCAACTCGCGTAACATGAGATGCTTCCTAAATAGGAAAATTTCTATCTCTTCAGAAAATTCTATTTTTTAGAAACTTCTACACACTCTTAAACCCCGTTAAACATAAGAAGACAAATGTTTCAAAAGGTCAAAACACAAAAAAATGAATCCAGAAGCCGAAAATCAGGTGTTACGTGACTCGAAAGCAGTGTTACGCGTAACAGACATGCGTAACACGAGTCGCGTAACAAGTTCTGTTACTTAACTCGTGTTACGCCACTCGTGTACGCGACTCAAAAACAGTGTTACGCGTAACACTAGTCAAATTGTGTTACGCGGGTCGTGTTACGCCGGAGTATGAATGGAGCTTAAAAAAACTTTGATAAAAATGCGTTTTCTCTCACTCTGCCTTTCATTCATTAGAGTGAATGGCAGAGTGAAAGGCAGAGTAAGAGGAAACACATTTTATCAAAGTTTTTTCAGAGATTTGTGGCTGAAAATTTTTTTATTGGGTAGCCCTAAATCTAAGCTACAAAATGTGACCAAAAGAAAAAAATTATGAACAAAATAAAGTTTACAGCCTTTCCCGCGTTAAAAAACATGGAATTTCCTCTCAGTCATTGGACACTAGGCTTTAGTATCGCAGCACGTTTACTTTCTCGAAACGATGGAAATGTTTAATGATCGAGATTTAAGATCAATGTCTTATGCGAGAAATAAACCAACATCAATTAAACACTCTTTATAAAATAGATGTATTCAGGCGAAATGGTGGAATCTCCGTACACTCTAGAAAATTTGGTACATTTTTTTTAAAAGACGATAGGTATGCTATTTTCTATCTTTAGAAATCGTTGCAATATGAGTTGGAAGAAAAATTGGCTTGTTATATGACAAAACAGAAGGGCATTTGTGACGAACTTGCCTTCTTGCATACTGGTGAATGTCCCGATGATGATGATCCATTCGAGCAGCCCAACCTGCTGTGCTACGAAAGAGTCGGGAAGAAAGCCATGATGACTCCGGCGTCAAAGTGATTTAGCTAAAAATATTTATTTAAAATTTTCAAGCCGCTATTGCTTTCCAGACCATCTGATGATGCGAAGGGTCAGTCTGATATTCCGCGGAAATTCTGGGGCTGGGTCAGGCCGTACGTTCGTCGAATCGATGCTTGCTACTTGATTGAGCTGGAGCAAAGACTTACACTGATATACGGAGCTAAACACGAGCTGCTGGAAGGTGCGAATGTGTTTTTCTTCCTTCATGTGATAGTCGCTTTTCAGAAAAGGATAAGGATGGTGCTGTTGTGAAAAACTTATCGGTAACTTGGCCTCTAAATTCATTGGCTCTAAATTGGCTCTCTCGAATTTTTTAGAAAATCAGAAAGCGGCAGTCAGAGTTAAAGAAGCTTTACGAAGAGACAGGTTTCATCGGCTTATGTGTCTTTTGATGTGCTTTAACTTGCCTTATAGAGCCTACCCTCAAGCGCCTTATCATACGAATCAGAAAAGAGTGTCATGTCACTAAATGTTCCGACATGCTTGAGTTAGCTGATAAGAAGGTTTTATTTTCTGTCGGATTCCTACCTACTCACATCCATCATCCGCAAATTTAGGTCTTTGATTTGGCCAGCAAATGTGATGGCTTGGAGATTATGGTTTGCTTTTAAAGGATCACTTGCTGTCTGCGTGGTTTCTCGCAAAATTTTATTTTTTTGTCAAAGAATTGTTATGAATAATTCAAAAATTTAAATGTAGCTGGGTTAATCTACCCTTGAGGTGTAGTTAGTCCACTTTTAGACCGCTTTTTAAAAACAATAGTACCGACGGTATAGGTTCGAAAAAAGTGGAGTTTTTGGACGACCGGCGGAAATGCAGGTTTTTCGAATGAATTTAAAAAAATGCATGATAATTTCAGGGTAGAAAACGAGAGAAGAGGTGTCGGTCAGCTTTAAAGGAGCGTGAGGAAGCGTCTAAAAGTTACTCTGATGCTCTTCGTCGACGATCTCGAGCCGTAGTCAATTCCGATGTGTCGAAGAAAAATAATAATGTTGCCGAAGAGTGTGATGGCTGAGAAATAATTTAAGTGTCTCATTTTCTAAGTGTTATTTTTGTATTTGGTAATGCATGTGTTTATTCGCTATTAAATTGTTATTGGGTTGGTTTTCTGAATAAACTTGATGGTTTAAGAAGTCTTAATGGTTTTGTCAGCCTAGGGTTGGACAATGGTCAGTTGACCGTCAATTAAGCGGTCAATTAATATTAATTGACCGCTCGATAAGAAATCGGTCAATTGTTCCCCGCTATTCATGATTTTTTTACGGCATATTTTATTCATTTTTATTCCGTTTTATATCGGAAAATGGGTGAGTAATACAAAAATTTCCCACTAACGAATGCTCTAGAAACTGGACTATAATAAATTATACCCAATTGGAATTCTCAATACAGTAAACGGTTACTACGTATTTGAGCCCTTTTGATTTGAGCCCTTTTGATTTGAGCCCTTTTGATTTGAGCCCCCGCATTTGAGCCCCATTTAATTTTGGTTAAGATTCTTCTCCTTCTACATGCCCGCCTTCGGCAGGCAACCTAATTTAATAGGAAGCCCTTTGTGGGTACATGGTCCGGGATAAGGGCTAACTCTTTTTATACGAGCTCTATATTAGCATCCATCAGATTGCTAAATTTTTATATTTATATATAATATATCGATTTTCAAAGAAAAAACACAGAAAAAATGTATAAATACAAAATCGGACTTAAAAAAATGAACAGATACAGGCGGTGAAATGACCCGGCGGTGAAATGTCCGTGTCCCGATTCAAATGTCGGCTTTTGCTATGGTGCTCAAATGCGGGAGCATTTGAGCACCATAGCAAATACGGGGGGGGGGGGGGGCTCAAATGCGGGACTCAAATGCGGGGGCTCAAATCCAAAGGCTCAAATGCGCAAAACGCAGTAAACTATCCCCTCAATCAACGCTTCCAGTACAGTCAACTACCGCAATACAGTCAAGGATCCTAAAAGTTGACTATCCCAATGGTGCTAATAAGAGAGTCGACAAACAAGAGTTTATTTTTGTACTCACCGCCCACTCACCCAATGATCGTAATACAGTCAATGATCCTAAAAGTTAATTCTCCGAATAGTGCTAATAAAAGAGTCGACAAGCAAGAGTCGACAAACCGCCCACTCACCACAGCACGGCTGAACTTCCGTTAATGAGAGGTTCACGTCAATAAGGGTTAAGTAAGCGTACGCCAGTGGCCAAGTACGTCTTTTGTACAGTTCCAGGAAAAATACCTCGTTATCTTTCTTGCAAGTAAGTGCTTTAAGCAGATGAGCTATCGGATCGACCCGGCCTTTTTCTTATTTCTCTGCTACCTGTCTGCCTCCTTCGCAGTCATAGGCGTACCCAGGGGAGGGGCTAGTATTTTTTTTAGCCTTTTTTAGTTTTTTTAACATTATTTAGCTTTTTTGCCATCTTAGCCCACCTGTCAGAACAACCTGGGTACGCCCATGCTCACAGTTACCTTGAAACGGCAAGGTCTGACTCTGAGACCAATTGATTCGAATCTATGGACGGTTTTTCAAAAAAAACCGGTATGGATCGAGACTTTTACCAATTTCTGAATGGCATCAAATGGGACCTGGGTATGTTCAGAAAATCAACCGATGCTTGTATATTCATATACACATGCATGACTTCCATAGCCTGTCAGGTAGCGCAGGAAACCAGCTTTCTAATGACACATTGTTGTAGGGTTTATGATAAGTGAGTGTAAAATTTTTTATCCACAGAAACAATTAGGATATTTTTACAAAACGATTTTTTGACTAAAATAAGCAAAATTAGGTAGGATACAGCTGTTTGTTCAGCAACCCCTACATACCATTTGAAAGAACAACTAAAAATGCACCGAAAAATGCTTTGAGGTCTAGCAAAACAAAGTATTTGGAGTGTTAAAGGGGCATGATCGTGCCCGATGGGGAGAAAAGGCGCGAACCAGCAGTTCTTTTCTTTGGTAAAATCCCAACTGGCAGGATTCCCAACTGGCAGCACCCAACTGGCAGGACTCCCAACTGGCAGCACCCAACTGGCAGGACTCCCAACTGGCAGCACCCAACTGGCAGGACTCCCAAATGGCAGCACCCAACTGGCAGGACTCCCAAATGGCAGCCTTTTTTTAATTTTGTAGTCTTGACTGGGGTATGTACCTCAATATTCTGGGGTAGGTATCTTCGAGTAGGTGGATATCCCCCTCGCTGGTCTGAATTTTTTTTCGGGTACGCGTGTGTGAAATCGAAATTTTAGTACTATCAAACCCAACTCCCTATACGATTTTACGTGAGAATTAATGTGTTTGTTTTACATTTTGACTTAGTGTTACTATAACTTAGTGTTACTTAGTGTTTTCTCGAAATCGATATTTGGACCGGAACCAGAATTTGACTTTTGCTAACAGCGGAATCGGGATTTGAGTTTTGTAAAAACCGCAGCCGGAATCGGAATTTTATTTATGCCGAAACCAAAACCGGAGTCTCAAAAACGTATTATTGAAACTAATCGCTGCAGCTTTACATGTGTTTTTTTATTTTGGTATTTAACACAAAAAATTAGCTCCAAAAGTTGAAAATATGCGTTTGAAGTCAGCCAAGAAAGAGCAAAATCATGATAGAGTTAGGCTTAGAATTGATATTTGGATGAGGACAGGAACCGGAATCGGGATCCGAAAAAGGACTGGTAAACCGGAACCGCAGTTTTGGGTCAACTCTAGTGTTACTAGTTTAAAATGATTTGTTTGTCTAGGAAATATAGGAAAAATTTGGCTGCCAGTTGGGTGTTGCCAGTTGGGAGTCCTGCCAGTTGGGTGCTGCCAGTTGGGAGTCCTGCCAGTTGGCTGCTGCCAGTTGGGAGTCCTGCCAGTTGGGTGCTGCCAGTTGGGGAGTCCTGCCAGTTGGGTGTCGTTCCTTTTCTTTCCATGGTTCGCAAAAACAGCAAATTTGCTGAAATGCAGCAAAATTTTTGCTGCATTTTTGCTGCAATTTTGCTGTTTTCGATAAACACACAACGCCAATTATTTTTGTTGCATTTCAGCAAATTTGCTGTTTTTGCGACGTGAAAACCCCCAAATAACCCCCCACCAAATAACCCCCTCAAATAACCCCCCTAAATTCAAAATAATTTTTGTCCTGGAAGGAAAAATGAAATTTTTGAGCTGTAACATACATATTTTCCCCAATTTCTTGCAATGTGGAGTGTGCTGGTCTTGGCCGCGGAGCGGCCAACTCCTTGGCCGGGTACAACAACCTGTTTCCATTAAAAAATTTCATTTTTCCTTCCAGGACAAAAATTTTTTGAATTTAGGGGGTTATTTGAGGGGGTTATTTGGTGGGGGGGGGGTTATTTGGGGGGTCACGTCTTTTTGCGAACCGTGTTTCTTTCTCGATAAATATTTACATTCGTTCTCGTCTAGATTTTTTAAGTTTTCTGTCTAGTTTTTAAAAGCAGTATAAGGTCATCTATAGCAGATTTGACGTAGAACGAGTGAAAAATAAGACGATTCGAAAAAATTCGAAAAAAACGGCTAGTTGTAAATGGCCTACATCGGTGGTGTATTATGTCGAGTGTCCACTGTATTAGTTATTTTATTGTTCACTTTTTTCAGTGCGGAAAATATTGTTTCTAGAAACACTTAAGTACCAAATAATTATTCTGAAACAAATCGTACCGAGACCAATTGTTTCTCATTTGAATTAATTGTCAGATGACTTTTTGTCCAGTTCTATTATTTGCCAGATACCTTTTGTCCAGTTCTAGGTGTGCCCTTTAAGCGACTGTTTCAAAAAAATTGACAAATATTTGAAAAAACATTTTATCGGAAAATTTTTCATCGCCAGACCAACCTGGACTTCTGACACCGGATTCGTGTTTAGCATAGTTGATTTTATACATGAACTGCTCTTAAAAATTAAAAGTCATCGTCAAAATTTGAATTCCTTTCGACACATAATTATTCAAATATATTTTTACAATTGACCGCTTTTCGGTCAATTGACCGGTCAATTGACCGATTTTTATTTGACCGGTCAATTGTACAACTCTATGTCAGCCCACTTGCTTTATTTCAAGTACGTAAGTTGTCTTTTTTCGCGGTTAATTTGAATGACTTATCAACATAAGTGTATTTCTAATCAGTATTTTTCCTGATTTTTTTTATAGTGCGCAAAGATTTTTTATGATTGTACGTGGTTTGATTTATTGGTACTTATTCAGCTGGTTTGTCCCCTGATAATGGTGGCTAATGGTCCACAAATAGTCTGCTTACCATAATAAACCATGACTAGTCCTGTAAAGACTTCTTATAGAGTATCAGAGGGACCACTAGTTGAAAAGTGTTACGAAAATCATGATACAGTCTACTCTTGATATAACACGGCAAATCGACGGTCCCAAGAAATGTATTTTCTTGAGATAGGACTGAGTGATACTTCCGATAAACACCTCTCTAGATATAACATCGCAGATGGCCGGTCCCGAGAGCGATGTTATATCGAGAGTAGACTGTAGCTAAACTTTTTATTATTCACTAAAATGCTGTGTGTAGGTATAGGTCTTTTGCAATGAGCAAATATACCTTGCACACATCTCTCTAGTGCCATAGTTGTACATGCAGGTGTTCGATTGTTATAGTTTCCACTAATGCTATTCTTTGTCTTCTAGTGTGGTGTTGTGGAAGCTTTTTGGGGAAATGCCGCCTAAATTCTGCCATTATACACAATCCCGTTGTCAAAAGGCAAGTAGGCGGAGCAACGACCTCCAATAGAATACAAGGCAGTGTCTCTTTGGGTGCATTTCCTGCCTTGCTATCCATTCTTTTTGTTAGTTCAGTGGGCGGTCTTATTATCCCTAAAGGTTGTGTTTGCTGCATTAGTAGCAGCGATTTCTCCAAGTGTTAGGTGACTCTGCAATATTTTGGTTTTATTCTTGCCAACTTTGCAAAATGACTGTTAGCTCATCTTCATCTTCAACAATTGCTATGTCCTACCCTTCCTCCAAATATTCTCTATCTTCTTCCACCACTGTTTTGCACAGCAGCAAGATCAGAAAATCTAGGCGCAACAAGCAGAAACAGGAGAGAACTCTGGAACGCCTTCGTCAAATGGTCGGTGGAGATAGGCAGTCGACTCAATTGGATATAATGCAGGTTTGTAATTTTCTGTTTGTGCAAATATTTTGGAAAACACAAAAATGCGAGCAATATTTTTTGCACTTATTTCACTTTATTTTTCTTAAATTACAAAGACTCAAAAATTGACTCGAAATTTTTCATGCCATGCAAAGTAGTAGTCATATATCGGTAGATGACTGCTCAAGGGCGTTCAAAATAAACTTAAGATATCTAATGCTAAACAATACAACAAAAGAAAACGTTTGTAAACTGTGTGGAGGTGCGAAACATTCCCAAATTATCTTGGCCCTTTAGACCAAGGCGTTCAGTGAAAATTTTCCAAAATGAGGACATTTGGCAAGATATCCTATTTTATTTAATGCGTGTTGCTCTTTCGGTACTAAATATCAGTATTACCCTGAAATTTCGAAAAAATAATGATATTTGGAGTACAGTCGACTCTCGATTTAGTGTACACCCTGGGGACCGGCTTCAGGTGTACACTAAATCGAGATTCGACTGTACCGAAATAAGGACAATTGGCAGCCCTTTTGATTTTCAATTTTGATTTTCTTTGCAAAAGCAGTGTTGTTATTTTGTGACTTACGATATTTTGTAAAAAAATGGGAAAAGGACTTAAACTGTAAGCCTTGGAAACGAAAAACCTGTTAAGCATCTTTAAAGTTTGCTATAAACAAGATCCATTTCAGAAAGTCATTGACCACATCGTGGATCTGCAGCATGAGCTTAACAATCCGATAGGCTTTTCCGCAAGATCTGCAGGGGAGCAAATGCCAACAGCCATGGAGTCAGTACAACAACTCATTCTCCAACTATCCACATTAGTTCAATTTAAGAGGAATTAGCTGTCCACATTTCATATACATATATTTATGTTAGAAAATACACGGGTATTTATTTTTGATTGTTACCCAGGGTTCGTAATGAAAAATTTCGAGAAAAAGGACTTTTAGATAAAAAAATATTTTATTTCATTTTTTCCAGTGCTTATTGCTATTATTGAGCGAAAAAAAATATTTTGACTAAAAACTTCAAAAATAAAAAAGATTTTGGGTCCCGAAAAAAAGGACAACTCTTTTTAAAAAGGACGATTACAAACCCTGTTGTTACCGTATTTTCTCTAATTAGCCACCAGGTTCTTAGCTCTCCTCAACTTTGAAAGTCCACATCTCGGAGTAAAAGAGTATTCAGCTTTTAGCGTTTTTGTAAATCCCAAGAGCCCTACCGATCCCGCCTTTTGTATTTTACTGAATATCAAAAAAATCCTAAGTCGGCTCTCAATTTAACCAAATCAACCTGGTGGCTTATTAAAATAGGTTTGTTATATATATTTGCCATTTACTAAATCGTAATGTGCTTGTGCATACTGTTAGCTGTGGAAATAAACTAATGATATATATATGTATAGTGAAGGGACTAAAATTCGAGATTTTGTTGTTTACTGGACCTTAATTATTGTGGTGGTGTGGGAGGAAATGAGCAGAAGGGGCGCAGAGGGCCAGATTGCCGTTGGGGAACATCTGTCTGTTATCCTTGGCACAACTGCTTGCCCAAATGCTTCCCCAACCAAATGTTAGTAGTAGCTCTTTGATTAATGGCTCCTCTGCTTACCAGATAATATAAGTCCAACGGCAACTGTTTTCGCAATAAGAAAGGTCTGGTTTGCACATAATTTTGGGCTAAATCCTTGGTGAAAAGTCGAAATCTAGAAAGCTGGCTAGCTAGAAGCTTTTACTAGGAGTGTGGTTTAGTAACACAGTTATTAGCTGTACAGCTGTCATTTTGCAATACAACTAGTTTGCAATGGCTAACTTGCATGCCTTTTCAAACTAGTCAGCTAGCCATGATTTTAAACTTTTAGATTTGTGCACAAAATGAACCTAAATATGACTCAGAGCCTATATACGATACGTGGACGTTCGGTTCTGTTTGTGCATTTTTTGAATTATTGCTTTTTTGTATTGTGGGATATACATTTTAGCCTAAGGCTTGATCTATATTAAAAATAAAAAAACGAACTACAGTAGCGGACAAAAATAATGTAACACCTGTACAAAAATCTAAGTTTTGGTAAAGTTCTAGTATCTCCTGGCAAAATTTTGTCCGGCAAAAACATTTTAAGTGTATTTTTAAGCAAGGAACATGATTCTGCAAAAAAAATTCATTCTTGAGGGCACAATTTCATTCTACAGCCACTTTTTCACGACTAGTCCATTTTTGGGCCGGACAAAAGTAATGTAACACCTTTGATTTTTTAAGGTAGTACTTCGTAGCATAACCATTTGCATCAATAACAGCTTCACAATGTAAGCCCTGAATCTTGGCTGCAATTTGGTGGGTCAAACTCTTCTTTTGATTATTCCGAAAAAAGTTATGCCCATCAACAAAAAAGTGTCAATTTCTAGTCAAAATAAAGGAAAATCTAAGAAAAATGACTGTTTAGCCATATAAATAATAGCTTTTCTCAAAAAAATGTCGATGAAAAGATAACATCCATTGCACCATTCGAAAGCTCTTTGATTTCTCCACAAAATGACATGTCGACAGTTTTTTAGAAAAATACAGGGCTGAGAAACGGACGGTTGAAGTTAAAAAAGGTAAAAAACCTCTCTTTTTGCCTTTTTTTAGCCTTTTTTTGTCTTGTCTGAATACAACCGTCCGTTTCTCAGCCCTGTATTTTTCTAAAAAAACTGTCGACATGTCATTTTGTGGAGAAATCAAAGAGCTTTCGAATGGTGCAATGGATGTTATCTTTTCATCGACATTTTTTTGAGAAAAGCTATTATTTATATGGCTAAACAGTCATTTTCTTAGATTTTCCTTTATTTTGACTAGAAATTGACACTTTTTTGTTGATGGGCATAACTTTTTTCGGAATAATCAAAAAGAAGAGTTTGACCCACCAAATTGCAGCCAAGATTCAGGGCTTACATTGTGAAGCTGTTATTGATGCAAATGGTTATGCTACGAAGTACTACCTTAAAAAATCAAAGGTGTTACATTACTTTTGTCCGGCCCAAAAATGGACTAGTCGTGAAAAAGTGGCTGTAGAATGAAATTGTGCCCTCAAGAATGAATTTTTTTTGCAGAATCATGTTCCTTGCTTAAAAATACACTTAAAATATTTTTGCCGGACAAAATTTTGCCAGGAGATACTAGAACTTTACCAAAACTTAGATTTTTGTACAGGTGTTACATTATTTTTGTCCGCTACTGTAAATCGACAAAAATTAGAGAAATTCAAAAGGCGCGAATTTCAACTAAATGGCACAAAAGAGCCAAACGCCCCTTTCCCGCCTATACAATTACTTAACTATCAGGCAACAGACCGTAGAACATTTTTTTTATTGTGCAGCTGATAAACTGCTATAAACTGACTTAAAAAAAGTGTTGCGAATTCGCCAATCGTCGAAAATGTTATTATACACGAAAATTTTATTATTGTACTTTGATTCCCACTCGGGGTCATGCACTAGATAGACTTTTTTGATAAAAAAAAAGTGTTAAATTAGAAATATGTCCGAACAAAAATTTAAAAAGATTCAAATTGACCGGTTTAAAAGAGTTCTAATTGGAACAAATTGACTTGAACTTGTGTAACGGCGGCAGATGTTTACAAGAGCAGTGTTGTTGTGGCCTTTGGTGGTGGGCATGTGCAATCTGCTGCTGCTTTATAAGACAGCTGCTGCTGGGCTGCCTGCTGCCCAACTGGCCCATCCTATCCTCAGATCTCGCAGGTGTGTGCCTTCTTCTAGCTAACTAGCATCTGTATTATAATATGGTGAAGATGTGATAAGTGAGCAGATGTCTGCTCAAAATAACAATAATTTAGACTATATGACAAGACTTCATGAAAACTTCTTGCTTTCTCGCCATATCCAACAGGTGCTACTTGATGTTGGGTGGAAAAGTATTGCTTGTTTATCTGATCAATTAATTGTAAAAAGAGTGTGGGAAAGTTTTTTTTCCAGCCTTCAGTCACATTCCCAAAGCTACAGGCAATTAACACTTGCACCGTGCAGGTGTCTTTATCTTCTGTTTGTTTACTTTCCGTCTTTCAGGTTGTATAAATTGGTGGGAAAATCGCAGTTTCTAAACTGTATCTAAAAATTGCTTTTTTCCAAAAGAAGATCACTCATAACCATAGTTGCCCCGCCGCCGGCGTCCCGCTGGGTGAAATTGGCGATTATGGAGCGCCGGCGGCGGAGGCCGTGAAATTTTCGAAACATCAGCGGCAGAGGCGCTCATTTTATAGACTCGATTCTCATATACGTTCATCACACTTTTTTGTGAACAATTTTTGATTTTCATTAGTAACAATGATTAGTTAAACATGTGTAAAATTCGGGAACGACCTGCGACTCAGTACAAATTGCTACAGCCGCTACAGTTTTTTCGCTACAGTTTTTTCAAATTGCCGCGTTTTCGTACTCGGTCTGGGACACACGTTTGAGTCCGTACTAACGTGCGCTGGCCTACCCTTGCCTAAGCCTAAGGCCTAAGTTTAAAAAATAAAAAAAATATATATGCAAAAAACAGTCAAAAAATGAAATTAAAAATTCAAAATTGTAACGACTCAGAAACTGTAGCGAGTCGCAATTTTACCGAAATTCCGAGGCGGCGGCGCTCGTTTTTGAAAACCCCCGGCGAAGACGGCGTCGCTTTTTATTTTTTTGGGAAGTATGCTCTTAACGACAATACAGAAATACTTCTTTTAAATGTGGCAAAAAATACGGAGTTGAAATTTGTGCAGTCGGTGACTCTACTACAGAAAATTTTGAGATGACAGAGAGCTTCAATTACAGTTAATAATTTAGCTTACGCAAACTTAGAAAATTAGCCAGGCGTGACGATTACTGACGAGCATATGTGAGTTTTTCCCACATTCCCAAAAATTTTGACTTTTGGGGTGAACATGGTGAATAAGGGGTACTGATTCGGTTTACCATCCCCACCCCTAATGCCTCTCCCACAATGAATGCAGGAAGTCGGATGTCGAAGTCGGAGGTAGGAAGTCGGAAGTAGATAGACCGACTTCACAAATCGGTTTTTCTCGTCTAAATATTGGAAGGTTATTTTTTTTGTGAAAAGAACCTCGAGAATAGATAAAATCGCTTTCCAGAACGAAAAAATGATGAAAACTCGCTGAGGCCGGGCACCTCAAAGACTTCGACATCCGACTTCCTACATCCATTGTGGGAGCCCTATAATTTTCGAAAAGTGACCTTTAAACACATCCTGATCTACCTTAGTATTTTTTTGGTAAACAGAACTATTACCGAATAAGTTAATTTCATAAAAAATGGAACGACAACTTTTTGGGGTATCACCAGGGATTGGCGTGGGCCGCTACTTCTCCGGGTCAGGCCTAAAATCTCTCGGTTCGCGGTCCGGTCAGCCCGGTGTATCTCATCTACTCTAAAATGTCCAACTTTAAAAATAAATTCTTTTTTTTCTGGGAAATATGCAAATCTGTTTAAATTTGACGCTACTGGAATATACACCTCCCCTCCCCCCGAAAAAGCTACTGGAATATAACCATCCCCCTCCCAATAGTTTTTGATGTACCCTTAACCTTAAAACCATATTTTTTTGAAAAATGCTGAAATTATTACGTGTTGTCCCTCAGCCTAGTGCCTAGGGCCCGAAACTTAAAAGCTAACCCTAATCCCTGAGCCTAAAAATAATTGGGGGAAGGGGTATATTCCAGTGGCGCCGAAAATTTAATTAGGAGCATTTTAATTGGTAAGGAAGTGACCACTGTAAAGAGTATTTCTTATTATACCGTGGAAACCCAGCGATCATTCATCATTCACCATATAGGCAACACTACTTGAAATTCTGGGTATTATTCCCTGAAGACGATCACCTTCATGATATACACACAAGTACAACTATACACACGACTATACACATAAGTAAATTGGGTACCTTGGTACTAAGTTCTGGAAAATAATTACTACTACCCATTGTTTGCACTCACTCTGATTTTCGGGCAGTGAGTGAGAGTGAGAATGAAAATATTTTCGAGCAGTGAGAATGAGAGTGAGAGTGAGGGTGAAAAAAAGAGAGTGAGTGAGAGTGAGTAAGCTCACTGAGATTCTCACTGTGAGTGAGAACGAACAGAATCCAAAAAAAAATTCAATATTGCATTCAATAAAGACACTAGCATTTTTATTGATGAATGGTAAACACAGGAATGCCATAATGCCGTTAAAGAACGGCACGCTCTTCACTAGCTTCCCCTACACTCCACCGAAACACGTCCATCAAAACAATCAGAAATTGATTCAATTGAGAAATATTTTTTTTATTTTCCTTAAAAGTTCTTATTACCAAAATGAGCACAAACTCCTAGCAATCATTTTGAGTACAAAACTTTTTAGAAAAATAAATAAAAATTTTCTCAACTGAATCAATTTTTGATTGTTTCGGTAGACGTGTTTCGGCAGAGTGTGGGGAAGCTACTGAAAAAAGGATTATTTTTCCTGAGTGAACTTTTTTATAGCATTTTGAGAAGGAAAAGAGCTTTACTCGGGTCGGGTGGCCATCCTTCTGCCTACTTTTCCACAACGCATTTTTTGCTTCCACAGAATTACCGTATTTCCTCTGATAGCAACCTATGCTTCAATAGTAACCCTAGCATAACTTAGAGTAGTCTGAATTTTAATTCTAAACTTGAAATTCTATTCTTAAGACTCCGTTCAAAGGTAGTTGGAAGGATGGCGACCCGCAGGGCTGTCTTGTTCAAAAAGTCAAGGTAAATCGACAAATGAGTGTTATTATTCTCTTTTTTATTTTTGTATTTAGGTGTATTGCCTTTATTTAAATAAAACTGTGTTGATATTGGCGTTAGGCAAAGAGGCGCAATTCTCACTCTATTCTCACTCACTGAGATTCTCACTTTGAGTGAGCTCACGCAAATACTGCTACTACCCGAGCAACACCACTTTTGTAGAGGAATATGAGTATCACTACCGATAAACCAAATGATCTAGGTATATGAGGACTGCAGCCTGAAATTTCAAACACGAATTTCCCACAATCACATACACAAGAAGGTCTTATCGAAATTTATTCAAACAATGCCTTCATGCGTCTGTGGTATGAAAAATAATGAAAATTATTGAATTCCTGTACTTCTAAATTTGGGATTCTTCGCATTAGTCTTAGAAAAAGTGTTTTTGAATACAAATAGCACGTGGAGTCGACGTCCTCCTTAAGTATTCGGACTGACTATGCACTGAATAATTTTACTCATACAATTTTACAATACGACAAATGAGCACACGTCAAACACAATTTTATAGTCACGTAGAAGAAAGTGTGTATTCATAAGAGTCATAGGTGCACCATTCCACAATTCTGCTTTTTCATACTAACGTCCTGATTTGTCATCTTTCCTGGCGTGCTTTGCTAGTGGCGCACTGATCCCATCTGTTCCTAAAAAGCCAAAGCTAAAGTTGGCTCCACATGACCTATGTAAAAATAAAATACCGCGGTTCGCAGGCTGATCATTTGGCAAAGATCCAGCATTCGGGCCACTGCTTCCTGAAAAAAGACGAATCTTTGCTCCACAGCAGTAAAATAGAGAACTAGCGTTTGTATAAAAAACAACGAACCAGGATGAGTCTGACAACTGGGGGCAAGAACGAACGGATTTGGAACCACAGGATTGTTTGCATGAGTTGGAGCGGCATCGGCACGTGCTTGAGCTAAAAGAAGCATTCAGAGAAGAGAAAACAGGATAAAAAATATTACCAAGAACACCGCTGAAGTAGTTGACAGATTCCTTCACAGTTTCTTTGAATTTGCTCATCACTGTCTCCATTGCGTCCAAGTTCGCTTTGATGAATTCTAGGCGGCCTTTCAAGAGAACAGCTGTTGTTTGGAAACGGTTATTTCCTAGAACACGGACCAGCTTAGCAACTTTCGCGATAGTTTCAACGATAGCTAAAAAAGAGCAAATAATAACCTGACCACTCATAATTATTAAATTACTGGCTCGCCCTCATCTTCATCCATGCGTAAGTCGAATCCAGGCAAGGCGTTTCCTGAATATTACAAATAGTCAATTGATATATTGGAAATATACTAGCACCGATGAAATTCTTTCCGATTTGAAGTTCAATGAGGATCTTTTCTTGTTGAAGTCGAAAGTCTGCAGACAGGCGCCGATCTCTTTATTCAGGAAAAGAACTTGTCCATCGATTTTTTCGGCATCTTCAAGGTGACCAAGCTGGCGCAGTTCCACCGAGAGAGACATGAGAAGAGCAAGATCTGTGTTGCAAGCAATGGACATCTGAAAAATACAGTCTTAGATTCTTTTAAATCAGACAGGCATTATAAGCAGATTAAGGGGCAGAAATAGACATGCTTTCACATCAGACTAGAAACCTACAAAAGCCTTCCGCAAACACATCCAACGCCTCTCTTTTGCAAGCCTTATTCGTCGTGTCAATACATCACACAGTATGGAAGAAAGACAAATAAGTTTGCAGCATTCTGGTGTGGTTATAAATTCAATAATGTCTTGGTAAGTTTCAACAGGAAGCATTAGAAGCAGTATGAGGTAATCAGTCAGAAATAGTTGCCATCACTGACGATTAATAGTTTTCAGTACAGTAGGGCACAATCAATCAAAGAGGCCGTGGTAGGATGACACATTATTTCAAGGCGCGAATACCGTATTCTTTGTAAAAGACTATTTTTAGTTATACGTAGGGTTGCGGGCACGGGAAGTGAGTCACTTTAAGTGACACATTTGAGGGTTTTTTTGAATTTTACCTCTAATAAGATTCTTTTTTTACTCTGTATGATAGCGCAAATGAAAGCTTAGAACCTTGGCTACACATTACACACAGGAGATGTTTTTTCATAAAAACCAGAAAATTTCACTGGATCATTTTCGGCTTGCAAAGTCGAAATCGGCTTGCTTAATGTGTAGCAAAGATTCTAATCTTTCATTTGCGCTATTATACGGAGTAAAAAAAGTGTCGTATTAGAGCTAAAATCTAAAAAACATTCAAAGGTGTCCATTTCCGTGCCCGCAACCCTAGTTATAAGAAAACCTTGGTACGACAGGAGTGCAGTATATGTCATAGCCGGAAATCTTCACAAACCATGTTTTTTTTACGTTTTAGGGCTAAGGTTTACAATACCCCCAGCACTCAGGTTTACCTGACCCCAGCACTCAGGTTTACCTGACCCCCAGCACTCAGGTTTACTTGACCCCAGCACTCAGATTGGTAGGAAAGGGACAAAATTTGAAAATGATATCCGATAACCCATAAGTACCCAATTATTTATTATCTCAAGCAAAATACACACACAAGCGATGAACTTAATCGATATGTTTCATTTGCGAAAATTTGTTTCGCTTATACACAGCAATGGATTTGTCATGAAAGCGAACAGTACAAAAATCTTGAGCCATTTCTCCCCTTCAGTGAGAGACATGATGACAGCGGGATACATCTTATCCCCAGCACTCAGGTTTACCTGACCCCAGCACTCAGGTTTACCTGACCCCAGCACTTTGAATTGGTGTGGTTGAACCTGCGTGCTGGGGGTCAGGTAAACCTGAATGCTGGGGGTCAAGTAAACCTGAGTGCTGGGGGTATTGTAAACCTGCTCCCGTTTAGCACTAAAAACGTACAGAAAACGCGTTTTTAAGGCCCGGAAGACCATTTTTTCAAAAAAAATTTTTTTTAGTAAAAATGACCAAACCATGATACCCACCCTATGGTTGAAAATATGGTTGGGCATTTTTAAATTTCGACCATTTTGACGGTTTTACCATGTTTAACCATTCAACCATCCAATCTAACCATCCAAGCCCCTGCGCCCCCTTCGGGGCGCAGGGGGCTTGGTTGCTTGGAGTTGAGATGGGCACACCCACATACCGAAGACACAAATCACTCGAAAGTGACTCTGGATGGATGAAAAATGTATGCATACCAGAGTTTCTTTATGCGGTAGGCTCCAGTCAACAAAACTATGTTCAACATCTTTGTTTTTGTACAAAAGTGGCCCCTTTTTGGTCCCTTTCCACCCCAATACAGCCCTAAATTCCCTTAAAATTGATCAAAAAGGGTCCTTTTAGGTGACCCAAAACTCAATTTTTTACCGACCAGAATTCAAAAATAATGTCTTTTTTGAACTCCTGAGATGATTTTAGGTTGATATAGGGTGTTTGGAAACACTTGAAAAAAAATTTCATTTGGGGTGGGGTATAGGGTATCATGGTTTTGGTCATTTTAATCAAAAAAAATTTTTTTTAAAAATGGCCGTCCGGGGCTGGAAAACGTGTTTTTTGTATGTTTTAGGTGCTAAAACGCTGAAAAAACATGACTTGTAAAGATTTCCGGCTATGACATATACTGTACTTTAGCCTTCATTATAACTGTAACTACAGTGAGCCCTCAAAAGTCTGAATTTTATCAGCACATTTTTAGTCACATTTTTTCATTTTAGTCACATTTTTTCAGGGGTTATAATTTTTTAAATTGTTTTGCATTAGCATATAGCCCTGATTCTTGGTTTTCTTATGTGCTATCGAAATCTACTGATTCAATCGAGGTATGCAGAGATTAAATCCCTAAAAGTCTGAAATTTTGGGGTCGACCTCGAGATTTTCGGGTGAAAATCTAAAATCCAAGGCAATAATAGAGCTCGTGCGAACTATGAAAACGAAATAAATACAGATTTGGAAAATTAATTCTCGCATCTGAGATATAAGTCTACAAAGTGGAGGGTATCAGTTTATTAGAGACTGTCGGCCTATTAGAGAAAATATCCTGCTTTTCTTCAGTAGCTGTTTTTCTTCATATAATTTTCGCGTTTTTAGGATGAATTGAAAATCCAAGAGCTCCTAGGTGGCCTTACTACTGTCATCGATTATTCTAGGAAAATTGATGTGGCGAGGAGATACCTCAACAAATTTTTCAAAGAATTGACTTTTTGTGTTGTCCTGTGTATCTGCAAGTACACGGACAATCCGATCCTAGGACAATGTGCTCCTGATTCAAAATTGTAACAAAAATAGCGATTTCACTAATCACAACACCCATACCAGGGTAGGTATGTATCCTGAGAGGTCATCTGTCTCCGAATATCCCAAAAACTTTAGCTTTTTATATAAGATTGCAAACCATATTTACCTACCCAAAATATTATGCTGAACGTGGTTAGACAATACCAGGGTAGATACCCGTGATTTAGGTGGATATCTAGCTAGATGGTCTGAAAAATAAAATTTTAGAAAATTCGGTTAATCATACTAAAATTACGGTTTTAAGTTGGGTACTCTTGACTGAGGTGACTGTCTATTAGAACGGTCCGAAAATAGAAATTTGGTCAAAGTAAGAACCATTTTGCCTGTCCTAAAATTGCACGTGGAAACTGGTTTACTAGCACAAAGACTGCGACTCCACCAATGCGAGTCTCCAACCTGGGAGCCGGGGCGCTTATTTTTCAAAGTCCCTCTAAGGGGGCGTTTATTAGAGCGGGGCATTGAATAGAACGGGGCGCTTATTTTTGAACCTCTCAGCACTAAAGGCACCGAAGAAAATCAGACTTAACGTGGTCAAAGCAAACAAATTTGGCTTTATTATACAATGGCTGCCATGTTTTCCTCTGGTCCTCAAATAATCTTTTATTAATTTTTTTCAAAATTTTGTCATTTTTTTTTTGTTTTTCCCTAATCCATAACAAAAAATATATATGATAAATAATTAGGGTTGTCGGGTACCCGGAATTTCCGGGTACCCGAACCGAGGAACCGAACCGGAACCGAAATTTTCGGGTACCCGAACCGAACCGATACCCGAAACCCGAAATCTTCGAGTACCCGAACCGAACCGATACCCGAAACCCGAAATCTTCGAGTACCCGAACCGAACCGATACCCGAAACCCAAAATCTTCGGGTACCCGAACCGAACCGATATCCGCAACCCAAATTTTCGGGTAACCGAACCGATATCCGAAAAAACCGAATTTACAGGAACAGGCTTCCTGCATACACAAAAATCTTTCATTGAACATAAATCCAAACATAACACTCATGCATCATTTTCCAACAAAATATTGACAATTTCTTCTGGCTCTTTATCATTTGCTTCACTAGTCTTTGAAAGGATCTCATCTGCCAGCTCTGCTTTGATGATGAGAAGATGAGCCGCAGTTTTCTTTTCAAGACGCGATCTCAAGGAATTAGCAAAAAGTAGACTTGCCTTCGAGAAGCACCGTTCAGACGCCACGCTGGATAGAGAAATGGCCAAATATTTGCGAGCCAGGACAGCAAGATTCGGAAAGCGTACTCCATTCTTCGCCCACCATTGATACATTTCGCTGTGCCCAGGAATATCCGGTCGGGGCAGTTGAAGTTTCTTCTCGCTCAGATATCGGTTGATTTCTTCCTAAAAGCAAAATAAATTATATAAAACATAAAAGAAATTAAAAAAGTCTTGAACGAACCGCTAGAATATCTCCTCCTTCTACGATCTGCTGCACGTACTCTTCTTCTCCTTCACCCCAAAGATTACTGGTTGGTACTTGCGCTTGTTGAATTGTAGCCGGCTGGGGAATCTCCTTCGACAAAAGGTTGACGACTTCCTCTTTGATAAATTCCCATTTGTGCTTTGGCAGAACTGATGATCTACAAACGACAAATAAAAATGCCATATTATTCTCAAACGAATTAGTACTTACTTGTAGCAGAGACGAGGATCCAAGAATGCCGCATATTCCACTTCCGATTGATTGAGAATTTCCCTTGTTCTGACATCCAGGCTCTCATTTAGATTCACCCCAAATTCGCCAGAGACGTTCTCCAAGTGCTCGGACAATTTGCGGACAAAGAAAGGATAGCAGGAGAGAGGAGCGTTTCGATAAGAGGCCTTAAAAACAACAACAGTAGACACAACAATAAGCACAAAGTGGCTGAAAACTAACCATTTTTGTACAATCTTTAAACGGATTGAGCACTTCGATCACATCTCTTATTTCATCGAAGTCAGCTTGCGACATGTTCTTGATGTGCTTGGCCACCGTGCAGCCTGGAAACATCGCGGCATACTTTAGCAAATGCGTCTTGTGGTGTAGAACAGAAATGAGCATCTCAAGTGTAGAATTCCATCTGGTTTTGATTTGCTAAAATATTCTATAATCATAATTGTTCCAAGCTAAAGGTTTTATTTATACCAGCGTCAAAATCTTTGATCCCTCTCCTTGAACTTCCCGGTACGAAGACATGGCAGTTGGAGTCCTGTGTAATGCGATCCCTATTTTGCTAGCTTTCTCAACAACGGCTGACACGATCGAAGTCCTGTTGATCCCATCCCAAACGACCAGATGCAGCATATGGCAAAGCAATGAAAACTATACCGATTCTTCGCATAAATGAAAATATTCAGATAAAAATCACCTCCGAATGTTTGCCTTGACGCAACCTCCCCCTTTGAGCCTGCCAAATTCGGAGCGCCATCGCGAGTCGCAGCCACTATGTTCTCTTTGTCTATTTCCAATCGCTGCAGAATAAAGTTGATCTTCTCGGCTATGTTATCCCCGTATGCTTTTCCAGAAATGATTCGACGGCCAAAACTTTTGTTCGGAACTCAAAGTCCTTAGACAGATACGAGCGGTTATGCTAAAATAGATTCGTTACCCTCATGAGAAACTTTAAGAACCGAGATAATAAGGATACCAGAGAAGTGAGTGTTCCTTATGTGAAAATTCATCTAATGTGAGAGACAGATGCTGCCCCTTGACAAACGCACTGAGATTTTTGATGCACATCCAGCTTTTTCTGGTACCTCTGAGCGGATATCATGACGGGAAGGAAGCTAAAAATAAACCATAAAAATTAATGTACAAAAAGTAAAATTTAATTACCTTTGCTTGACCATAGTTCTTCTTCACCAGACGACGGAGGAAAGGAGACTCGGCAATTGAGAATGGCAAATTGCTGTCACGATGAAGTCGGTTACATCACTTGTCAACTCCTGGCTCTGTTGTTTCGAGTATCCTGGACTGAAAAGAGTAGTAATTGATTCCATCTTGGGCTTCTTCGGAGCGCTCGGACCCACATCTTTCTTATCCATCGCCAACTTGTGCTTTGCAGATATAAGATGCTTGGAAAGCGTTGATGTTCCACCATCTTTTGGCAAGTTGAGAAGATCGCCACAATCGCAAACTGTTTTATCGCCATCTTTCTTGAATAACTTTCACACTTGACTAGGCATGCCTTGAAAAAAACTCAATATTAAAAAGACACATACAAGATTCTTGTATATCTTGTAACAAGACAGACATAAAAAGTGAACTATAAAAGCGGTGTTTGAAAAAGCAGTAAAACGGTGACAGTAAATGTAAATGTGAGTTAAAATAGAAATGCATAAAACATTTTCAGTCTGACACAAGCAAACAAATTGTTGTAAATGTTTGATCCCTCGATTCGAAATCATGTATCCGAACCGATACCCGAAATTTTCGGGTACCCGGACCGAACCGATACCCGATACCCGAAATTTTCGGGTACCCGGACCGAACCGATACCCGAAACCCGGAAAAAACCGGGTTTCGGTTCCGATTACCCGAAAACGGGTACCCGAACCGACAACCTATAAATAATTGTAACCACAAATAACTTATATATTTTTACCTGTTCGCTGAAATAACTTTTCCAACATTTTTTCATTTCGTCAAGGGCACGAAAGAAAAAAATGGTACGACTGTACAATATACAGTCGAACCTCTCTATAGTGTACACCCAAAAGTTCGTTCCCGCCTAGGGTCCGACACTTTTTTAGCTCGATTTTCAATTTTTTTTGCTGATTCTTTTTTCACAGTCTGGCCGCAAATATCGTAAGGATTCCGATTTTGCCGATCGTTTTTCATTTGTCTATATATTTTTTCTCTAAAAAAGCAAACTCCCAATAGTGTACATCTTATTTTCAAAGTGGTGTACACTGTTGGGAGGTTTTGCTTTTTTAGAGAAAAAATATATAGACAAATGAAAAACGATCGGCGAAATCGGAATCCTTACGATATTTGCGGCAGACTGTGAAAAAGAATCAGCAAAAAAAATTGAAAATCGAGCTAAAAAAAGTGTCGGACCCTAGGCGGGAACGAACTTTTGGGTGTACACTATAGAGAGGTTCGACTGTAGCCTAAAATTTATCAGAATTTCATAACAACAAGGCCCACGATCAATCAAACAATAGAAAATTTTGGCTAAACAGTATTCGAATCATCGTTTTCAAACACCAAATATCTGTCCTTCGTCCTGTTCTTTGTCGTTTTCTTAGGTCATAGCTGCCGCTTGTCGGATAGAAGAGCGTGCAGTAGTCAGTGTAAACTACCTCTCTAAAATCGGCCAATATTGCTTGTAGCAGTATATTCGTTTACAGAATTTTGAAATTCGATCTGGAAAAAAAGTTATGGCCGCTTGAAATCGGCCGAATTTCTTGCGCCACCCTGTATAACTTTTCTAGTGTCCTTAAAATCCTTCAATCAGCTTTCTTTCTTTGCCGCACATGTGGTAGAGGCTACGACGTTCACGAAGGTTTCGATTTGAAGTCATTGCAGCTTCATTTATCTGCTTTTTCGCAAAGTGCATCAGTTGGCTTTCTCAATGGTGGCGTTTGATTTCTCGCTGACGACATAAAAGCTTTCCGTCCAGCTTTCATGCCAGTGGTTCCGAGACTATTGGGTCGAGGATGATAAATTCCTCACTCAAATGAAAAACTCCAAAAATCGCAAATTTGTCTTCACCTTGCCATTTATATGAAATTGCTGAGTTGGAAAGGTAGGCTAAATATTCTTACAACAGATTATTTATACCCCTCTAATTTAGTAGGATATATCGTAAAGATTCGCTAGCCGATAAAGTTGCGTTTAAAAATATTCAAAACAGTTTTGGTGGAAGGCTCAAGTTGTTGGCGACTGGTTCGGCTCCAATCTCCAATGAATTGCTGACTTTTGCTGACCAAGAAGAAGTTCAATCGAATATCTCAGAGGCTTTGTCCATAACTTCATTATAGATTCAGTGAAAAATTGTTGTAACCTTTCAGTTTTTTGTCGTTCACCTTAGATGTACGAATAAAAAACGATTGTTAAAGTTGATTTTGGGAGAGCCAACTGCGCCATCTAAAAATAGCGTAGCTTCACTGCACACTTATTAGGTCACCAGTTCGTTTTGATAAAATAGGTATTACAGTTGTTCATTACCACTAAATATGAATTAAAAACTCCGCTGTGGTCGGTCCAAAACCACTAAGGATTGTTCAGGGCCATGGGGATGGTTGACGAAGGCAGCCCTGCTGTTTCACCAGAAAAAAACAATTTCGGGTCGGAAATGTCGTATGAGTCAGTGGAAATGGACGCAAACCGAACCAAATCAGTATCTAGACCATTGAAGGTGGTTTAGGACCATTAAAGCCAAATCTAGACGATTAAGAATGTATTTGCACACTCGAGGCTAGTTTGCAAGATTGAGTGAAAATTTAGGCCCGAGAAAATAATGGCCGAGCAAATTTTGTCCGCGAGCAAATTTTGTCACGTACCGCTTAAAAAAAGACTTTGGAAGAAAAATCGGCACACCTAGACCTGAGCAAAAAGTATTTTAGAAAAATCAATGGAACAAGTGAACAGCTGACTGCGGGAAAAATAAGAATGAATTTGAATGTGTACAAACTTGGCGTTCTGTTAAGACGTTTCGTCCATAAATTCCGGTTTGGGAATTTTCGGACGAAACGTCTAAGCACCGAAATAGACATGCTTTCACATCAGACTAGAAACTACAAAAGCCTTCCGCAAACACATCCAACGCCTCTCTTTTGCAAGCTTTATTCGTCGTGTCAATACATCACACAGTATGGAAGAAAGACAAATAAGTTTGCAGCATTCTGGTGTGGTTATAATTCAATAATGTCTTGGTAAGTTTCAACAGGAAGCATTAGAAGCAGTATGAGGTAATCAGTCAGAAATAGTTGCCATCACTGACGATTAATAGTTTTCAGTACAGTAGGGCACAATCAATCAAAGAGGCCGTGGTAGGATGACACATTTTTCAAATACAAGGCGGACGGGCGCCTTAAGCTGCTTTCACAATGGGTCTGAGACTGAGTGCGCGACCCGGCTTCTTTTTCACTGTAATTTTTCTTGGTTGCGAAAAAAAGTCTGTTAGTATCATTTTGTAGCTGAGATTCAGGACTCCAATATGAGCCATTAAAAATTAACATGTTATTCCAAAATTTTAGATAAAAATGACTAGTCTGACACTGAGTCTGACACTACATCGGACACTCAGACCGAGTGTCAGACTTAGTGTCAGACTGGTCATGTTTATCTAAAATTTTACGATTACATGTCAATTCTAAATTGCTCATCTTGAAGCCCTGAATCTCAGCTACAAAATGATACTAACAGATTTTTTTTGAAAAAGAAGAGAAGAGTCTATTCGAAAGCAGACAAGAGGATTTTTGCCTTGGTGGAGCTCTTTGGTGAAAGAAACTTGCTAGAATATCTTCGCGGCCTGGCCCATAATTTTATTGGAGATCAGTAGTAGATGGAAATGTCATATTGTATTGCTTTGTTTTCGTTCAAACAGTAGTTTGTCATTGTTGTTTGAGTTTATCCTCGATCAAGATGCAATTTGTTTAGTTAGAAAATTGATTGGATATGGTTTTACTAGTATATTTTCTCGGCAGGGAATTGTCTTCGGCGGGGAATTGGCGCGGCGGGGAATTGTCCGTGGCCGACTTGGTTTAGTTGGTGCGTGGATTATCCAGTAGAACTAAAGTTGGATCATAGAAAACATTTTAAGTTTTAAAAGTTCTTTACAAGACCAAAAGATTACTACCTATGTACCACTACATTACCTAAGTTCCCCAACCTGGATACGACTACCTGGGTACAACAAAACCAAGTGATGGTCCACTTGGAGAAATTTTTTTTTAAACGTTTTTTCTGTTCCAAAATTTGATTTTTGGACTGATTCGGGCATGCTGAAGATGGTTTGATAATAGCAAAATAAGGTTTTTATGGTATTTTTTAAGTATTGGAAATGATTGATTTTACCAAAACTTTACCAAAAAAATTAAAAAAAAATTTACTCTTAGTCGGCCTCTCACTCTCACTGTATTGGTATTACCAATTTGGTAATAAAAATTGCCGTATAACCTCTTTTCATCCCCCAGGGGATTATTTTTCAATCCCTGAACAATTTTGAAAATTGTAAATCAAAAATGGCATTAACTCTGAAATTCTATTCAAGAAAGTGGGGGTGGGGGATTAATGGAGGTTATACGGTGAAAGCCGAAAAATCCCGCCAAGATAAATTTAGATGTTCAATTCACCAGAGGGTCAATTTACCGGGTGAAAGGACTTAAACTGTGAGCCTTGGAAACGAAAAACCTGTTAAACATCTTTAAAATTTGCTATAAACAAGATCCATTTCAGAAAGTCATTGACCACATCGTGGATCTGCAGCATGAGCTTAACAATCCGATAAGCTTTTCCGCAAGATCTGCAGGGGAGCAAATGCCAACAGCCATGGAGTCAGTACAACAACTCATTCTCCAACTATCCACATTAGTTCAATTTAAGAGGAATTAGCTGTCCACATTACATATACATATATTTATGTTAGAAAATACACGGGTATTTATTTTTGATTGTTACCCAGGGTTCGTAATGAAAAATTTCGAGAAAAAGGACTTTTAGATAAAAAAATATTTTATTTCATTTTTTCCAGTGCTTATTGCTATTATTGAGCGAAAAAAATATTTTGACTAAAAACTTCAAAAATAAAAAAGATTTTGGGTCCCGAAAAAAAGGACAACTCTTTTAAAAAGGACGATTACAAACCCTGTTGTTACCGTATTTTCTCTAATTAGCCACCAGGTTCTTAGCTCTCCTCAACTTTGAAAGTCCACATCTCGGAGTAAAAGAGTATTCAGCTTTTAGCGTTTTTGTAAATCTCAAGAGCCCTACCGATTCCGCTTTTTTTAGCTGAATATCCAAAATCCTGAATCGGCTTTTAATTTAACCAAATCAACCTGGTGGCTGGGTACATGACAATATTTCGCCGACAATTATTTCGCCGACATTATTTCGCCGACATTATTTCGCCGACATTATTTCGCCAACAATTATTTCGCCGACAATTATTTCGCGCGACATTATTTCGCGGACCATTATTTCGCCGACATTATTTCGCCGACATTATTTCGCCAACAATTATTTCGCCGACAATTATTTCGCCGCGACAAAATTTCGCCGCCATTATTTATTTTTACTAATTTCATTGATTACATGCCATACATTTTTCAAGTGAATCCAACACAATGTTTTATTGTCTCAAGTCATATAACAACAAATCAGAGGAGCAAATAACAACAAATAAGAGAAGCAAATAACAACAAAGAATTAAACATTCCCATTATTCACCATCCGGATCCGAAATTTCTTCATCAGAGAATTCTGGCTCGCAGGCTTTAATGTACCATATTTATCGTAATAGAACACCATGGTGCTCGATTTTTCAACTTCCAAAATTTTTTTTGACTTTGTGTTAAAAATGCAATAAAACATGGTTTACCACCCTAGTTTTGGCTCTATTCTGTGCTCTATTAGAGAATGGTGTTCTATTAAAGACTGGTGCTCTATTAGAATAAATACGGTGATTACCTTGAGCCATTCTGAAGTTGGAAGTGATCGCACCGAGATATTCGAAAGGAACGATGTTTTCCCAATTGTTCACTGCTTGTGTCACTAGTCATTTTATTCATTCGTCAGCAAGGAGGTACTCCCTTCTCTTCTTTGGAGGATTACTACAAGAGCCATTTCGTTTTAGACACCGATAATTCTTCTTCGGACCAACTAAACTTTATCTTTATTTATTTCCAAACAATCAATGTGTCGAGATTTCTGATTGGAATACATGCCAACGCCACGATTTTTCGGCACTAAATTTTCCAAATTGGAAAATATAGCTGAAGTAAAGGTACCTCATGAGAAAACTGCGCATCTGAGTCATAGCGGTCCGATAGTTACTATTCTTGCAGATGGTTGTAAAGATTCGCGCCGTAAAATCAGCCAAAAAAAAGCGCGAATTAGAAAAAAACGACACTTAGAATATCGGCGAAATTTTGTCGCGGCGAAATAATGGTCCGCGAAATAATGTCGCGCGAAATAATGTCGGCGAAATTTTGTCGCGGCGAAATAATGTCGGCGAAATAATTGTCGGCGAAATAATGTCCGGTACCGTGGTGGCTTATTAAAATAGGTTTGTTATATATTTTTGCATTTATCAAATTGTGATGTGCTTGTGCATACTTTTAGCTGTGGAAATAAACTATTGATATATACCGTATTTTTTCTATTAACGCACCCAGGTTCATTATTTTTCAACCCCCGAAAAATCTGAAAATTGTCAATCGAAAATGGTTTTAAACTAGAGATGCAGATCGGGGACCAAGCGAGACTTCGGCCGAAATTTTTAGGGCCAAATTTTGACCGAGACCGAGATTTTCGGCAGTGACCGAGCGAGATCTCGGCCGAGATCTCGGCCAAAATACCGAGATTCGCAGAAGCTCAAGATATCTACAGCAAACTAATTTTATTGATCGAAATGTACCTTAAAGATAACAGCATATCACAACAAGCATGTTCAATAACAGCAATTGATGATAGGCAGAGCTTTATTCAGAAATATGAGCATTTTGGCTTTCTCTGGACTGAGATTGCTCCTTCTATAGTTGTACACATCTCGGGCTACAGAGAATATTTGCTCATTTAGTTGGCTTGTTGCTGGGGCTGAGAGAAAACGACGCTCAAGTTTAGCAAGAGTTGGATACATGTTTACATTCGCCTAAGTAAAATCAAGCTATGATTATACAAAAACATCTTCATATAAAAGCAATACCTTCCAAATAGCAGCGGATCCTCTTCTGTGCCGATGCATTTCATCTTATTGTAAGCCTGCAGTTCATCCCGTGCTGAGTCAACTGGAATGATTGTTGACCAAAATCGTCGTCGAACAAATAGCTATGTCGACAAAGAAAGATTGAGTACACTTGGCAAGGCGAAAAGACCGATCTTCCAGACAGCACTCATCTAGGAATAACAGCATGAGACATGTTCAACAAAATAAAAAAAAACACGACAATAAGAATGATAAGAAAGGCTTTTTTAAAAACGTTAGAAGATGATGCAGAAAATGATACAAAATGCGACCACTTTCTTGCAAATTTTGGTGACCGAGATTGACCAAAAACCGAGACCGAGATTATAAAAAATGACCGAGCGAGATACCGAGACGAGATTTTGAGCCGAAATCGGGACAAGACGAGATCTCATCCGAGATCTCGTCTCGTCTTCATCTCTAGTTTTAACTCTAAAATACTAGTCAAAAATAGGAGGGGGAAAATACGGTATACCGTATTTTCTCTATTAAGGAACCCCTCTCTAATAACGAAACCCCCCCCCCCCGCCCCCCCCCCCTCCTCTTCATAGTAACTGAAAGAAGACAAGACGATTGACACAAAGCAGAAATTTTTATTCATTCACTATCACTTGCCGATCTCCGTTGCTCATCCAAGTGGCGTAATAGAGGCGATTCTTTTCCCTGAAAGGCTTGTTCCAGCAGACAGCTGGGGCCTGAGAAAGATAAGAATTGAAGAAAGCATAAATATGTAAAAAGGTACCAGGATGAAATTTGTACAACCTCCTGGGATGTAAGTCGGTTCTACTTTTAACTCCTTCAGCACTGCATTGGTAGGCAAGCTTTTGTGACATCGGAAAGCGTTTTCCCGAGAATGGTCCTCCACCGATAATTTTCCGCAAGTAGTCATCCGTCGAGTAGTCATCCATCCACCGTTGTGGGACATTTCCGAGTCGCCGTTCCCGAGTCGGCCATTTCCGAGTCTAGCACAAAAACGTTAAAGTTAAAAAGCTTAGTTCATTTGTTCACTTTTTTCTTGTTTTATATTCAATTTTCATATCAAAATGATTTTCATTCTGTAAGCTATACAACAGCGCCATCAGCGCATGGTTTAACAATTACCCCGGCTGAGTTTCAGGCCAAAACACTACCTGAAACCTGCTTTTTGTCCGAAAATTTATCATTTTTGGGCTTTACCTTCATTGGTTTCGTTGAAATTTTCTGACTTTTATCAAACCACACACCTTTTATTGAGAGTCCAGGCTTTCATAACAACTATCATATAAAGAAAAAGTATCTCTTATTAGAGATCAATTTAAAAAAGTATCCGAGACTGTGACATCCTATTCTTCAGACATACTTTTTTGCCGCTGATTCGAACCTTCGATATCTACCTAGCTTTCTGAAGTAAATTTGGTGTGAAAATATTGCTATTCGATTCCTCATGGAATTAAAACTCTAAAAAGTTGCCATCCCCTTTTGAGAACTAGAGCGATATAAAACTAAGCAATATCATTGGCTGGTTTCCATTATTTTGATCGCCATTTGCTTGAAGCCCGAGAATCAAAGTATTTTCTGGTATCTTAACAGAGCTGGACATGCTTGCGATTGACTGCTCGATAGTTTTAGACTCTAGCAGTAAGTGAACTTCCTAAAAGTAGAGTTAAAAAAATGTGTACCTACTGGGATTCGAACTTGAGTGTTCAATATTCGCATTGGGATGTGCAACCTTCCTTTAAACTTCAGCCATCGAAGGGAAAAGGGATTTTTGCTTAGGATTATTCAAATTTTGTCCAGAAAAGGATTTGGTTGATTTCAAACATAGACTCGGAAATGGCCGACTCGGAAATGTCTGACTAGGAAATGGCCAACTCGGAAATCGCCGACTCGGAAACGGCCAACTCGGAAACGGCTGACTCGGAATTGGCCGACTCGGAAACGGCGACTCGGAAGTGTCCCACAACCCCATCCAACCGATCTAAGCTCATCTAAAAAAAGCAAGATGATTATGGAATGACAACAAAGTACACAACAGCTATCGAACAACAGACACAACCGTACTGGTGAAAATGATTAGTCTGCACAACACTTTCGCGGCTCAAAATTTTTCGGTGACTTTGCAGTTAGTTGTTTGTAAAAAAATGAACCCTTATCCAATAATGAACCCCTCTCTAGTAATGACCCCCCCCCTCCGAGAGGGGTTGAAAAATAATGAAGCCGGGTTCATTAATAAAGAAAATACGGTATACAGTCGAGTCTCGATATAGTGCGGTCCCTGGGGACCGGGTGCAAGTCGCACTATATCTAGGGTGAGCTATTCTACCCTATTTTTTCCTTATTTAGTCGGAGGTGTAGATAGATTTTATTTAGCAAGCACATAATATTCAAAACATCAGACTACATGGAAGAAATAGATTACCGTATAACTTCTATAAGACGGGCACCCTCCAATAGACGGGCACCCTCTAATATAATGGCACCCTGAAAGACGTATATCTCAGCCCAGGAAAATTGTTCTGCAGATCTGTTTTTTTGCGTTTTCTCAATCACTGCGATCTTAGTTGATTTTATTTTTTAGACTTTGGTTGAGCACTTAAAAATCTCTAAATCAGATTTTTTTTTTCGATTTTTCAAGGGTTAAAAAATAGACGGGCATGCCCGTCTATTAGAGGTTATACGGTAAATAGCTCTGCTTTTCATTTTTCTTTCTCTCTTGGTGAAAGAATTCGTCCAAGGCGTCGCTGTGACTGAGAATGGCGTGATCAGCAGTGTTTTTCTTCACAAAACGACGAACAAAAAACTACATTCCCAAAGCTTCAGGCAATCAACACTTGCACTGTGCAGGTGTCTTTATCTTCTACTTGTTTACCTTTCGTCCTCCAGGTTGTATAAATTGGTGGGAAAGTAGCAGTTTATAAACTGTATCTAAAAATTGCTTTTTTCCAGAACAAGATCACTTAACGATAATGCAGAAATACTTCTTTAAAAATTTAGCAAAAAAATACGGAGTTGAAATTTGTTTAGTCGGTGACTCTACTACAGAAAATTTTGAGATGACAGAAAGCTTCAATTACAGTTAGTAATTTAGCTTACGCAAACTTAGAAAATTGGCTCAACGACTTGCAAGTGTCTGTGACTTATCCCCACGGGCCCAGAATTTTTTTGGGGTGAACCTGGTGAATAAGGGGTCCTAGTTCGGTTTACCACCCCACCCTCTAAATTTCGAAAGGATAATACTTATTTTTTTGGCGCAAAAACATTTTCGGCACAAATCCATTTTTTGGCGCAAATTTTTGTTTTGTAACATTAGATTAGGACTTTTAAACTTTTCAAAAAAGTTTTAACACCATCATGTAGCTTTGCGATTCTAGTTTCTAATGGCTTGTTCACGTTGTTCGAGTTAGAGTTCGAGTTAGAGTTCGAGTTCGAGTTAGAGTTAGAGTTCGGGTAAGAGGTGGGCAGGAGTAAGATGCGGCAAATCACATTGCGACAAATCAAATTGCGGCAAAATCAGATTGCGGCAAATCAGATTGCGACAATTCAAATTGCGACAATTCAAATTGCGGCAAAATGAAATTGCGGCAAAATCAATTTGCGACAATTCAAATTGCGGCAAAATCAAATTGCGGCATAAGTGGGAGGGTCACATTGGGCTGCTATTTGGGTTGATCGTTATTTTATACGTTAGGTATTTTCGTTCACTTTGTGAGTAAATATTTGTATATCATTTTTTCGCTTTCCTCCTGGCCTGACTTTACTTCTTTGCTTCTTTCAGCTATGGAAAACGAATACTGTACTATACTATATACTTTGATTGTTTGCTGATTTTTGTACAGCTACTCAATTTTTTGGTTTCTAGCAAAATCTCATCTCACAAACAAGCCTGTTTAGACGGCAGCTTATTGAGACCACATAGTGGTGGCAGATTAAGCATTACTTGAAAGTTTCAAATTTGATTACTGCAATTTAAATTGTCGCAATATGATTTGCCGCAATTTGATTTTGCCGCAATTTGAATTGTCGCAATTTGAATTGTCGGAATTTCATTTTGCCGCAATTTGAATTGTCGCAATCTGATTTGCCGCAATCTGATTTTGCCGCAATTTGATTTGTCGCAATGTGATTTGCCGCATCTTACTCCTGCCCTAAGAGGTGTTCATGTAACCAAAAACCCGAACTCTAACTCGAACTCTAACTCGAGGGTGTTCATGTACCTCGAGTTCGAGTTCAAGTCTGAGGTCAAAATTGAAATTGTTCATATAGTTTGTGTTACTGTCTATGTATATTTTTTTATTATTGTTTATTGAGATTACGTTAAGATTAAATAGTTATATGGATTAAGTTACAACACTTTTTTACCTTGCTTTTATTGCTTTTTATTTATTCCTCGTGCTTGATCAGCCACTCTTCATATTCATGGGCTACATTTTCGATCTCCGAGTGTATTGCAAAAGGATCCCACGAGCATCCTTGCCCACAGCCTTGAGTTTCTGAAAAAGTGAGTTCCTTCTGTTCGAGGAGCTTAAAGGTGATCCTCAGCGTTTCTAGCTTGTAGCAATTTAAGTAACTTTCTTTCATAAACTTGCATTTTTATGGTCGTCGTCATGAGAAAAATAATAAAATATACATAAACAGTAACACAAACTACATGAACACTTTCAATTTTGACCTCAGACTCGAACTCTAACTCGAGGTACGTGAACACCCTCGAGTTAGAGTTCGAGTTAGAGTTAGAGTTCGGATCAGAGGTGTTCACGTAACCAAAAACCCGAACTCGAACTCTAACTCTAACTCGAACAACGTGAACAAGCCATAATGAGATATCATTCATTGTATCATCTTCGGAAAATGTAATACAAAAAAAAGTATGAAAACAATCGTTGCTCTCATTTGGTTCATACTTTTTTTTGTATCACATTTTCCGAAGATGATACAATTAATGATACCTCATTAGAAACCAGAATCACAGGGCTACATGATGATGTTGAAACTTTTTCAAAAGTTCAAAATTTGCAATCTAATGCCACCAAACAAAAATTTGCGCCAAAAAAGTGGATTTGCGCCAAAAAAATATTGCCCATTTCAAAAAGTGACCTAAAAACACTTCCTGAAATTCTTTTTTCTGTAAACAGCGGTAAACAGAACGACTACTGAATAAGGGAATTCGATATACCGTATATATTTCAATAAGAACCCATGAATTCTTATTTTTCAACCTCTCTTTGGAGCTGGGCCTTATTAGAAGGTGGGGTTTTAATAGAAGGCTGGACTTTTTTAGAACATATACCGTAGTCGCACGACAACTTTTTGGGCATCACAGACAACAAAAGCTTATCGAAACTTATTTAAACATTGCCTAGATGCATCTGTGGTGTGAAAAATAACAAAAATTGTTCGAATTGCCGTGCTTCTAAATTTGGGATTTTTCGCCTTCATCTTAGCAAAGGAAAAAATAGCATGTAGAGTTGACTAATGTGATGTTTTTTTCTGTTTCTATTATTTGGAGTGACTCCGCCCCACTTCCTACAAATTATGTACTGAACATTTTTACTGAGAACATTTTTACCAAAGTCTTCCAACACGATAAATGAGCACACGTCAAACATAATTTGATAGTCAAAAAGAAATTATGTATCCTTAGCTCAACATTTCCTAATTCTGCTTTCTTATTCTGCTAACGTCCTGATTTTTCATCTTTCCTGGTGCACTTCGGTAGAAGCTCACTGATCACAACTGTTCCTAAAAAGCCAAAGCTAAAGTTGGCTCCACATGACCTATGTAAAAAACAAATACCGCAGTTGCCAAGCTGATCATTTGGCACGGCTCCTGCATTCGGGCCACTAGTTCCTGAAAAAAGACGAATCTTTGCTCCACAGCAGTAAAATAGAGAACTAGCGTTTGTATAAAAATAACAACGAACCAGGATGAGTCTGACTACTGGAGGCAAGAACGAACGGATTTGGAATCGCAGGATTGTTTGCATGAGTTCGATCGGCGTCGGCACGGGCTTGAGCTAAAAATGGCATTCAGAAAAGAGAAAACAGGATAAAAAATATTACCAAGAACACCGCTGAAGTAGTTGACAGAGTTCCTCACAGTTTTTACGAATTTGCTCATCACTGTGTTCATTGCGTCCAAGTTCGCTTTGATGACTTCTAGACGGCTTTCCAAGAGAACAGCTGTTGTTTGGAAACGGTTATTTCCAAGAACACGAATCAGCTTCGCAACTTTCCCAAAATTTCGTCGACAGCTAAAAAAGAGAAAATAATAACTTGACCACTTATAATAATTAGATTACTTGACTCGCCCTCATCTTCATCCATGCGCAAGTCATATGCAGGCAAAGCCTTTCCTGAAAATTACAAATAGTCAATTGATATACTTGACATATAGAAGCACCGATAAAATGTTTTCCATACTGCAGTTCAATTAAGATCCTCTGTCTGTTGACGTCGAAAGTTTGCAGACAGGCGCTGATCTCTCGATCCAGGAAAAGAACTTGAGTTTCGATGTTTCCGGCATCTTCAGTGTGACCAAGCTGGCGAAGTTCAGTCGAGAGGGAGATTAGAAGAGGAAGATCCGTGTCGCAAGCAATAGACCTCTGAAATATACAGCCTTAGATTTTTTTGAATCAGATAGACATTATTATAAGCAGATTAAAGGGCCATTGCCGTCTCCGACAACGGTTGTCCCCGCCAATTCAATTTTTTTTCTTTATTGTTGGATTTATGTCCTTATTTTTCAACTTGGTTTCTGACAAAAACACACCTAAAATTAAATTCTAGGACTTGTTTTGTTAGAACCAAGCTGAAAAATCCGTACAGAAGTTGAATGATTCTGCAAAAAAAATTGAATTGGCGAGGGACAATCCGAAACAGGTGGCAATGGCCCTTTAAGAAGCAGAAATAGACGGCGTAGGGGCGTTTCGTAACGAAACTTTCGTCCAAAAATTCCCAAACGGGAATTTATGGACGAAACGTCTTAACAGAACGCCAAGTTTGTACACATTCAAATTCATTCTTATTTTTCATTCATTCTTATTTTTCCCGCAGTCGGCTGTTTATTTTTTACTGTTTTCATTTTAAGCCTTCAATAACTTTAGGCTCGGTGAAGGACTAGCTCTGGTTTGCTTTTGACAGAATTACAGCCGGAAAGAAAAACTGCGGTGGTTCGACCAGCGTCCCAGGTTTTAATGGTATTTAATTTTTGTTACCAAATGT
The DNA here is from genome assembly GCA_004194705.1 of Ditylenchus dipsaci. Taxonomy (NCBI): domain Eukaryota; kingdom Metazoa; phylum Nematoda; class Chromadorea; order Rhabditida; family Anguinidae; genus Ditylenchus; species Ditylenchus dipsaci. The sequence goes on along the minus strand of SADC01001227.1, from coordinate 24,061 downwards.
CTATTCTCAGCTCCGATGAAAGACTTTTGGGTAGCAAACTGTTCCGGTGTGACTCTAGTTGTCGAATGTGCTACAAGCTGAACAAGCCGCTGAAGTCCTCGTCTTCACATCAATGGCTGATGGCTGATTACACTACATTGGACTACAGTCAACTCCCGATTTAGTGTACACCGGATTTAGTGTACACCTCGGTTTAGTGTACACCTGGATTAAATCATTTTGGCCGGCGGTTAATTAAAATGACTAGGATGAACCCTCGATTTAGTGTACACTCGATTTAGTGTACACCTGAAGCCGGTCCCCAGGGTGTACACTAAATCGGGAGTTGACTGTACTTCAAACGCTCCGATATCAGTCATAAGGTTTTACAGGGCGGCGTAAGAAATTCGGCCGATTTCAAGCGGCCATAACTTTTTTCCAGATCGAATTTCAAAACACTGTAAACGTTATTCGATTCAGAAAAAATATACATTTTTTTTGGTATATGATGTCAAAAACACGATTTTTGCTTGGTCCCCCTGTGGTTTGGGCTTAGCCCATCCAGAGACCATCCACTGACCAGGACCTAAACCACAGGGGGACCAAGCAAAAATCGTGTTTTTGACATCATATACCAAAAAAATGGGCCAAGGTTAAGAACAAGCACCCCACTCGAGTAAAGAACAAGCACCCAAAATTAGCTTGGTCCCCCTGTTGATTTTATAAATTAAAAAAATCAACAGGGGGACCAAGCTGTTTTTTGGGGTGCTTGTTCTTTACTGGAGTGGGGTGCTTCTTCGTTACCTGTGTTAAAAAATGTATATTTTTCTGAATCGAATGGCGTTTAAAGAATTTTGAAATTCGATCTGGAAAAAAAGTTATGGCCGCTTGAAATCGGCCGAATTTCTTGCGCCACCCTGTATAACTTTTCTAGTGTCCTTAAGTCCTTCAATCAGCTTTCTTCTTTGCCACACATGTGGTAGAGGCTACGACGTTCACGAAGGTTTCGATTTGAAGTCATTGCAGCTCCATTTATCTGCTTTTTCGCAAGGTGCATCAGTTGGCTTTCTCAATGGTGGCGTTTGATTTCTCGCTGACGACATAAAAGCTTTCCGTCCAGTTTTCATGCCAGTGGTTCCGAGACTATTGGGTCGAGAATGATAAATTCCTCACTCAAATGAAAAAGTCCAAAAATCGCCAAATTTGTTTCACCTTGCCATTTATATGAAAATTGCTGAGTTGGAGAGGTAGGCTAAATATTCTTACAACAGCTTATTTATACCCTCTATTTAGTAGGATATATAGTAAAGATTCGCTAGCCGATAAAATTGCGTTTAAAAAGATTCAAGACAGTTTTGGTGAAAGGCTCAAGTTGTTGGCGACTGGTTCGGCTCCAATCTCCAATGAATTGCTGACTTTTGCTGACCAAGAAGAAATTCAATCGAATATCTCAGAGGCTTAGTCCATAACTTCATTATAGATTCAGTGAAAAATTGTTATAAACCTTTCAGTTTTTTGTCGTTCACCTTAGATGTACGAATAAAAATGATTGTTAAAGTTGATTTTGGGAGAGCCAACTGCGCCATCTAAAAATAGCGTAGCTTTCACTGCACACTTATTAGGTCGCCAGTTCGTTTTGATAAAATAGGTATTACAGTTGTTCATTACCACTAAATATGAATTAAAAACTCCGCTGTGGTCGGTCCAGAACCACTAAGGATGGTTCAGGGCCATTGTGGATGGTTGAGGAAGGCAGCCCTGCTGTTTCACCAGAAAAAACAATTTCGGGTCGGAAATGTCGTATGAGTCAGTGGAAATGGACGCAAACCGAACCAAATCAGTATCTAGACCATTGAAGGTGGTTTAGGACCATTAAAGCCAAATCTAGACGATTAAGAATGTATTTGCACACTCGAGGCTACTTTGCAAGATTGAGTGAAAATTTAGGCCCGAGAAAATAATGGCCGAGCAAATTTTGTCACGTACCGCTTAAAAAAAGACTTTGGAAGAAAAATCGGCACACCTAGACCTGAGCAAAAAGTATTTTAGAAAAATCAATGGAACAAGTGACAGCTGACTGCGGGAAAAATAAGAATGAATTTGAATGTGTACAAACTTGGCGTTCTGTTAAGACGTTTCGTCCATAAATTCCGGTTTGGGAATTTTCGGACGAAACGTCTAAGCACCGAAATAGACATGCTTTCAGATCAGACTAGAAACCTACAAAAGCCTTCCGCAAACACATCCAACGCCTCTCTTTTGCAAGCCTTATTCGTCGTGTCAATACATCACACAGTATGGAAGAAAGACAAATAAGTTTGCAGCATTCTGGTGCAGTTATAAATTCAATAATGTCTTGGTAAGTTTCAACAGGAAGCATTAGAAAGCAGTATGAGGTAATCAGTCAGAAATAGTTGCCATCACTGACGATTAATAGTTTTCAGTACAGTAGGGCACAATCAATCAAAGAGGCCGTGGTAGGATGACACATTATTTCAAGGCGCGAATACCGTATTCTTTGTAAAAGACTATTTTTAGTTATACGTAGGGTTGCGGGCACGGGAAGTGAGTCACTTTAAGTGACACATTTGAGGGTTTTTTTTGAATTTTACCTCTAATATGATTCTTTTTTTACTCTGTATGATAGCGCAAATGAAAGCTTAGAACCTTGGCTACACATTACACACACATACACACAGGAGATGTTTTTTCATAAAAACCAGAAAATTTCACTGGATCATTTTCGGCTTGCAAAGTCGAAATCGGCTTGCTCAATGTGTAGTAAAGATTCTAATCTTTCATTTGCGCTATCATACGGAGTAAAAAAAGTGTCGTATTAGAGCTAAAATCTAAAAAACATTCAAAGGTGTCCATTTCCGTGCCCGCAACCCTAGTTATAAGAAAACCTTGGTACGGCAGGAGTGCAGTATATGTCATAGCCGGAAATCTTCACAAACCATGTTTTTTCTACGTTTTAGCACTAAAAACGTACAGAAAACGCGTTTTTAAACGCGCCCGGAAGGCCATTTTTTCAAAAAATTTTTTTAGTAAAAATGACCAAAACCATGATACCCACCCTATGGTTGAAAATATGGTTGGCATTTTAAATTTCGACCATTTTGACGGTTTTACCATGTTTAACCATTCAACCATCCAATCTAACCATCCAAGCCCCCTGCGCCCCTTTCGGGGCGCAGGTGGCTTGGTTGCTTGGAGTTGAGATGGGCACACCCACATACCTAAGACACAAATCACTCGAAAGTGACTCTGGATGGATGAAAAATGTATGCATACCAGAGTTTCTTTATGCGGTAGGCTCCAGTCAACAAAACTATGTTCAACATCTTTGTTTTTGTACAAAAGTGGCCCCTTTTTGGTCCCTTTCCACCCCAATACAGCCCTAAATTCCCTTAAAATTGATCAAAAAGGGTCCTTTTAGGTGACCCCAAAACTCAATTTTTTACCGACCAGAATTCAAAAATAATGTCTTTTTGAACTCCTGAGATGATTTTAGGTTGATATAGGGTGTTTGGAAACACTTGAAAAAAATTGCGACTCGCTACTGCGACTCGCTACAATTGCGACTCGCTACTGCGACTCGCTACAACAGAGTATGAGTTTGATTCCCCACTAAGAAAATTATTTTTGACCGGAAGATAAAATTCAATTTTCTGTGCATTACATGGATTTTTTGTTTTTCTCTTGCGCTCATTTTCTGTATTGTACATTATTCTTTGCGTTTGTGTTGTTAGTCATTTAAGTGGTGCGGTTTTAGTAAAAAAAATTTAGATATGGATGGAAATGCTGCAAACGCTTTGATGAGACCAGCTGTTACTCATTCTCAAAGAATTGAGCCAGATCTACGCCAACTACCTATACAGAAGATGGGCGAGGATGTTTCTCATGGACTCTAGCTGGGCGAGTTCCATTTGTCGATTGTTCCGGATGTCGTGCTCACAAAAGAAAACATGGAGGACCGCTGATTACTAGCTTGCATTATGATTTTGAAATGATGCGATGGATAGATGATCTGGAGAGCTACATACATGTTGCTTGCCGAAAGTACTAACCATGTCAGTTATTAGTAACGAAATAAGTTAATGCTAGAGATTTTAAAGTCCTTGGTATTAATTTTCGTCGCAGTATCCAAGCTGAGCTGGCTGCAGGCACGCTGGAAAAACCGTATACTTCAAGGGTTCGTTGTGATCGAAGGATCGTTCAGAATTTCACGTCAATAAGCCTGGTATGAATTTTCAATTCTTTTGCATTTTTCAAATACTTTTCTCTCAAGATTTCCTGGAGATTCGAGATGCGGCTGTTGGGAGTGTCCAGGCAACTGAAAGTGCAATGTACCGAGCTAAGCGCAAGAAGTATCCGCCCATCAAGACTTATCAAGAATTCCTAGCTCCGGAAAGTCACGCTATTCGTCTCACCTTACAAGGTTCTGAATCACGAGCAGGGGATGAGCACTTCAACGAAAAGCTTCTTCTTTTTGCGGTATTATTGATTCTAGGTTTTTGTTTATAAATATTGTTTAAGATGAGGATATGCTTATTTTCACTTCGGCCGTCAGTTGACTTTGCTAAGCACATGCCATCATATCATCTGCGATGGATCATTCAAATACGCACCGGTTGGATCAATTTTTTGTTTTGTTTTTCACACTGAAAAGTTTAGATTGGATCAAAGCAGGTTTACAGGGTTTTCGGTCTTATTCGAGTTTTCGACTTTTCGATCGATCGAGTCAAAACTTTCGATCGATCGACAAACCTATTATATAGAAAAGTAGGTGGAGCGAGTTTATTTATGTTTTTTTCAACTCTTCAACTCAAGGTACAAGTTCTTGGACTCACTGCGCTGTATGAGGTTGATGTTGAATTGCAGAAAATTGTACGCAAAATCGGAACGTTGCAGATCACGCCCATGGTTGAATGGTGCCTTGCTTGCTGTTGATCCGTGAGGAAATACAGAAATACTACACTATCTTATACTCACTGTATGTTATGCTCAGTTTACGTTCTGTTATGATCTTGGCTCTTTTATGTTACAATAAAGTTCCACACAATTAATTTCGCCTATTCGAATTTTGATAATTTTATCGGAAAAAAATAATTTTCTTAGTGGGGAATCAAACCCATACTCTGTTGTAGCGAGTCGCAGTAGCGAGTCGCAATTATAGCGAGTCGCAGTAGCGAGTCGCAATTGTAGCGAGTCACAGTAGCGAGTCACAATTGTAGAGAGTCGCAGTAGCGAGTCACAAGTGTAGCGAGTCACAGTAGCGAGTCACAATTTGTAGCGAGTCGCCGGCTGTTCATTCAAGTACGTAAGTTGTCTTTTTTCGCGGTTAATTTGAATGACTTATCAACATAAGTGTATTTCTAATCAGTATTTTTCCTGATTTTTTTATAGTGCGCAAAGATTTTTTATGATTGTACGTGGTTTGATTTATTGGTACTTATTCAGCTGTTTGTCCCCTGATAATGGTGGCTAATGGTCCACAAATAGTCTGCTTACCATAATAAACCATGACTAGTCCTGTAAAGACTTCTTATAGAGTATCAGAGGGACCACTAGTTGAAAAGTGTTACGAAAATCATGATACAGTCTACTCTTGATATAACACTACTTCGATATGACACCACTCTTGATATAACACGGCAAATCGACGGTCCAAGAAATGTATTTTCTTGTGTCAGACTGAGTGGTACTTCCGATAAACACCTCTCTAGATATAACATCGCAGATGGCCGGTCCCGAGAGCGATGTTATATCGAGAGTAGACTGTAGCTAAACTTTTATTATTCACTAAAATGCTGTGTGTAGGTATAGGTCTTTTGCAATGAGCAAATATACCTTGCACACATCTCTCTAGTGCCATAGTTGTAAATGCAGGTGTTCGATTGTTATAGTTTCCACTAATGCTATTCTTTGTCTTCTAGTGTGGTGTTTTGGAAGCTTTTTGGGGAAATGCCGCCTAAATTCTGCCATTATACACAATCCCGTTGTCAAAAGGCAAGTAGGCGGAGCAACGACCTCCAAATAGAATACAAGGCAGTGTCTCTTTGGTGCATTTCCTGCCTTGCTATCCATTCTTTTTGTTAGTTCAGTGGGCGGTCTTATTATCCTAAAGGTTGTGTTTGCTGCATTAGTAGCAGCGATTTCTCCAAGTGTTAGGTGACTCTGCAATATTTTGGTTTTATTCTTGCCAACTTTGCAAAATGACTGTTAGCTCATCTTCATCTTCAACAATTGCAATGTCCTACCCTTCCTCCAAATATTCTCCATCTTCTTCCACCACTGTTTTGCACAGCAGCAAGATCAGAAAATCTAGGCGCAACAAGCAGAAACAGGAGAGAACTCTGGAACGCCTTCGTCAAATGGTCGTGGAGATAGGCAGTCGACTCAATTGAATATTATGCAGGTTTGTAAGTTTCTGTTTGTGCAAATATTTTGGAAAACACAAAAAATGCGAGCAATATTTTCTGCACTTATTTTCACTTTATTTTACTTAAATTACAAAGACTCAAAATTGTCCCGAAATTTTTCATGCCATGCAAAGTAGTAGTCATCTATCGGTAGATGACTGCTCAAGGTCAGAGCCTATAACGTGCGTGGACGTTCGGTTCTGTTTGTGCATTTTTGAATCCTTGCTTTTTTGTATTGTGGGATATACATTTTAGCCTAAGGCTTGATCTTATTAAAAAATAAAAAAACGCACTAAATCGACGTTCAAAATAAACTTAAGATATCTAATGCTAAACAATACAACAAAAGAAAAGTTTGTAAAACTGTGTGGAGGTGCGAAACATTCACAAAATATCTTGCCCTCTAGACCAAGGCGTTCAGTGAAAATTTTCCAAAATGAGGACATTTGGCAAGATATCCTATTTTATTTAATGCGTGTTGCTCTTTCGGTATTAAATATCAGTTTTACCCTGAAATTTCGAAAAAAAATGATATTTGGAGTACAGTCGACTCTCGATTTAGTGTACACCCTAGGGACCGGCTCCAGGTGTACACTAAATCGAGTGTTCATTCTAGTCATTTTAATCAACCGCCGACCAAAATGATTGAATCCAGGTGTACACTAAATAGGGTGTACACTAAATCGAGATTCGACTACCGAAATAAGGACAATTGGCAGCCCTTTGATTTTCAATTTTGATTTTCTTTGCAAAAAGCAGTGTTGTTATTTTGTGACTTACGATATTTTGTAAAAAAAAATGGGAAAAGGACTTAAACTGTAAGCCTTGGAAACGAAAAACCTGTTAAGCATCTTTAAATTTTGCTATAAACAAGATACATTTCAGAAAGTCATTGACCACATCGTGGATCTGCAGCATGAGCTTAACAATCCGATAGGCTTTTCCGCAAGATCTGCAGGGGAGCAAATACCAACAGCCATGAAGTCAGTACAACAACTCATTCTCCAACTATCCACATTAGTTCAATTTAAGAGCAATTAGCTGTTCACATTTCATATACATATATTTATGTTAGAAAATACTCGGGTATTTATTTTTGATTGTTACCCAGGGTTCGTAATGAAAAATTTCGAGAAAAAGGACATTTAAATTAAAAAAAAGATTTTATTTCATTTTTTCCAGTGCTTATTGCTATTATTGAGCGAAAAAATATTTTGACTAAAAACTTCAAAAATAAAAGATTTTGGGTCCCGAAAAAAAGGACAAATCTTTTTAAAAAGCACGATTACGAACCCTGTTGTTACCGTATTTTGTCTAATTAGCCGCCAGTTCTTCGCTCTCCTTAAGTTTGAAAGTCCACATCTCGGAGTAAAAGAGTATTTAGCTTTTAGCGTTTTTGTAAATCCAAGAGCCTTACCGATCCCGCCTTTTTTAGCTGAATATCCAAAATCCTGAATCGGCTCTTAATTTAACCAAATCAACCTGGTGGCTTATTAAAATAGGTTGTTATATATTTTTGCCATTTACCAAATCGTAATGTGCTTGTGCATACTGTTAGCTGTGGAAATAAACTAATGATATTATATAGTGAAGGGACTAAAATTCGAGATTTTGTTGTTTACTGGTCCTTAATTATTGTGGTGGTGTGGAGGAAATGAGCAGAAGGGGCGCAGAGGGCCAGATTGCCGTTGGGGAACATCTGTCTGTCTGTTATCCTTGGCACAACTGCTTGCCCAAATGCTTCCCCCAACCAAATGTTAGTAGTAGCTCTTTGATTAATGGCTCCTCTGCTTACCAGATAATATAAGTCCAACGGCAACTGTTTTCGCAATAAGAAAGGTCTGGTTTGCACATAATTTTGGGCTAAATCCTTAGTCGAAAAGTCGAAATCTAGAAAGCTGGCTAGCTAGAAGCTTTTACTAGGAGTGTGGTTTAGTAACACAGTGATTAGCTGTACAGCTGTCATTTTGCAATGCAACCAGTTTGCAATGGCTAACTTGCATGCCTTTTCAAACTGTCGGCTAGCCATGATTTTAAACTTTTAGATTTGTGCACAAAATAAACCTAAATTAGACTCAGAGCCTATATACGGTGCGTGGACGTTCGGTTCTGTTTGTGCATTTTTTGAATTCTTGCTTTTTTGTATTGTGGGATATACATTTTAGCCTAAGGCTTGGTCTATATTAAAAAATAAAAAAAACGAACTAAATCGACAAAAATTAGAAAAATTCAAAAGGCGCGAATTTCAACTAAATGGCACAAAAGAGCCAAACGCCCCTTTCCCGCCTATACAATTACTTAACCATCGGGCAACAGACCGTAGAACATTTTTTTATTGTGCAACTGATAAACTGCTATAAACTGACTTAAAAAAAGTGTTGCAAATTCGCCAATCGTCGAAAATGTTATTATATACGAAAATTTTATTATTGTACTTTGATTCCCACTCGGGGTCATGCATTTGATAAACTTGTTTGATAAAAAAAGTGTTAAATTAGAAAATATGTCCGAACAAAAATTTAAAAAAATTCAAATTGACTGGTTTAAAATAGTGCTAATTGGAACAAATCGACTTGAACTTGTGTAACGGCGGCAGATGTTTACAAGAGCAGTGTTGTTGTGGCCTTTGGTGGTGGGGCATGTGCAATCTGCTGCTGCTTTATAAGACAGCTGCTGCTGGGCTGCCTGCTGCCAACTGGCCCATCCTATCCTCAGATCTCGCAGGTGTGTCCTTCTTCTAGCTAGCTAGCATCTGTATTATAATATGGTGAAGATGTGATAAGTGAGCAGATGTCTGCTCAAAATAACAATAATTAGACTATATGACAAGACTTCATGAAAACTTCTTGCTTTCTCGCCATATCCAACAGGTGCTACTTGATGTTGGGTGGAAAAAGTATTGCTTGTTTATCTGATCAATTAATTGTAAAAAGAGTGTGGGAAAGTTTTTATTCTAGCCTTCAGTCACATTCCCAAAGCTTCAGGCAATTAACACTTGCACTGTGCAGGTGTCTTTATCTTCTATTTGTTTACCTTTCGTCCTCCAGGTTGTATAAATTGGTGGGAAAGTAGCAGTTTATAAACTGTATCTAAAAATTGCTTTTTTCCAAAAGAAGATCACTCATAACCATAGTTGCCCCGCCGCCGGCGTCCCGCTGGGTGAAATTGGCGATTATGGAGCGCGGCGGCGGAGGCCGTGAAATTTTCGAAACATCAGCGGCAGAGGCGCTCATTTTATACACTCGATTCTCATATACGTTCATCACACTTTTTGTGAACAATTTTTGATTTTCATTAGTAACAATGATTAGTTAAACATGTGTAAAATTCGGGAACGACCTGCGACTCAGTACAAATTGCTACAGCCGCTACAGTTTTTTCAAATTGCCGCATTTTCGTGCTCGGTCTGGGACACACATTTGAGCCCGTACTAACGGTAAATTCCCAACTGTCATGATTCCCAACTGTCATGACCCGACTGTCATGAGTGCCAAGTGTCATGACCCGACTGTCATGAGTGCTAACTGTCATGACCCGACTGTCATGAGTGCCAACTGTCATGACCCGACTGTCATGAGTGCCAATTGTCATGACCCGACTGTCATGAGTGCCAACTGTCATGACCCGACTGTCATGAGTCCAACGGTTATGGTTATATATCTCCTCACATATATCTCCCCAGCATATATCTCCCAAATCCCATATTTAACTTCTATTTGTCTAACAACACTAATATACCGTTGTAGATGGCATCCAGCTGGTGCTAACCAGAAAGGGCTACACAAGTGGTGTTACTCCTATCTGCGGTGGTGGTCGCCAGGTAGTGGTACCTAGGTGGAGGTCCTTAAATAGTGATACCCAGTTAGTAATGACTAGGTAGTGGTACCCTGGTACTCAAGTAGGGTGGAGACACCTATCGAGGTGAAGGTAACTATGCAGTGGTGCTCATGTAATGTTAGTGTTAAGCTAAGTCCCCAATGGAGCTCTTTCACTCTCACTCGCACTCTGCTTCTCACTCTCACTCGTACTCTGTTCCCGATGGAAAATTAAAAACGCTCACTCTCACTCTGTTTTCACTCTCACTCTCACTCGCAACCTGTCCCCAATGGGAAAATTGTGAAATTTTCACATTCACTCTCACTCTCACTGTTCTCGTTCACTCTTTCCCCCAATGACAATTTTGTTGTTTTTGACCGACTACTAGGTGTCGTAACGTCGGTCCTTCACATCTTGATTGTTGTATTTCATTTTTCAGGTCCATCGCTATGCTGTCATCAAAGTAACGAAGCTCAAAGTCGACGCTTCCGATCCGTCCAGTCTGTCAAAGTTCATCCACTGGGGTATGTAACTAGTGTGCTCTTTATAGACGCTAATTAACTATGTAACGAGTCAGGTCCTAACAGACACTCTGGATCGTATAGAAATTGTGGACAATAGCAAGAAGAACAGAAAGGCATATTAACAGGTTTGAATTTCTCCTTTCAGTCGACTGCAAAACAATTTTTTCATTCAGGATCTCAGCGAAATGATGCGACTTTCTTCTACCAAACGATTCGAGTGGGAATCCACGCTTAATTCTTCGTTGCTGGGTCTCTTGTCTTGTTGTTTACGACAGCTCTTTCGCTTTTATACAAACTTTCGACAAGGTTGGAAGTTATTCTTTTTTTATAAAATTTTACCTTCAGAACTAGTTCAATTCTTTTCAGTGGCAATGGTGATTCCTTTCTGGTTGTGTTGGCCTGATATGCGATTCCTGTTCTCTATTTGGAAATGGCTCTTGGACAATATTACATTGGACATTCTTCCTTGGATCCGTTTATGCTTTTTCGTCGTCTTTCTCCTCCTCTGTCTGGTAATTCTCTTTCTTGCAAGCGATTATTTCAATTTACTATGCCTTTGTTCAGCTATCGGCTACAGATTTCAAGCTGTGGCACTTGTAGGAACGGTTTCAAATCAAGCTGTCATCATGGTCTGCTTGGATCTGCTCATGTCTTCTGTCTTTACAGTTTGGAACGGGAAAATCCACTTCGCCCACTGCCATCATTACTACAACGGAATCGGAGCTGCAGAGTGGAAAAATCAAATGGTCTAATTTCTTCTCCCTGTGGTTAAGTTGTTACTGTTGTTAATTTTTGCTGGAAATAAACAAGTAGTGGGTTCGTAAATATGGTTTGTTGATTAGTTGTTAGTTGTTTGTCGGTGTCTGATTGCTTACCAGCATTTAGTACGTAATCTGAGTTTTTGGCAACTATCTAGAGATGGTTTCAGCTGTTTAAAATTGTCTAGAGTATTCATGGAAGTTTTCAACTAAGTTGATCATTAATTTTGGCTTTTAGGGTATTTTAAGTAGTTTGAGGTAGTTTTGAGTGGTTTAGGGTGGTGTCGAAAAATGGGGGCCCTTTGGGTTGTTCAGGGTGGTTTTGAGTGATTTGGGGTGGATTCGAATGATTCCGGGTAATTTTAGACCATTTGGGGCGTTTAGGGTGATTTTGAGGGATTTAGGGTGGAGTCGGATGGTTTCGGGTTATTGGGGTGTTAAGGTGGTTTTGAGTGATTTGGGGTGGATTCGAATGATTCCGGGTAATTTTAGACCATTTGGGGCGTTTAGGGTGATTTTGAGGGATTTAGGGTGGAGTCGGATGGTTTCGGGTTATTGGGTGTTTAAGGTGGTTTTGAGTGGTTTTGGGTGGTTTCGGTTGTTTTTGGACTATTCGGGGTGTTCAAGCTGGTTTATAGTGATTCAGGCTCACTTGGAATAGTCTTAAGTGGTCCGGGCTGGTTTATGTATCCTGAGAATGAATCAAAATAAGTTGGACAGAGAGTTCATGTATTACTACTCGATAAAAAATCGCTTAACATCCGTAAAAGCAGGTCTGAAGCATACCTTTAATCAATCGAACATTTTAATAAAATGGTCTGAGTACAAAGCATAAAAAGTCCCATTGGGGACAGAGTGCGAGTGAGAGTGCAAATAAAAATCGCAGTCCACATTTGGACCGCGAGTCCTTCGTGACACTTTTGATTTGTGACTGATTAAAATATTTTTTAACCCTGAAAAGGCTACTTTTCAGCCAAAAATGTCTCTTTGGCTCTAGTTTGAAGTTAAACCACCTGAGCATTGGACACCTGAATGCCCTACGGGTTACGAAACTACTCCAGAACTGGGTTTCCACACAATTCTGGATATGGTATATTTAATTTGAATTACTTATGGCTAATATTCAAAATTTTGGATTCCGAAGGTGTATTCCCATTTAGGTATAGTACCAGGTGGTGTCCTACCCAACTTGAGAATTACTGGTCTTATAATGAATATTTTATGACCGCTATTTCAAGAAAAAGTAATGTCTGCTGGCACCAGAATTTAAAAGTGTAAGCTCAAAATTTTGGAGGGCGAATTTGTTAATTTTTAAGTTAAATAAATGTGGAAGATTGGGATTTTGGGAGATATATGCTGGGGAGATATATGTGAGGAGATATATAACCATAACCGTTGGACTCATGACAGTCGGGTCATGACAGTTGGCACTCATGACAGTCGGGTCATGACAATTGGCACTCATGACAGTCGGGTCATGACAGTTGGCACTCATGACAGTCGGGTCATGACAGTTGGCACTCATGACAGTCGGGTCATGACACTTGGCACTCATGACAGTCGGGTCATGACAGTTGGCACTCATGACAGTCGGGTCATGACAGTTGGCACTCATGACAGTCGGGTCATGACAGTTGGCACTCATGACAGTCGGGTCATGACAGTTGGAATCATGACAGTTGGGTATCGTTCGTACTAACGTGCGCTGGCCTACCCTTGCCTAAGCCTAAGGCCTAAGTTTAAAAAAATAAAAAAAAATATATGCAAAAAACAGTCAAAAAATGAAATTAAAAATTCAAAATTGTAACGACTCAGAAACTGTAGCGAGTCGCAATTTTACCGAAATTCCGAGGCAGCGGCGCTCGTTTTTGAAAACCCCCGGCGAAGGCGGCGTCGCTTTTTATTTTTTTGGGAAGTATGCTCTTAACGACAATGCAGAAATACTTCTTTTAAATGTGGCAAAAAATACGGAGTTGAAATTTGTGTAGTCGGTGACTCTTCTACAGAAAATTTTGAGATGACAGAGAGCTTCAATTACAGTTAATAATTTAGCTTACGCAAACTTAGAAAATTAGCCAGGCGTGACGATTATGATGATTACTGACGAGCATATGTGAGTTTTTCCCACATTCCCAAAAATTTTGACTTTTGGGGTGAACATGGTGAATAAGGGTACTGATTCGGTTTACCATCCCCACCCCCTAATGCCTCTCCCACAATGAATGCAGGAAGTCGGATGTCGAAGTCGGAGGTAGGAAGTCGGAAGTAGATAGACCGACTTCAAAAATCGTTTTTTCTCGTCTAAATATCGGAAGGTTATTTTTTTTGTGAAAAGAACCTCGAGAATAGATAAAATCGCTTTCCAGAACGAAAAAATGATGAAAACTCGCTGAGGCCGGGCACCTCAAAGACTTCGACATCCGACTTCCTACCTCCATTGTGGGAGTCCTATAATTTTCGAAAAGTGACCTTTAAACACATCCTGATCTACCTTAGTATTTTTTTGGTAAACAGAACTATTACCGAATAAGTTAATTTCATAAAAATGGAAAGACAACTTTTGGGGTATCACCAGGGATTGGCGTGGGCCGCTACTTCTCCGGTCGGGCCTAAAATCTCTCGGTTCGCGGTCCGGTCAGCCCGGTGTATCTCATCTGCTCTATAATGTCCAACTTTAAAAATAAATTCTTTTTTTTCTGGGAAATATGCAAATCTGTTTAAATTTGACGCTACTGGAATATACACCTCCCCCTCCCCCGAAAAAGCTACTGGAATATAGCCATCCCCCCTCCCAATAGTTTTTGATGTACCCTTAAAACCATTTTTTTTGAAAAATGCTGAAATTATTACGTGTTGTCCCTCAGCCTAGTGCCTAAGGCCCGAAACTTAAAAGCTAACCCTAATTCCTGAGCCTAAAAATAATTGGGGGAAGGGGTATATTCCAGTGGCGCCGAAAATTTAATTAGGAGCATTTTAATTGGTAAGGAAGTGACCACTGTAAAGAGTATTTCTTATTATACCGTGGAAACCCAGCGATCATTCATCATTCACCATATAGGCAACACTACTTGAAATTCTGGGTATTATTCCCTGAAGACGATCACCTTCATGATATACACACAAGTACAACTATACACACCACTATACACATAAGTAAATTGGGTACCTTGGTACTAAGTTCTGGAAAATAATTACTACTACCCATTGTTTGCACTCACTCTGATTTTCGGGCAGTGAGTGAGAGTGAGAATGAAAATATTTTAGAGCAGTGAGAATGAGAGTGAGAGTGAGGGTGAAAAAAAGAGAGTGAGTGAGAGTGAGTAAGCTCACTGAGATTCTCACTGTGAGTAAGAACGAACAGAATCCAAAAAAAATTCAATATTGCATTCAATAAAGACACTAGCATTTTTATTGATGAATGGTAAACACAGGAATGCCATAATGCCGTTAAAGAACGGCACGCTTTTCACTAGCTTCCCCTACACTCCACCGAAACACGTCCATCAAAACAATCAGAAATTGATTCAATTGAGAAATATTTTTTTTATTTTCCTTAAAAGTCCTTATTACCAAAATGAGCACAAACTCCTAGCAATCATTTTGAGTACAAAACTTTTTAGAAAAAAAAATAAAATTTTTCTCAACTGAATCAATTTCTGATTGTTTCGGTAGACGTGTTTCGGCAGAGTGTGGAGGAAGCTACTGAAAAAAGGATTATTTTTCCTGAGTGAACTTTTTTATAGCATTTTGAGAAGGAAAAGAGCTTTACTCGGGTCGGGTGGCCATCCTTCTGCCTACTTTTCCACAACGCATTTTTTGCTTCAATAGAATTACCGTATTTCCTCTGATAGCAACCTATGCTTCAATAGTAACCCCTAGCATAACTTCGAGTAGTCTGAATTTAAATTCTAACTTGAAATTCTATTCTTAAGACTCCGTTCAAAGGTAGTTGGAAGGATGGCGACCCGCAGGGCTGTCTTGTTCAAAAAGTCAAGGTAAATCGACAAATGAGTGTTATTATTCTCTTTTTTATTTTTGTATTTAGGTGTATTGCCTTTATTTAAATAAAACTGTGTTGATATTGGCGTTAGGCAAAGAGGCGCAATTCTCACTCTATTCTCACTCACTGAGATTCTCACTTTGAGTGAGCTCACGCAAATACTGCTACTACCTGAGCAACACCACTTTTGTAGAGGAATATGAGTATCACTACCGATAAACCAAATGATCTAGATATATGAGGACTGCAGCCTGAAATTTCAAACACGAATTTCCCACAATCACACACACAAGAAAAGCTTATCGAAATTTATTCAAACAATGCCTTCATGCGTCTGTGGTATGAAAAATAATGAAAATTAATAATTTTAAATTATTGAATTCCCGTACTTCTAAATTTGGGATTCTTCGCATTAGTCATAGAAAAAGTGTTTTCGAATATAAATAGCACGTGGAGTCGACGTCCTCTTTAAGTATTTGGACTGACTCCGCCCACTTTTTACAAACCATGCACTGAATAATTTTACTCATACAATTTTACAATACAATAAATGAGCACACGTCAAACACCATTTTATAGTCCAGAAGAAAGTGTGTATTCATAAGAGTCAAGATGCACCATTCCACAATTCTGCTTTTTCATACTAACGTCCTGATTTGTCATCTTTCCTGGCGTGCTTTGCTAGTGGCGCACTGATCCCATCTGTTCCTAAAAAGCCAAACCTGAACTTTGCTCCACATGACCGATGTAAAAATAAAATACCGCGGTTCGCAGGCTGATCATTTGGCAAAGCTCCAGCATTCGGGGCGCTGCTTCCTGAAAAAGACGAATCTTTGCTCCACAGCAGTTAAATAGAGAACTAGCGTTTGTATAAAAAACAACGAACCAGGATGACTCTGACTACTGCGGGCAAGAACGAACGGATTTGGAATCACAGGATTGTTTGCATGAGTTTGAGCGGCGTCGGCACGTGCTTGAGCTAAAAAATGGCATTCAGAAAAGAGGAAACAGGAAAACATATTACCAAGAACACCACTGAAGTAGTTGACAAAGTTCCTCACAGTTTCTCTGATTGTTCTCATCACTGTTTCACTGAGTCCAAGTTCTCTTTGATGACTTCTAGGCGGCCTTCCAAGAGAACAGCTGTTGTTTGGAAACGGCTATTTCCAAGAACACGGATGAGCTTTCTCACTTTTCCGATCATTTCGTCGATAGCTAAAAAAGAGCAAATAATAACCCGACCACTTATAATAATTAGATTACTTGGCTCGCCCTCATCTTCATCCATGCGCAAGTCGTATCCAGGCAAAGCGTTTCCTGAATATTACAAATAGTCAATTGATATACTGGAAATATACTAGCACCGATGAAATTTTTCCCGTATTGCAGTTCAATGACGATCTTCTGCTTGTTGACGCCGAACGTTTGAAGACAGGCGCTGATCTCTCGATCCAGGAAGCGAACTTGAGTTTCGATATTCCCGGCATCATCAGAGTGACCAAGCTGGCGCAGTTCCACCGAGAGAGACATGAGAAGAGCAAGATCCGTGTCGCAAGCAATGGACATCTGAAATATACAGTCTTAGATTTTTTTAAATCAGACAGGCATTATAAGCAGATTAAGGGGCAGAAATAGACATGCTTTCACATCAGACTAGAAACTTACAAAAGCCTTCCGCAAACACATCCAACGCTTCTCTTTTGCAAGCCTTATTCGTCGTGTCAATACATCACACAGTATGGAAGAAAGACAAATAAGTTTGCAGCATTCTGGTGTGGTTATAAATTCAATAATGTCTTGGTAAGTTTCAACAGGAAGCATTAGAAGCAGTATGAGGTAATCAGTCAGAATAGATGCCATCACTGACGATTAATAGTTTTCAGTACAGTAGGGCACAATCAATCAAAGAGGCCGTGGTAGGATGACACATTTTTCAAATACAAGGCGGACGGGCGCTTATGCTGCTTTCACAATGGGTCTGAGACTGAGTGCGCGACCCGGCTTCCTTTTCACTGTAATTTTTTTCTTGGTTGCGAAAAAAAGTCTGTTAGTATCATTTTGTAGCTGAGATTCAGGACTCCAATATGAGCCATTGAAATTAACATGTTATTTCAAAATTTTAGATAAAATGACTAGTCTGACACTGAGTCTGACACCACATCGGACACTCAGACCGAGTGTCAGACTTAGTGTCAGACTGGTCATGTTTATCTAAAATTTTACGATTACATGTCAATTCTAAATTGCTCATCTTGAAGCCCTGAATCTCAGCTACAAAATGATACTAACAGAATTTTTTTTTCGCAATCAAGAAAAAAATTACAGCGAAAAAGAAGCCGGGTCGCGTACTCAGTCCCAGACCCATTGTGAAAGCGGCTTTACACGCGCCTTTTACGTTTTTTTGAATGTCTCTCGATTTAGGTGGAAAATCCCACTGGCCATACGGCGAATTTTTGTTTCGAAGGATGGCCGGTTGGACGGCGGCAAAACGCAAAAATTGAGGACGGTTGGCGAAAAAACGTCAAGACGGTGTACGGGACGCCGTCCAATTTTCGCTTAGCATGGTCACTA
This sequence comes from Ditylenchus dipsaci, assembly GCA_004194705.1. NCBI lineage: Eukaryota > Metazoa > Nematoda > Chromadorea > Rhabditida > Anguinidae > Ditylenchus > Ditylenchus dipsaci. The sequence goes on along the minus strand of SADC01001227.1, from coordinate 5,988 downwards.
TGCCCACAAGTGTGAACTTTCACCACATCTCTTGTAATATCTTACATAAATTCTAGTTATTTTTCAGTGTTTGGATTTGTATATATGATTTGTTGGCTGAAAAGATGAGTCATTCCACTAATATTTGACCTTTTTGCCAAACCCTCGTAAAACTTTTTATTCGGCAGATTTCATGATAAAAGACATTAAAAAGCCACAAACTCGTGCAGCGCCGGCGCGCCGCCGGCGCTGCGTGCGGGACTGCCCAGCAACCGGATACAAATTGTAACCGGATACAGCAACCGGATACCATTTTTTTCTAAAGTACGAAAAGTATGTTTGAACCGCACGTTTGAGTCCGTTCTAACGGGCGCTGGCCTACCCTGAGCCTAAGCCTAAAGCTAAGTGCGTGAAAATTCGAGAAATCGAAAAAGATTGAAAAAAATCAACAGGGGGACCAAGGCAAAATTTGTCACTGTATCCGGTTGCTGTATCCGTTACAATTTGTATCCGTTGCTGTTTTACCGCGTGCGGGTATGGTCTCTGGTCAATGCCTTGTTTTGAAAATAAGGAACTGGAACTTTTTTATCCATAAAAAATTTTTAGGAAAGCACACAGCCTGTGAAAGCAACAACTTTGAATTGCCACCCATTCGCAAAACTTCAACCCAAGTGGACTTGCCTAGAGCAAAAGAGGAACTGTGAAAAAGTCCATTCTTCAGTTACCATCTAAGGCCGAGGCTAATACAGAAAAACCATGCTTGCAAACTAATTTGCACAGTTACTGGAAACCCCAATCCAACTGTAACCTTTGTTCAACATTATTTAAATGTTTTTATGTATCGAGATTTCTAGATTGAGTGGTTCAAAGATGGTTTATTTTCACAATATTTTTACGGGGTGGTACATTTTTAGCGAACCGGCCGTTTATTTTAAAAAACTTTAGGCCGATCTGGACATTTACGGGTGCTTAATTAAAATATGAAAAATCAGATTGTTAGAGCTCGTGGCAGTTTGAAAAATGAACAAAACAATTTCTTAAATATATATTCTGGGCTTACTTTTTTTGAGACAGCCGGAGGGGGGTCTGAAAGAAAGGACATTGAAAAAATGGAAAAAGGCACAACGGGCAGGAAGGTGAGTCACGTTTCTGCACAAGGCAGTGTTAAAATGGCACCGGTGTCGAAATTTTTAAAGTCGGTGCCATGAGCCGGTGCGGGTACAGACATTTTCAGGGCGGTGTCGAAATTCTAAATTAACCAAAATTACATCGGTTCGGCACCGGCACCAGGCCAAGGCAACACGCACCGCGCCGGTGCCGTGAACTGGTGCATGAACCGAATTCTAAAATTTACATCACTTGCCCTTGTGATTCACGTTTCTGAACTGTTTTGGATTGGAGATTACATACTCTGTGGGCAAAACGTGAAGAAAGGTAATTGACTTTTTTAGTTAACTAATTTCGTGTGGCTAGGGTTGGGGAACGGTCATATGACCGGTCATATGACGTCATATGACCGGAAAATGACCGACAAAATGACCGCTCATAGAAGAATTGGTCATTTATTCCTATTTTTCCTGAAAAGAATATTTTTATTTTTTTTGCTTCTGCAATTTTTTTCGACGGTGTTTTGTTAGTGTTTTTGTTATTTTCGATCGCGGATGTCTCGTCTCAAGCAAATTTAAGCACGATTTGAATGGTTTGAGTCACAAAATCTTCTGGTCTGTTTCAGAATGACGGTCGACACAGCCTCCCAAGTGACGTTCATCAAACAAGCTGGTCAGAGATGAAAATTTAGTTGTAACTCCAGGAAATGTAGAGAGCAATGAAAAAAATGATGATTTTGATGTCTTTATGAATGAATTTGAGGGAAATGTTATGTTATATGAATAAAAGTTTATGATAAAGTGAAATTCGGGAAATGACCAAATATGACCGAAAATAACCGGTCATATGACCGGTTATATGACCGATTTTAGAAATGACCGGTCATTCGGCAACCCTAGGTGTGGCTATAGTTTGCAGAGGATGGCCACCACCCTGTAGTATCCACAAGTCTTTATAGAATCCACCCTACAGCTCTAATAATAAATTTTGAACTAATTTATTTTGCAGGCAGAGCAGTTTTCCAAGACCGAGTACAAGTTCTGTGCAAAAGTGGAGTTTGTAAGTCAATTTCACATAATATTGAGCCAAATTTGGATAAGAGTCAATTATAAATTTGCCAGCCCAAGGTCCTCTACTTGAGCAGTACAATAAAACGCCTAGATTTTTTTTTTCTAGATTTTCTCACTTCAGGGGTCGTATTCAGGTAGGTTAATAGAGTTTTGGATCAAAAGTTACTCGCCATTGGCGAGTCGCCATCCTACTCAAGCAGTGAGTAATTTTTGAACTGGGTAGAGTTAAGCGCTACTCGCTGAACTCGAGTTGTACTCGCCTGACTCGGCTTTCTACTCCCGAGCGAGTAGAACTAGAGTTGAGCGAGTAGAACTCAAGTCAACCCAAAATAATCGAGTAAACTCGTTAAACTCGGGAGTAGAAAGCCGAGTGCAGTGGAACTCGAGTTCAGCGAGCAGAACGCAACTCAGCCCAAAAAAACGAGTTTACTCGTGAAACTCGCGAAAATACCTCGATTTAGGGAGGAGAACTCGAGTGAGGCGTGTAGGACTGTAGTACAGCAATTAGAACTGAACTCTACTGGGATCAAAAATTACTCGCTGCTTGAGTAGGATCGCAAGTAACTTTTGATCCAAAGCTCTACTCTACTCGTTTCAGATTGACGAGTGGATCACGAGTAACTCTTCATCTACTGACTCTACTAACCGACTTAATACCACCCCAGGTGTCACTTCATGATGATAATTATTTTTGACCTAAATTTTTTTTTGCAAAAAATAAACTTGGCTAACCAGAACAAAACAAACAAATATTAGGGTTGGGTTATTGCCCGAGCATATCTTTTCGGAAAATTCTCGGGCAAAATTTATTTTTGACAAAATCGAGCGAAATCTTTTTTTTAACCACTTGGAGCAAAATTTTCTTTTCACTTTTTCGGGCCTCAAAACTTGTTTCTGGACTTATTCGGACGCGCTGAAGATGGTTTGATAATGGTAAAATGCCGTTTTGTAGGGTATTTCTTGAGCTTTTGTAAAAACCACTTTTGGTAAAATCAATTATTGTCTAATAATCAAAACACTCAACGAAACGGCATTTTACCACTATCAAACCATCTTCAGCATGCCTAAATTAGTCCAGAAAATAGATTTTGGGACATGAAAACGTAAAAAATTTTTTGCTCCAAGTGGACGACCACCTGGTTTCGGTACGTGACAATTCCCCGCCGCGCCGATTTCCCGCCGCGCCAATTCCCCGCCGGACAATTCCCCGCCGGACAATTCCCCGCCGGACAATTCCCGCCGGAGACAATTCCCTGCCGCGCCTTGAAAGCATGGGGTCCTAACTAAAGTAATGCCACAAATGTCTTGTGTCAATGTTTTCGATGTATTGCTGCAGTAGTTCTTATATTTGCCGAGGCTGCGCACCGCCGACTACAGACGATTCTGGCATTGATCACCCGACGATGGCCGATTCCTTGGAGAGATGAAGAAGGCTCAGAAGCTCAGTGACTACACCTACGAGCAATGCATCGAGCACAGCCAGTGCCAAAGAAGAGAAGGGTCTATTCGAAAGCAGACAAGAGGATTCTTGCCTTGGTGGAGCTCTTTGGTGAAAGAAACTTGCTAGAATATCTTCGCGGGCTGCCCATAATTTTATTGGAGATCAGTAGTAGATGGAAATGTCATATTGTATTGCTTTGTTTTCGTTCAAACAGTTGTTTGTCATTGTTGTTTGAGTTTATCCTCGATGAAGATGCGATTTGTTTAGTTAGAAAATTATTGGATATGGTTTTACTAGTATATTTTCTCGCAGGGAATTGTCTTCGGCGGGAATTGGCGCGGCGGGGAATTGTCCGTGGCCGACTTGGTTTAGTTGGTGCGTGGATTATCCAGTAGAACTAAAGTTGGATCATAGAAAAACATTTTAAGTTTTAAAAGTTCTTTACAAGACCAAAAGATTACTACCTAGGTACCACTACATTACCTGAGTTACCCAACCTGGATAAGACTACCTGGGTACAACAAAACCAAGTGATGGTCCACTTGGAGAATTTTTTTTTAACGTTTTTCCTGTTCCAAAATTTGTTTTTTGGACTGATTCGGGCATGCTGAAGATGGTTTGATAATAGCAAAACAAGGTTTTTATGGTATTTTTTAAGTATTGGGAAATAATTGATTTTACCAAAACTTTACCAAAAAAATTAAAAAAAAAATTTACTCTTAGTCGGCCTCTCACTCTCACTGTATTGGTATTACCAATTTGGTAATAAAAATTGCCGTATAACCTCTTTTCATCCCCCAGGGGGATTATTTTTCAATCCCTGAACAATTTTGAAATTGTAAATCAAAAATGGCCTTAACTCTGAAATCCTATTCAAGAAAGTGGGGGTGGGGGATTAATGGAGGTTATACGGTGAAAGCCGAAAAATCCCGCCAAGTGTAAATTTAAATGTTCAATTCACCGGAGGGTCAATTTACCGGGTGAAAGGACTTAAACTGTAAGCCTCGGAAACGAAAAACCTGTTAAGCATCTTTAAAGTTGCTATAAACAAGATACATTTCAGAAAGTCATTGACACATCGTGGATCTGCAGCATGAGCTTAACAATCCGATAAGCTTTTCCGCAAGATCTGCAGGGGAGCAAATGCCAACAGCCATGGAGTCAGTACAACAACTCATTCTCCAACTATCCACATTAGTTCAATTTAAGAGCAATTAGCTGTCCACATTTCATATACATATATTTATGTTAGAAAATACTCGGGTATTTATTTTTGATTGTTACCCAGGGTTCGTAATGAAAAATTTCGAGAAAAAGGACATTTAAATTTAAAAAAAAAGATTTTATTTCATTTTTCCAGTGCTTATTGCTTATATTGAGCAAAAAAAAATATTTTGACTAAAAACTTCAAAAAAAAAAGATTTTGGGTCCCGAAAAAAAGGACAAATCTTTTAAAAAGGACATTACGAACCTTTGTTACCGTATTTTCTCTAATTAGCCGCCAGGTTCTTTGCTCTCCTTAAAGGGGGGGGACATTTGGGGGGGGGGGGTTGAGAAATGGGTTTGTTAACCTGATGAAAAACCATAAATGAGTTGCAAAAAGATTTTAAATATAATATTATTTAATGTGATTTTATGATGGGTTTCACTAGATTATTTGGCATTATTTAGTGAACCCATCATAAAATCACAAAAAATAATTTTATATATAAAATCTTTTTGCAACCCATTTATGGTTTTTCATCAGGTTAACAAACCATTTCTCAACCCCCCCCCCCCCCCCCCAAATGTCCCCCCCCTTTAAGTTTGAAAGTCCACATCTCGGAGTAAAAGAGTATTCAGCTTTTAGCGTTTTTGTAAATCCCAAGAGCCCTACCGATTCCGCTTTTTTTAGCTGAATATCCAAAATCCTGAATCGGCTCTTAATTTAACCAAATCAACCTGGTGGCTTATTAAAATAGGTTTGTTATATATATTTTCATTTACCAAATCGTAATTGCTTGTGCATACTGTTAGCTGTGAAATAAACTAATGATATATACCGTATTTTCTCTATTAACGCACCCGGGTTCATTATTTTTCAACCCCGAAAAATTCTGAAAATTTCATCGAAAAATGGTTTTAATTAGAGATGCAGATTGGACCGAACGAGACCTCGGCCAAATTTTTAGGGCCAAATTTTGACCGAGACCAAGATTTCGGAGTGACGAGCGAGATCTCGGCCGAGATCTCTCCCGAAATACCGAGATTCGCAGAAGCTCAAGATATCTACAGCAAACTAATTTATTGATAGAAATGTACCTTAAAGATAACACATATCACAACAAGCATGTTCAATAACAGTAATTGATGATTAGGCAAAGCTTTATTCAGAAATATGAGCATTCCGAT